>SCLH01000244.1:266912-280833 GCA_004367855.1 Oikopleura vanhoeffeni | reverse complement strand
AACTTGATCAGCATACTTTATAAAAAACTGTTTAACTCTTGAAGCACAGAAAAAAGTTCGCGAAGGTCCGAGCTTTTTCGAGGCATCTAAACTTTCAGCGCTGTTGACAAGAAACTCTTTAAGGGGGTATACGACTCTGATTTGACATTTTCCCTCGCTGAAATATACTTGACAACTAACAGTTCATGAGAAAACGCGAAAATGCTTATTGTAGATCTTCCTAAGGGAGTACTTGGTCGTCCATTTAAGGCCAAAAGACAGGTTTTTCAAGCGTGCCTCAATGAAGTCTAGAAACAGCACGAACATATGGTATTTCAGTTTTAGGAGGATTGAAACATTAACTTGCTTTCACAAAACAAGTTGAAGGCCTCTGATTGCCGACCAATCAGGAGACCTTCAAAAGTGGCACATTTCACTTCAAAAGCCTACTCTACCTGAGTTTTGAAGATAGAGAATACTTTTATAGCTTTTATGCACCAAGACGAACGCGGCAGAACCCAAGCTCAGTTCCTCAAAAACATTTCATCCGGCGCGTAAAATGAAGCAAAAAACTGATTTTTGGCCTTCAATTTTGAGTGCCCGCCTCGGGGAACATACTACTCCTCCCGCGCCTCTCTGCACCGCGCCCACTCACCCCAACTAAAACCTCGGTATGCTATACGATCCTTGAGGACCACCGCAAAGCCCCTAAAAGTTCGACAATTCTTCGCCATTTTGTCTCTTCGTATTTTTGGAAACCCGCGACTTCTAAATTCTCAGAAAATTTCACAAATTTTGAAAAAGAACACACTGAATAAGTTCCAAACTCGCGCTGAAAAGTCACTTTTTTATGACCAAACTTGAATAATTAAAAAGGACATCTGATCACTTTAATTTTGTGTCCGCTTTGGCCTCTCTCACACAAAAGAAACACTTCTCTTAACTACATCGTGGAAAATTTCAGTCCGATCTTTTCAAATGCGACCAGTACTCCTTAAGGGGCGCATAACCGACGGGTTTTTACTGAATTCTTTCACAACGTAGCTCTCGCCACTACACGCAATTTCGTATCTCGCATCTCAACACTCTCCGGATTCCTCACACACACTCTCTGTTTGAAATTTTTCCAAAAAATTGGTGTAAACAGTTTTGTGTATGACGACCGGCCGTAACAACGTCCAAAAATGATTCTTTTCGTAACACTTTAATTTGTAGCTTAACAGCCGTACAAAGCGATTTTCAAAATTCTTGTTAATTTTAGAGAAATTCCAGAATAATGGTGTTTTTGTTCACATGCCCACCTCGCTTACCCATTTCAATTCTAAGTCGAACAATATCAGATTCTTTTTTTTTAAATAAAAGCAACTTCTTAAAAGTGGCAAAGCGAGCTGTACAAAGAGTTTTTGTATTTTCTTTCTCATTACTTAAGAGCACATACAAGGTTATTACCCTCCAAATTCGCAAAAATAGGATTTTGAAAAAATTCCAAAACTTTTTTTGCAGTAACATCATAATTTTTTTATACATTCTTGTCAGTAAGTTGCAAAGTAAAAACTTATTGTTAAAAAGTACAGCCATCGCAAGGATCTAGATGGACGAGAAAAAGTTAATTACCTGAAAAAAATCTTAGAAAAAATTCCATTAATTATGCAAAATCCGGTAAAATTTTTGTTATCGAAATTCATCTTTTAGGTTTTCATAAAGCCAACCGTTACAAAAATAAGAATGCAGCTAAAATTCAGCTTTCTATCACCTGGTCCTCGAGATACCAGCCCTCCGCGGTGTACCCCCTAATCTGCGAAAAAGTACATCACAGAATAATTTTTGTAACAATGGTACATGTATGCGTAACACGGTGAAATTTGTCCAAACTGCAAAATCTATCTCCTCCCGAGACGGTCAGAGTCAAATTTGACCTCGCTAATTGTCAACAGTAGTATCCTGTATTAGTCAATCTTTAATCACAAGCGTTTTTTCACATTTCAGACTTCAAAATCTGATCTCCTCCGAGACTATATTTCTAAATTGGCTCAAATTTTTATCAAGTACTCCTCAGAACATATGTAGAACGATTGACCAACAAGTCCTTTTTTTGCAATTGACAGCTAAAACTGAAATATGACTTTTTCGGGGTCATTTTCCAAAAAATTTCCGAAAAAAAAAGTGCCTTTCAATATTTCGAAAGTAGGCTCCAAAGAACCAGTGAAACCACTGATGAAAAGTTGCTAAACGTTAGGGTAGTGTGGTTCCTAACATTTTCTATCAGTTATCATGTCAATAAAAATGCAAACCATAATCAGTTTGATGTTTAAAAGCCAATCAAAAACAACCCAAATAGAGAAAAGAAAAAATTTCGAAAATTTGCGTTTTTCGATGTTTTCTAAGTATTTTCTCAAAATTATGTTCAAGAATTAAGCGTTTTGGTGTATAATTGACCCACTTAAACTTCGAATAGTCTGGGTTGACGTAACCAACTTTCTCTCAGTGTTTTCCCAGCGTCTTTTGAGCCTAACTTCGAAAAAATCGAGCCACATTTTTTCGGAAATTTTTTTACGTGACCTGAAAAAATTCAATATTTTTGTATTTGGTCGAAACTTTGCACCAAAACGCCCCAGTGAAGTAAGTTCTGTTGTTAGAGCTAGCTTGCAAAAATTGAGGTAAATCTTGAAATTTAAGCCTAGGAGAGATAATTTCCCACGATTAAAAAATCCGATAAAACCGGTTATTGAGCGGACCGTTTTTACGTATGTGCGAGAATAAATATAGCACTTACGAAAGCTAACCACAAAGTTTGTATCATCTGATTTATACAGGTTATTGGTTAAAATTTGGTTTTTTCAAAATTAAACCTGGAGGTGAGATAAGATTTCGTTTTGCTTGGTGGCTCTTGTGCCGCTTATTTTGTGAGAGTGTGGTCCTACAAAGTGGCAAAATTTTTTTCGCAAGTTGAAGGCTATTTCTACAAATGCTAATCTGAATTATATCCTCAACAGCCCGTTATGGCTAATATTTTATCGAGATATATGTCAATTAGGACCACCATACCCTTAAGTCGATATTTTGAAGTTTTAGTGGTCAAAATTCCGAGCAAACGTTATATTTTAACTTCAATCTTTTAAAAATACTTAAAGAAAAATCGGAAAAATGCGAAAATTTTTTTGATGATTGTCTAGTAGCACTTAATTAATCACCCCGTTACATTGTAGAGCATCTTTTAATGCCTCTAGGCCTTTACATT
This sequence comes from Oikopleura vanhoeffeni, assembly GCA_004367855.1. Taxonomy (NCBI): domain Eukaryota; kingdom Metazoa; phylum Chordata; class Appendicularia; order Copelata; family Oikopleuridae; genus Oikopleura; species Oikopleura vanhoeffeni. The sequence goes on along the minus strand of SCLH01000244.1, from coordinate 277,616 downwards.
AATCACAGTCCGGTATACCCCCTGTAAGAGTGGGGCGTCTGATATCTCAGCTTCACGTATAATACTTTTTCGATACAACCTATTTTGTAAACGAATTTCTGCCAAGGTTTTTTCACGATCCATAAGATTTGTTGTTGGTTTTGAGATTTTCAAAGAAACGTCGTTTTTTGACGGTTGGAAATTAAAAAGGTTAAATTAGGACGGTGACGCATATATGAGATTTCTTCAGATAATTATCTTATTGCCACTATTGCTAGAAGAATTTCGTGGACCTGAGTTTTTACACTTCAGGGCATTTTTTTCCGGATTTTGATATTTTTCATGAATAAAGTACAGCTTTAGAGAAATTTATTAGTCCGGAATTTTCAACCAAAAACTAAAAATCTCATCAAGTCGTTCTGAGACCTGGAAATCTAAAAATCGCAAAAAGGCCTCCATTTGACACCCTTAATTCAGCTTGTGCGGTGAATATGAAGCATCAAACTTAAGTAATTCTAATATTTTCAAGCGAGGAGTAGGCTTTCTGCGCGGCTCCCAACATAAGCTGTTATTGACCACCAGAGTGCAAACATTTTTGTGAAAAAATAGCACTCATTTTGATGATGACTATTATAACATTCTACAATACAATATCAATAAAAGTGATTGAGAGATGATCCAGAGGAGTAAGGCTTTTTATAGTGCTGTTTTAAGGACGCCTACTGAAAATCATTTTTTTGAGCGTAGGTTGAAGTATCAGATGACTTGATAGTACTCGACAACTCTCAAGAATTGTACTATATTTGGAAAAAAAATTATATTTCTGAAGCAGGTTTCTCAGAAACTTCCTTGAAAATGTGAAAAAAAGAGCACAATATCGACGCGCACTCCCTTTAAGGGAGTGGTGTCGCAAATTTGCGCCTCTTTCCAAGTCCTTCTCGCCAAACTAGCAAAAGGTGATATTCCTTAAAAACATTTGTAAACGTAAACAGAACCACCTTGCGTAATTAATAACAGTATATCTTGATACATATCCCACCTACGGCCGACACCTACCGCTTTTTAAAAAGCCTCCTAAAAAAGGGACACGCAGTTAGTGGCTAATCCATTCAATTTCTATCATTTTTTTTATCTTTTTGTGTCAGCTTCCGGAGAAGCTAAATAATGGAAAAGCGCTTTTTTGTTTTCAAATTTTTGCTTTCACGCGGACAAAAGGCGAAAAACGCAAAAATGCTTGAAATGGTCAGTTGGAGGCTCAGGCAAAAGCTATCTCCCACGCAGTTTGAGAGATACAGTTTCGACTCATACTGCATCGAGAAGCAGCACAAGGACTTGTTTAACAATGCATCAGAGCGTTTTTTTTTGAAATTTTCGCTTCGCGTCTCTTGGGGGTCCATGTCAAATTTTCATTTAACTAAATTGTTCGAAATGGTCAAGTTGGGAAGCTCAGGAAAAGGCTATCTCCTCTAGCCATTTAGAAGATACGAGGTTCGGCTCATCTGCATCTGAAAGCAAAAGCCTTGTTCACATCCATGAGAAGAGTTTCTTTTTTTTGAAATTGTTTTATTTGGGCGTCTCTTGAAGGCCACGTCAACTTTATTGAAGCTGAAGATTGTTTGACAACATTAGAAACCAGAAAAATGCTTCACCATAATTTTTTCCGTAATACAAACACTTTTTAGGATTTTGTGCTATTTTTTAACATCGGTAGCTCAAAAGAAAACTAAATTAGCGACTTCAATTAAATATAAATAACATAATAATTTTGTGTTCGTTGTTGGCCGCTGAACAGCAATTTATAAACAAAGCGCTTTTGCATTCGAATCGTAAGGCTTCTCCGGATACTGACCAAAAAAATAATAAAAAATATGAAAAATTGAAGGAGTAGCATAACTGCGTGTCTTTTTAGGAGGCTTTTTAAACAGCGTAGGTGTCGGCGTAGGTGGGATGTATCAGACTACTGTTAGTTAAAAATTTACCGCGCCAAAAGTTGGTCTGTTAGTTACAGAATGTGTTTTGGAGATATCACCGTTGCTAGTTTTGGCGAGAAGACCTTGTAAGAGGCGCAATTTGCGACACCATAACTTTCTTAAGGGGGGCAGTGTCCGCAAAATAAGTTGGCTGAAAAATCTGTATATAGTTAATACTAAACCACCCCCATAAAAACCGATGTGATCGTGCCGTCGCCTTTCAATGCATTCTGGTTCCTCCCAAGAAGAGGCGAAAGTGTCGACACCGGAGTACCATTTTCTCCTTAATTACATATCTAGCAAACTTCAGTCATGGTGTCCAGAATTTGAGTCAATTTCTCAATGAGCAAAAAATTGCGGTGTTTTTTGTCTGGACTCTATATACAAGTTCAGTAGACTACCTTTAAAAAGTGGTATTTTGGCCGGTTGGTACATTTATTCGAAACCCCGCTCTTCAGAATTGTTTCAACTCCTGCTTATTTCGATTTCTCAGACAATTGCGACATAATTGTGGACTACATTTTTCATTCATGTCATCAAAAAAATAATACATGTACAGTCCTACCGCGCTTAAAAGTCAAAAAATAGGCATTTCAAGGGGCAAACAGGAATAGTTATGCGCATTTCAAGGGGCATGCTTTTTTCTGGAGAAAAATCTTTTTCTGAATCTTTAATGTTTTTTCGATTCTTTGAATAATTCTACACAAAATACGAACTTGTGGTTCTGAATTTTCCTAGTTTCAAGACTTAAAAAAATTCAAATGTAAATTTTTCTAGAAATTTGAAAATTTAATATACGATAACATGTGAGAATAACAATTTAAGGGGTGGTCAGGGCGAGTCTTATGAGAACTGTGGAAGACAATGAAAGATTTAATAATATGGTAAGTACGTAAATTCAGTAATTAAAAAACATTGGTCAAAACTAAAAATCGCTATCTACACTAGTTTGTCCGTTATCGTCCACGTCAATTTCACTTTATTTGTGCTGATATGCCATTTCATGGGTGTAATATTTGAGCAGGATAAAAATATTTTTATAGTAAAATATGCGGTTCTCTGAACTGTTCCTCCTTGAAAAATTTTTTTTTTTTTTTTTTTTTATTAAAATAAATAAAAAGATATTTAAAAACTTTTGTTTCTGGACATGGTTTATTTTGATTCGGACAAATGTATTTGTTAACTTCAAACATGTGTGCAATATTAAAAAGGCTTTACACCAACGCTGCAAACTATCGGCCTAACTTCATTTGTAGACAATCAAAAGGTTTTTATTCACACATGTTATCAAACAAAATTACTAAGGAATTTTATGAACATAATAATTTCTTATCAAAATTTGAAGGTCATAAAATAGAAATAAGAATCGTATTTCACTCTCACTCAGAACACTAAAGTAGATACGAGGTTAAAACTTTCAAAATGATTCGACAGAGGTCGATTTACTATAGATTCTGGTTTTTAGATAAATTTGATGCAAAAATATATTTTATCATAAATTCGTAAAAGTGCCTGTTACGTAACTCAGAGGGACTATAAAACTTTCTTGCCAGCGAAGTTCTTCAAAAGTGTTAAACAAAGTATTTAAACATGTCAACTGAAAATCGACGAAATTGAGGGAGGAGAAGTTTTTGAAAAATGACTGAAAATATATTTGGCGCTCAAGAGCATTCTAGTGAGAATTCCGCAAAATCCCCATCGGCAAATTATTCTGACGTTTAGTTTCCCATAAGTGTTAAATTAAATTTAATTAAATCAATATTGGACGGGAAGGAGACTAGGTTTTGAAAATCGTCCATTTTTCAATTTATCCTGTTTATGCCTATAACGCTACTCTAAAATTATGAAAAAAAATTTACGACTTGTCAATTATACGAGGAATTGTCTGAGCTTTCAAACCGTAAAGCTAGCTACTCTTATCATTTTAAGTTTTTCAGTAAATTAAGTCAAAGTCAAAATGACGACAAATCCTTACCCTGACCAACCCCTTAATCTTATTACATAATAAATGTACAGATATGAGGAAGTCGGTGCAGGGTGTTGACAGCAACAGACCATATGAGTATGTGATATGTCTTATGAATGAACGGAAAAGTACATTTTGTCAAAAAAATGTAGAGACACAATTTTTTTTTCAAATTTTCGATAAAAGCAAAGGTGTTTCCATTGGCCAAAAACGACTCACCACAAGGAAATTATGCTATCGACGTGTTCGTTTCAAATCTTGCGATCCAACGCTGATAAGGTTACAAATATTTGAAAAATGCCAATTTTCGACAAAATTACGTCATTTGTCAAATAAATCACCCATTAAATCGCCCGACAAAAACTTGCGCGAGCTATTACATAAAGAATAGCTGCTCGTCAAGGCGCATATGATCATGGCACAGAAAATTCAATAATTTCCGGAGCAACGTCGTAATGGGCGTTACAACATTGAAAAAATGCCAATTTTTAAGAAAATTACGTCCTTGCCTAAGATTCATCATTAATCGCCCGTCCGGAATTGCGCGAGCTATTACAGGCCGTAATAGCCAAATAGACTGCGTTTGTTTTGACCGTGTCTATATAAAAATAATATATTTTTTTTGTGCTAAATACAGTATTACGCTTTAAGTATTTTTTCGGTCTTTTATTTATAACTTTTAATACAAAAGCAGACGTAATGCAGTATTGTTTGAGTCCCATACTGTATCATATGGCGCCATACTGATCAATTAAACAAATAATACCCTTTTACGGTCAAAAAAAAAACGATCCGAAATATCATCTGCAGGTGATGATCGTAGAGATAATAAAAAACTTTGTGTACACGTAAAAAGTAGATTGGCGTACTTGTGCAAAAATAAATTAGCATTTTAAGGGGGAAAGTCTTTCTAGAAAAAACAGGCATTCAAGGGGGTTAAAGGGATATGTGCATTTCAGGAGCGATTGTCAAGGGGTTAGGAGTATAAAAACTATAACGCTAAAAATCAGATTTTTCAGAAATTTGAAGGGTTTTTTGATGACATGAATTTTTATGACCGTGAAACTGAAAAATGTAGTCCACAATTATTTGTCGCAATGATGAGAAATGAATGAGCATAGTTATAAACAAATTCTGATAGCGTTTTTGAAAGAAATGGTACTGAATCCGGCCAAAACTACCACTTTTTAACGTTACTACTGTAACCTTTATAAAAGTCGACAAAACACCACCGTCAATATTTTGCCTCATTGAGAATCGCTCAATTTGACACATGATGAAGTTGATCGGTAATGTAATTAAGGAGAAGAAGGTACCTCGTTTTCGACTCGCCGGCCCTCTTTGGGAGAACGATGAATTGAAAAGCGAAAGAGACCACCACCAAGCGTTTTTGGGGGTGTCTTGTACTATATTCAGATTTTCCAAGCCAACTTTTTTTGCGACACTACCGCCCTTAAGGAGGTCGGTGCATTTTGGCAGATTTCTACTTTTCATTTTTTTGTCTTCATGGGAAACTTTTGGCCAAAACGTCATATTCTGTCGAATAAAAAGTATTTCAAACGAATTGCCAACTTGTTTGAGCTCACTTTGTATAAATCTGTTTTTTGTCAGATCGATTATTTTTACTTTATAAATCGTCTTTAAAATAACACTCTAAAAACGCCTTTTTGTACTTTAGGTGTCTAAATACATAAAAGTCTTTTTTCTGTGTTAATTAGAAGCCAAAAAATGGCCTTCGACACCATCCGAAAATCTTTATATAATTTAGCTTTCCATATGTATTTCTACGTCAAAATCGAAAATTAAAAATTTCCTAAAAAAGACGAAAAAAAAACGACAATTTAGCAGCATCGAAGAACTATTTATTTTCATATTATTGGCGTGGTCAACGAGTTACTCCAATTAGCAAGTCTGGTGAAATAATTATTTTTTAAATTTTCAAAAAGTATGATTCAGAGTATAAACAAGAGCGAACGAAACAAAACGAGAATATTTGATAAAGTCAAGTAGCCATTTCCAATATTCAGCTAAGGATTCCATAAAAATAACGTTGAAAGTTTTTGAACAGAAATGAGGAAAATTTTCAAAATATTTTCCCAAATAGTTCGACGAAACATCGCAAAAAATTGTATGATTTTTCAAAATATACATATAAAAAATATGTGGTCAACTACGCGAAAAGTTAGTGGCCATTTTGAAGAGTTTTTCGTTGATTTGAAACAATACTGTAAAAAAATTTGATGGAAAAAATAAGGCAATTTTTTTATATGCTCGAACTTTTTTCAAATCTCTCATAAATTGTGGAATTTGAAAAAGTTTTTCTTAAAAGCAATTAACTCGAAAATTCTTTAGTTACAAAAGTTGCCTGAGTATGAAACATTACTTGGCGGTATATTGAGAAGAAATAAATAAACACAGTGAAAAGTTTTTCATAAGTGAGCCCAATATCCGTATCTGGCCAAATGCACGACCCCTAAGGGCGCTCGGTGCATTTTTGACAAATTTGCACTTTTTCAATTTTTATTGTCTTATGGGAACTGTTTTGCACTGTGAAAATTTTCGAAATAAAAACTTTGAACACAAGTTGCTAACTTTTCAGCTCACTTTGTTTAATCTGTTTTTTCAGATCGATTATTTCCTATAAATCGTCTTTGGAAAACACTCAAAAACGCGCTTTGCTATCGAAAGGTGTCTAAATTACAGTAAAGATGTTTTCCTATTGTTTATTATGAACCTTAAAAAACGGTCCTGACGCAGGTTGAAAATTTATTTAAGTTTAAATTCATACATTTTTGTCCGAAATCGAAAATTTAAAATTTTTGAAAAAAAGGCGAAAAAAAACGAAATTTTAGACACGAAAAAAATAATTTTTCATAGTTAATCAACATAAATTTAAAACGGTCGTACGGGTTGGCTACATTCTGCAGTTCGGAGAAAAAATTGTTAATTCTGGGTAAAAAGGGCTCGGTGGATTTTTGCCAAACGTAGTTCGTCAGAGAAAAATTATGACTTCAGAGTATAAAAAGAGCGAATTGACAAAACGAGACAATTAATATAAAGAAAGTAGCCATTCAAAATAATTCAGCTAAGGATCAAGAAAATTAATTTGAATAATTTTGAACAAGAAAATGAGAAAATTTTCAAAATTATTCCAAATGTTTCCGATCGAAATCCCAACAAATGTCAGATGATTTTCAATTGCAATATAAAAAATATGTGGGCCTAAGCGAAAAACTTAAAGTGGCCATTTTGAAGAGTTTTTTGTTGATTTGAAACTAATGACTGTAAAAGGAATTTGAAACAAAAATAAAGCATTTTTTTAAATGTTCGAAACTTTTCAAAAATTTCTCATAATTTGTCGATTTCGAAAAGATTAATTCGAACTCTAAGTTTTCTTAGAAAGCAATAAGTCGAAAATTCTGTAGTTAATTAAGTTGCCTGGAGTAAAACATTACTTGGTGTATATGAGAAGAATATAGTAAACCCTGTAAAGAGTTTCTTCATCAAGAGCCCCATATCCGTATCTGCAAAATGCACCGAGGCACTAACGCTTTTAAAAAGCTTCTTAAAAAGACCCGCAGTTGTACCTTCCGCCTTCCACATTTTCATCAATTTTTTGTGTCATGGGGGGGGGGGCTCGAGAAGCCTAAAAAATTAATGCAAGCGCTTTTTTGTTGAACATTTTTGCTTTTCAGCGGACAAAAACGCGAAAAAACCAAACAATTAAAATTTTGAAATTGGTCATTTGGGACGCTCAGCGCAAAAGCCTATCTTCCTCCACCGTTTGAGAGATACAGTTTGACTCATGACTTGCATCTTAATGCAAAGACTTGTTTGACAATGAACTAGAGATTTTTTTTTGAAATTTGCTTCGGCGTCTCTTTGGGGACCATGTTAACTTGCATTTTTATGCCAAATTGTTTAAAATGGTCAGGTTGGGAGGCTCAGACAAAAGCTATCTCCTCCACCAGTTTGAGAGATAAGTTTCACCCCTCCTATCTGCCTAGATCTGAAAGCACAAGACTTCGTTTGAGCATGAACTGAGAGTTTTTGAAATTTTGATTCGGCGTCTCTGGGCCATGTCAACTTTCATTTTGACCTAAATTTTTGACAACAATTTAGAAACAAGAAAAAATGCTTCCAATAATTTTTTCCGTAAATACAGACCTTCTAGATTTTGGGCAATTTTTAAGTCGGCTAGCGTCAAAGAAAACAAATTAGCTGCACTTTCAATAAAATTGAAAAAAAAAAATCATATTTTAGTTTTTTTGCCGCCTGAAAGCGATATTTAACAAAAGAATTTGCATTTTTGTTAGCTTCTCCGGAGCTTCAACACGAAAAAATGGATGGAAATTGAAGAGTAGGTACAAACTGCGTGTCTTGCAAATTTAACCTGGGAGGAGTAGGATTTTTCGAGGCCGAATGTCCAAAAAACGGTGGTTTTTGCATGTTCTAGAAATAATTTAGCACTTATCGACAAAAACGCCACTGTAAAGTTTTGTATACTAATTATACAGGTTATATTAAAATTATGGTTTATCTCAAAATATAACCTCAGAGGAGTAGAAATTTCGGTTTTGGCTTAGGTCTCCTTGTTTCGCTAATGTGCCTGGGAGTGTATTCATGCAAAAAAGTTTTGGCAAATTTTTTTCGCAAGTTGAAGGCTATTTCTACAAAGTGGCTAATCTGAATAGAATCCTAGACACTCAGTTTGGCTAATATTATATCGGGAATATCTCAATTTAGGGACCGGGATACCCTTAAGGAAGTACCCCACGCCATTTAGTGGTTTTCAAACGTTTGTTCTGAGCTGAATAAAACTTGCTTGAGTTTCATGTTCTGAGACCCAGGAGATATTTGTCTGAATTTTTCGAAAAAAGTAACAAAAAGTTTTTTGTATGATCGTACCGGTATTTTTACCGGTCCAAAAAGTCATTTTTCGACTTTTATCTGTTCAATTTCATTTAATTTTCTGATTTTTTGTGAGCATACCTAAATTTGTTAGTTAAAAAAAGTTATGCGCTCAGATTATATTTTTGTTCCTCTAATTTGCCTACAATCACTGATAAAGTCCTCAAAATGGCTGTTTTTGGTACCCTGAGCGCTAGTTCAATTTCATTTGGAGCACAGTGAGCTAATTTTTTCGCGGAGAAAAGCACTTTCTTAAAATTGCGAGCTNAATTTTGTACCCTATACTGATGAGGCTTGGCGTTTTGGGTTTACCCGAACATGCCTACTTGACTTCAAAAATCAAAAAAAAATAGCTTTTTCACTTTTAGATTGCCCGATATAGCCAGTCTATACAACTTCCTTAACTCCCACCTGCACGAGATGTCCTACCCCCAGAAGGGTACATTGGATTTCTTTGAAAGTCAGGAGAAAATATATCTTAGGAGTTTCCTTAGCCTAGCCTTCTCAGTGAAAAGTTGTCACCCATGAATTATCGATATTCCCTTTACGCAGAAAACGCCATTTATGAAAATTTCGAGAATGGTTGACTAAGAAGTTTTATATCAAATTGTTTTGTATGAGGTTGTAATCAATCAGTAAATTAAGTTTTTTTCTGAGATTATGAAGAATTAATTTAATTAGTTATTGAAGATTAAGAAGAAAAAATTATTGTTTGGTTTTATCGATTATTTTTCTCGAAATGCCCGAAAATTTTATTTTTACCATGGAAAATGATTTTTTTCATGTTACATCACAATTTAGAAATTGATGAGTACAGTAATATTTTTACAATAGTAAATTACAAAATATTTGATCGATTATTTGTATAAGTCTAAGAAATCCTTTTTTTAAAATCAAGGACAATCAGCATCATGACAAGTTGAATTTTTTGACAGTATGAAAGACTTTTCGATGAAAAAATTGCTTTTACCTTGTCCTTCTTCATCTCAAAGTGACTTAAAACACATTCAAACAAAAAGATAGTCAGCCTGCTGAAGCCAAGTTTCCAGTCATTATTTTTAAATCTTGATTACAGTGTTTTTTATTTGCGAAATGAAAACTACATTGAATGAAATCCCCGCTCATAAAAAATTGGTATCATCAACGATAGCTTGAGTTTCAAAATATCATTCTGAATGATTTATTCATCGATCAACCATTTTTATTGGCGGAAATTTTTTTTAATGTAACTTTCATTTCGTAAAAAACACAAACAGTGGTTACTTAGTTATTGCCCCCTCTTGATATTGCCCCCATTTTGGGCACATTTGATTTTCGACGACCTTTTAGTCATAGTCTATGACTAGTTATTGCCCACTCTTGAAATTATAAAAATTAATAATTTATTTCTATCTAGTTTATTTAGAAACTCGAAAGTTTTTCACAAAATCAAAATACTAGTACTTTGCAGAGTTCTAAGGCCTCTGAAAATACCGCTGATCAATTTTAATTGAGGTCTGGAAGTTATAGCCTATTTTTCTTCCAGATAATAAAGACCAGGCAAATCAAATTTTTCTAAATATCCAAGCGGTTGGTTTTTACGATTCGAGCATTATGCATAAATTCGAATTTCTGACAAAAAAAATGGTTGAGAAAAACTCGTTATTTGGAAGATAAAATAGGGTTTAAAAAAAGAAAAAAATTTCAAGAGAATTACTAAGTACCTGTAACAAAGCTGTTCTTCCAGTTTTAGTCTCTTCATGAATTCCACAAAAATATCTAAAAATATATTGAAATTTTTTTCTTTGATTTTAACAGTTTAAAAAAACGAAACAAAAAACATATTCTCGAATTTTTAGATTCTGTTCAAGTCTGCCTTTACTCTCATTTGTCCTGCTG
>SCLH01000244.1:243681-262937 GCA_004367855.1 Oikopleura vanhoeffeni | reverse complement strand
AATCAAAAATAAAAGTTCGAACTCAAATCTCCTTTAATTATTAAAGAAAGATTGAGATTCGAACTGTTATTTTTGAATCGTAAAGTTAATTAGATAAAAAAATATTTTAATGAGCTGATAAACATTTTATTCTGTTCGCTACATAATAAGCACAAAAGATAAACCAATAAATTATTTCGTAGTTAAATTGACGGCGTCTGCCACATCGCTGCTACCTCCTTAAGTTAAGGACCTTAACACTCATGAAAACTTACGGTTTGTATTTTGACCTGATATAAGGAAAAAAAACGAAATTATTCATTTTATTTCTGAAATTTTTCAGCTTCTGCGAATATCTGAAGCATTTGTCTAGATTTTATTTTGACAATTTTATTCTTTCACATCTTACAATTCAGTAATTTTGTATCTAAAAAGCTTGGATTGGTTTAATTTTATATATTATGGTATTTGTTTCCACACGGCAAGCGTCATATGCCATGAATATTATCTGCGAATCTATAGGGAAATGAGGATGATCCCCTTATTTTTTTTTTTTTTTTTTTTTTTTTTTTTTTTTGCCCTGTCCCAACGATTTGGTCCCTCAAAACACGGGAGTTGAATGAAAACGACATGTCATTTAAAACAAGTCATCGGTTTCGATTTTAAATAGCTCAAACTGAGCACAATTATCTTATTGATCGTTATCATTAAAATTGTTATTAATACGCCCAATGATTACTTTTTCATTCTAAGATTACTAAATTGTTAATTATTAGTTGTTGTTAAAAAATAGAACAGAGTTCTAAAAAAATAGAAACAACGGTCTGATTGGATCAAATTTTTATTTTGTAGTATTCGCTAGATATTTTGCACAGTTTGAGCTATTAAGAAACCTAATCGGCTATGTCCGTTGTGAAAAACCGCGTTGTTTTCTCACCACACGTGTTTTAAGGGACAAATCTTTGGATGAGGGCAATAAGGGAAATATGATATGCATACTGTATATTATATATCAAAGATTTATCCCTACTCCTGCGTTTTCACTTGACGGCACAAAGTGAGACAGTGATCAATGAATCACAGTATTCTTGAGTACGTCCGACAATGTGTGATGTGATTGTACACTGTCGTTTATTGGCCCGCTTCATGCGTGAAACGCAGGAGTAGGGTAATATCTTGATATACTTGTGCGTCGAGATAATACTTGCTGCGTTATTCTCACTTGGTTTTTTTTCGGGGGAAAACCAAATTTTTTTCCGCCTATTTAGATGACGGGGTAAAATGAAAGAATGTCGAAAAACAAAGTTGGATAACGCACAGCAGGATGTTGTTTTAAATTTCACCGTTCGGGTCGATTTTTTTTTGGGAAATTTTCCGGGCGGCGTTTCGAAACGTCGGCCTAGTTAATTTTTTCGTCTTGGTCGAAAAAGTTTTCCACCCAGGTCGGGTCTGGCCAAAAATTTGTCGATCTTTTGTTGAACGTTTCGGTTCTTCTGTCTATTGGCCGAAATCTAAAGTTTATGCTTTTTTGACAATACGTATTAGTATGAACATTTGCGATTCAAGGTTTATTATATGTATTCTAAATTGATGCGCGGAAAAATGTTTTTTTTGGGCCTCTGAAAACCCCGTAAAAACCCCCAAAACTTTATTTTGAAAGAAGGATCAAAGTTAAAGAAAACCTTTGCAGAACATTAAAAACACCGGAAAGTCATTTTATTTCTTATTGAAATCCAGTATCAAACCGTGTTGGATTAGAGTGTCTGATTCGAGCTTAAGACGAATATAAAATAAACTTTTAAGTTTAAGCTCAATTGTTTCGAGATTCAACATGTACAGCCTGAGTTTTTTTTAATCTGTCACTTTTCGTCGGTGGGTAGACAGCGAGATGAATTACTGCTGAATTTGGGCATAACAGATGCACTAATTGTTGTCACGTGACTTTTGTCACTTTTTTTTTCGTTCCGAAAAAAGTGACAATTAAAAAACAACTCAGGCTGTACATATGAATTCCATGTATGTAACTATGTCGACAAGTTTTTTTTTGCACTTGAAGTTGTCAAATATACCAAAAATAGGATTTTTTAGTGTTGTTCGGCTGTGCTTATGAATTTTCATAACTTCCAAGTGTTTAAAGGTTCAAAAAAAATATTCCAAAAAAACTACAAAAAATCAAAGTAATACAGAAAATTAAAAGATTTAAATGAGCTTGAAGCCGAGAAAAGAGGATTTGAGTTAAATAGGAAAACTTTATGCTTATTAACGTTATGCTTTTATATTTTTTTGCGAAAATCAGCACTACTTAAATCGGCCGAAGGCCGATAAGGGAAACTCTATGAGATTTATTGCTATTTTTGTGCCAAGGAGTCCAAAATGGGCCGATAGAAAGGATTCTATGTTTATTTTTTTGTAAAATTGGTTCCAAATCGGCAAAGGACGACGAAGGCGTTTTATGTCATTCATTTGATTCCATTGCGAAAAAAGCCCCAACCAGTCGATTTTATATGATTGAACTTCTTCAGTAAATTTTTCGAAAACTAGCTTTTGTTAATTCATTTTTGATCAATTATATCAATTGGAATTTTTAAGCTAAATTTTTAATTTAATTCTTGACCAGATTTTTTAAAATTTGATAAATTGTCGAAAATGTTTCTAAAAACAAAATAAAATGATTTTCTTGATATCTTCGGTTTTTTAAAATTTTTGCAAAAAATTTGTTGAAACTTATAAAACTGGTTTTCTTAGTTAAATGCATTATATTTCAATCAATGTGCTGATTTTTGAATTTTTTATAGTTAAAACAGATTTAATTTATGTTTATAAATGTTACTTTTTCAATTGGAATTTTAAAAATTTTTATTTAATTTCTGGACTATTGCCCTTAATATAAACAGCCTAGGAGTTAAATAAAAAAGGCTAAATAGTGTATAAAATTTTTTTCTTCCCTTGGGTGAAACTACCCCACCTTCAGGCATTTTTAACTTGATCTGAGAACTTTCATTTTTGAGTTGGCTCAATCGCGTTCAGACTATGATTGATACACGAATTTTCTGAAATCATTCAATTGCAAAAATACTAAATAGCGTCAAAAATTTTTTTTAACTGAGCAACAATCCAAGCAATATCATAAGTTCAAAAAATTACCAAAATTATAATACACTTGATTAATTTTGTAATATAAATAACAATTAAAATTATGGGTTGTAGTACTTTTACGTGCCGGGTCGCGCGACTCTACTTGCACCTAGATTCCAGGTCAAAAATTCTCGCCCGACTGGACCTAGGTTTTAAGATTTCAAAAGTTTTGGACTCGACTCGACCTGGTTTCCAGGTCAACCTTTTGACCCAGAAACTTGGATCCCTGACCCACCCTTCCGTGATAATCTATTAAATTTTGCGGAAATACTAGAGAAATAATAAATAACATGATCGATTTTAGCATAACTACATAAAAAATTATTTAATTCACATTCATATTCTTATCGACGTTTCACTTTTATTTTTTAATTAAGTATCTCAGGATATTGTTTAAAGTCAAGGTTAAGTTAAACAAATTCATAACAAAAAGAAGTAAATCTAGAAACCGTGTTTAAAAAAACACTGACAGAATATATACTGTTAAGTATTGAAACTTTAAAAATTTTGAAGTATAATGGGCCTTTTTTTGCAGTTTAAATAATGACATACAGTGGACCTATCAATATATGTGGAGAGAAGAAAGTTTTATGGATAAATTGACATGTTTTTTATGTGGAAACTTAAAATAATGTAGTTTTATGGACCTATCAAATTAGAATTAATAATGTTTACACACCTAGTTAGTTCTAAATATAATTTTTCAAATATGTTATGTTCAAAACAGTTTGAATGCCTTGCCTTTCAACTGGTCGTTTATTTTTAGTTCTTTTTGTTCTAATTAAAAAGGCCTTCACTTTTTTCACGATCATAAAAAATTATGTTTTTTTCAGAAATTTCTGCGGTCGAAACGTCGGCTACTTTTTCAGAGATAATACCTTCCGTTGTCTATGAGCTATTCCCGTGATGATTCCAATCCTGCTCAATGTTAACTCAAGGTAAGCTCAAAGCGGCGAATTTGGCACATAAGTCCAAGCAGAGATCGGAGTATTTTAAGGGGTGGGTGTCCGGTTTTTTTGCCTTTTATAAAATTAATTTATGATACTATATCGGTTTGACTGAAGTTGACCAAGAAATCTCATGTGGCAATTATTTTTTTTAAAACAATCTAGAACAAAAATCTAGATTTTCAAATTCGAATATTTTTTTGCTTTAACCCGCATTTAAAACCGGTATTCCACCATGATATGAACTTTTTATTGGTTGGAATATGACCACAAACGATGCATGACATTAAAATTTCGGAAATGTTTAATCGAATTCTAGGAAATTTCAATTTTTTTAGCCAAAATGTTGAAACCTAATTATCGATTGACGCTGATTGGTTGAAAATTTTGATAGCTGTAGCCAACGTTTTTATCAGTGAAAATCTAAGCTTCAATTTGGTGTACTTTTGTTCTTGATCAGACGAACTTTTTTTTCGAATTTTCATTTCCGTTCACTTTCATTCAATTTTCTGAATTCTAGAATTTTATTCAAAATTCCTTCTCATCCTTTTACCGCCATTATATGTATTACCTTATTCAAAAATGGAGCGGTCAATTCTAAACATCGTCTTAAAGAAGATAGAGTTTGAAGTCGGAAAAACTGGCAAATCGGCGTTTAAGCTGAGATTCGTTAGAAGAAAAAAGCCAAAATCGAAAAATTCCTTCTCATCACTTTTTGTTTCTCATTTATTCGCCTACTTTGTGTAAATTTTGAGACGCTTTGTATGTGGGGTCTAAAGAGATAGATTTGAAACCGGTTTAGTGCTCTAGATAGGACTCACCACCTGGTGTGTGATTTAACAAGTTGACTTTTGGAGATGTGTAATCGTGAGACAGAAGCTAGATCTACAAACAAGTATCCTAGATTTTTTACAACTGCCCTAGATTTGATCTGAGGCCGTGATGAAACGTTACCAAAAAGCCGACACCCACCCCCGTAAATTGTCCTTATTATCATAAAATTTCACTTGTTTTAGGTCTTGTTTATCTTTTTTTTTTGTCTCATAATACGCATTTTATAAAAAGCATAACATTAATTTATCTACGTTTTCACTCTATTTAAACCATCTTTAGTGAAAATTTTTCAGGATTAACTGTATTTTCAATTTAA
The DNA here is from genome assembly GCA_004367855.1 of Oikopleura vanhoeffeni. Classification (NCBI taxonomy): domain Eukaryota; kingdom Metazoa; phylum Chordata; class Appendicularia; order Copelata; family Oikopleuridae; genus Oikopleura; species Oikopleura vanhoeffeni. The sequence goes on along the minus strand of SCLH01000244.1, from coordinate 257,726 downwards.
ATAATGAAAAATATGATAATACTAGAAATTTTCACGAATGAAAAGCAGTTTTTTAACTCTGAATGCCCAACCTGGTTCAAATAATTATGAATACTTCGAAAATATTTGTGACAAAAGTAAATCGTAGTAAACAAATTTTCACATTAAACCAAGGCAAAATTTTCAATTCGCTTTTCACGGCTTGAGTACTTCAAAGTTATTTTTGAGATAAAAATAGATCATGTGGAGGTTTGAGCATGATTTTGAATGAGCGTTGTTAAACCGTTAAATTAATCTACAGAAAAATTAGTCACAATTATGTCTAAGTTTGAGTCAAACTGTTTGACTCGCCCAGGTATTCAAATTTGCTACTGGTAATCACCTTGTATTCTGTAGACAATAACGCTAATGTAAACGAACATGACATATAAATTCTTTTGATAACGTTTTGTCTCCACTGAGTGATTAATAAGGCGAGATATTAAAATGGAATCCATCAAGGGATCCGACATAAAGTTTCAAGAAAATAGGTATTATTTCGGTTACAAAATTACATAACCGACTATTCTTGGGAAAAAGCTGATTCTTGTTTTCCCGATTCTAGCCGACCCATTTTGTTTTTTTCTTCTAATATACCGATTCGGTTTGAGGCGAGCCGTACGAGACGATTAAATTTCTCGCCTTTATTTTGTAAGCGGTGTCGAGACAAGCAGCTGATTCGAGTTATCCGCTTTTGGGGCGTAGAAAAGTATTGATTGAATCTGTGGGAAAATTCTCTTTTTTTTTTAAATTCACCAGATACAGTTTTTAAGGGCTCTGAAAGTGGCTTGTTCCGATTCCGTACAACAAGTCAGTTTTTGTCTCGGCACCACTTGAAAATCGAAGCAGTAGTCATTTTGTTAATTGCTTAATATCACGATCATCCTTTTAAGAATCGATTAGAGCTTACCATGTATAATTTTTCAACTCACCTATCTATCATTTTCTTCAAAGGTGGGATAGCTCATATTCCAGGATGGGGAAAGACAAATTAAACAATACGGCTTTTAGTAATGGTTGGTCAATCAAATTTGAAGAAAAAAACTTGATCGCTAGTTGCAATGTTTCGAAGTTTTTGTTCGACTCTTAAAATTAAGGGTTATTTCATAGACTTATGTCACATTAACGTAATTGACTTAAGAACATTCTCTGAAAACTGATCGAATTTAAAGACTTATCACAAACAAAACAGCTTATCGAACCAATCAATATTTATCTACCTCAATAGTTGCGTTCATAAATTGCATTTCATTCAAACATTACCATTTTATCCCAATATAATTTTCCACTATTTAAAAGTGGGCCTAAGAATCAATTTTACAGTGTGACCTCGCTATTTTTACACGAATTGTTGAAATTTCTATATTATGCTCGGTTGAAATTTCAGACTCACAAAAGTTATCAGCTGAAAAAATAAATGTTTAGACTTTGGACATTTTTAATACCAATTATAACATATCTGAATCAATAAGAAATAATCGGTAACTTATACAATATACCTCTATACTACAGTTATACTGTTAAGTTTATATCGAAATAGGGATAGATGGCCGAAATGGGGAACCATTTTAGAAGGGCTAAAAATAAGAAAAAAACCGAGGAGGCTATTTTGTAGGAAATTTGTACGGAGATTATTTTTTGAAAATTTTCAGAAAAAAATTTTCAAATTTTTGGGGCCGTTCCTGATTGCTGAAAAAAAAAAAAATGCTCAAAAGTAACTTTTGACCCCGGAAATGGAATCTGCAAGGGAAGTTACATGTTAGGGAAAACATATTTTAAATCTTTTTTAAAGTTTAAAACGGTCATTTAGGTAGTTGAAAATGGCAAATTCGTCATTTGCTCACAAAATTAATTTTTTTTTTGTGAAAAAATCTCGGACTCCAAGCAGTTTTGCATTATCACAAGTATGTCTCGCTTGTTGGTTGGTGGTAAACAAGACAAAAAAAATCGGTCCTAGACCCACCGCTCGAAGTCGTATAAACAGTTACCGTATTACCCCGCAGATTGAGATGCCAAAAATCAAATTCATAATAAAGTATGCGCAAAAGATGCGAAGCATCGACTTATGTGGAAACGGTATTAGCAAACTATAGTCTCAAGATGACCACAGGGTGGTGCTACAGGCGATTCTTTGATTTGTGGCTGTAAACAGCAAGACGGTATTTGCAATTGAACAGGAAGCTCATTTAAGAAAATAAATGAAAGTAACCATTAAGCATAGAAGTTTTGAAGAATTATTTACATTTTATTTTTTCAAAAGAAAATTTTTCAAATTTTGCCGAGCGTGATTTGGTTGAAAAATTAAAAAATGCTCAAAAGTGACTTTTGACCGGAAAATGAACCGCATGATTATTAGACTAGAAAACATATTTTCTCGGGAATTGGTTGTAAGTAATGGTGGTTTAAGAGTAATTCAAAATTACGAAAAATCGTCAATATTTAGCAATAAACAAAACTTATTAATTAAGAAATTGAGAACATGTCAATACAGAGAATAAATGAAAGCCACCATTAGGATGGGAAAAATTTCTGGGGTTTATTTTATCTGTGTTTCAGAAATTTTAAAATTTGTCTGATCGACTGAATTGGTTGGAAAATAAAAATGCTCAAAAGTCATTTTGAACTCCGTAATAGAACCGCATGATTAAATTATACTAGAAAAATATTTTAAATTGAAGCGTTGCAAATCAGAAATGGTTTTTAAACGGTACTCAAAATGACAAACATTGTCAATTTAGGGGTATGCGACTCTGATTGACATATTCTCGGGGGTTAAAATACTGAAACTTAAAGCTCATGCAGAAAAACCGAAAATGCTTTTTTGTAGGATCTTTTCTTTAATCTTTTCAAAAAAATGCAACCAAAATAGTTTGACCATCAAACCAATAGGTACAGTGTGTTTACAATAAGACACTTTTCAAACTGAAAATCTATCTCCTACCAGACGGTATTATCAAATTGAGCTTCCAATTGTCAAGATCACGTAACGGTAGTATGTCATCTTTCAGGCAAGCTTTTTTTTGATCCGGGCAAATGGAACAAGATTCTAGAACGCCAAATAACCGACGATTTTATACATTTTCAGACTTCAAAATCTAACCTCCTCGAGGATTTATTTGCAAAATGACTCAAATTGTATCAAGATATTCTCCAGGAACATTTTGTGAAAGATTTAAAACGGTTTCACGGACCCGTTGTGATTTAAAACAAAGTTTTTTATTAAATTTTGTTGAAAAATGACCCCAAATCAACCGAAGCCGCATTAAAGGGGGATGTTTATCATATTTTGTGAAAGTAGCCCCAATCGCGCCGATAAAGGGATTTAAAATTTTTGTTAATTTTGTTGACAATGAGCCCCCAATCGGCCGAAGCCGATACAGGGCATTTCATATTTTGCATTTGATTTTTGTTGGAAAATGAGCCCCAAAATCGGCCGAAGAACGCACAAAAGTGATTTTCATGCTTATTTTCAAAAATCATGAAAATGAGCTTTCAAAATCAGCCAAAGGGCGATAAAGTATTTAAATTTATTTTTTGAAATAATTAACAAAATTTCAAAAGGTTTTTTGAAAAATTTGATTTTTTTTAAATTTTCTTTAAATTTACAAAAAATTTTCAAATTTCAATTTTTGAAAACTTACCAAAGGAATTTTCAAATTTGAAAACTTTATTTCCGAATAATTTTGCAACAAATAAATTTTCGTAAAGTTTTTGTAAAATTGTACAATTTTCTCAAAAGTTGTTTTTATTTTTTTGCCGTAATATTTAAATCGAAGAAGTTTCAGAATTGGAAAAAATTTTCAAATATGGTTTTTTAAAAATTACATTCATCTAACCAGAATCGATGTATCTTTCCCTCAAAAAAAATCTTACTTACGGCGTCTATGCCTGAGTTTGAGAGACCAGAAACCCCCCTTATTTTTGCGAAAAATACAATTTTTCAAAATAAGTATCATTTTTTGCAAAAATATCGATTTTTGAAAAAATTTCAATATGATAAGGACGCGCTATAAAATTCTTCGGTTTTTCGCTACAGGTCAAATATTTAATTCTAACAAGTCGATTCGACCGATTCGGCGGATCGTCGAAACGGGGAAACCCTAAGTATAGGCAATTACGACTTCAAATTTTCAAAGCAGGTATGTTTCCTTATTTGGTGGGAGCAAATCAATTTTCGTGTGCTATGAACCGGAATTTCAAAAAATAAAAGGTGACTTTCGTCGTTCTGAGGACTCAATAGGCCTTATTTTTTAAGTTACAAATTTTAAAAAAAGTATGTTTCTTAGTCTAATTTGGACACTTCGGTATCAGTTCGCGGTCAAAAGTCACTTTGGGCATTTTTATTTTTTCACCAATCAGCGATCGGCAAAAATTATGATTTTTTTTCGAAAATAAGCAAAATTGCAATCTGTAAAAAAATCTATTATATGATTATCTTTATTTATTTCAAATGTGATCTGTCCGTTAAATGCTAAAACTGTGGCGTTGTTGACACCACCAACTAAAATCGCCTGTAAGCACCAAATGTGACCGTCTAAGGCCATAGTTGCTAATACCGTTCCACAAAATCGATGATTGCGCATCTTTTGAAGTATACTCAATCATGGACTGAAATTAATTTCAAAAAATCGCGGGAGCCTCTTTTCTCATTCTAGAATCACTAAAAAAATCAGAGTTTGTCGGGCGGCGGCGTCTAGCATTCATTTTTTTTGCTGTGGATTATTGAAAGACATTCTAAGCTAACTTATATAAAAAAAATTGGCTTGAGTGTCAAAATTTTTTTCATGAAAAAAGCCAATTTAACAAAAAAAAAATGCCGGTTAAAAACCGTTTTTTGGTCAGTTTTAGGCATTTTCGGAACAATGGTAAGCAGATTTTTTCTTCCTTATACATAATTCTTTCGACCCAGAGGGTCATTTGGATGTTCAGAGACCGTTCAATCGGTCCTGACCGACCTTCGGCCACCTCTATAGGATCCTCTGTTCCTTCGGTTCGCGTTCATGGTTGAACTTCTTTCTTGGAGCTCTTATTGCCGTCAAAAACTTAAATCCGGTGCTTTCATTGGTCAAAAGTTAGGTCCAAACACGAATGTGACCGAAGGAAACACGGGGTCCCTAATCTTCGATATAATATAAAGTTATATTATATTGTGTCAACAAAAATATTTTATGCACACTCTAGAATAGTGTGAAATTCTTATTAACAATTTTGTTCATCAAGCGATCATAAGACACTTTTTAGATCAGTATATAATAAAAGTATATATACTCTGGTAAATTTATCATAACTATTATTTAACTAGTGGCTTAAGGGGTCGCGTGCATTTGGAAGATTTGCACTTTTTAAATTTTTTGATTTTCGCTGTGATGGGAAAACTTTTGTTCACGCAAAATTGTGAAATAACTTTTTAGACCGTAACTTGGACTCGGAGCTCACCGTTGTATAATCTTAATTTTATCAGAATCGTTATTTTTACTTTATAAATCGTCTTTTGAAATAACACTTTGAAAAAAACGCGCGTTGCTATCGAAGGTGTCATAAATACCAGTAGTAAAATTAATTGAATTATTTTATTAATTAGGAACTCTAAAAATGTCTCGACTACTTGACCATTTATTTCATTTCGATTTATACGATTTTCACGTCAAATCGAAAATTTAAATGTTGAAAAAAAAACGGAAAACCCGAAAATTGTAGCACATCAAAGAAATATTTTTTTTCATGAGTTAAATGAATATATTTTAAACTGGTGGATGGGTTGGTTTACCAATTTGCAAGTTTGGGTGATGATAAAATTTTTTTAATTCTGGATAAAAGGTGGGCTTCGATGGACTTCTGCCAAAACCATAGTTTCACTTCAAAAGATACATTCAGAGTATAAACAAAGCAAAGAAACAAAACGAAGACATATTTGAATATAGTGAAAGTAGCCATTCCCAATATTTATAGCTAAGGATTTCAGAAAAATTAATTTGGAAAATTTTGAAGAAGAAATGAGGAAAATTTTCAATATATTTCCAAATAGTTTCGACCAAAAATCTCAAAAAATGTCATATGATTTTTCAAATAGCATATAAAAAATATCTGGTCACCTACGCGAAAAGTAAAAGTGGCCATTTTGAAGAGTTTTTTTCGTTGATTTAAAACAAATACTGTAAATAAAATTTGAAAAAAAATAAGCCATTTTTTCATAATGTTCGGAAGTGTTTCAAAAAATTTCTCATAATTTGTCGATTTCGAAAAGTTTAATTCGAACTTAAAATTTTCTTAAACAGCAGTAATTCGAAAATTTTGTCGATATAAAAGTTGCCTGGAGTATGAAACATTACTTTGGTGGTATATTGAGAAGAATATATAAACCCAGTAAAAAGTTTTTCATCAAAAGCCCATATCCGTATCTGTCAAAATGCACCGACCCCCTTAAGTAAATTAATCCTGAATTGCGGATGAATCGATTGAAAAAACACTAAACTTAATTATACGCAAAAAAACAACATTCTTAAAATTTAATTCAGGGTTATTCCATGGGAAAAAGGTTCTGATTTTTCGATAGATTGCATTGAAGTTATTTAAACAAGAAAATACAGGAACTTTGGAAATGTTAACATGTTAATTTTTTAATACAAAAATAATAAAACCAAATGCACTTTCGTAAGCACAACAATACAGAGTACTCTTTCTCGATGTTGCTTATTCAAGTCATGTCACGAAAGTGGTGTCATCAATTGTTAGCATTGACTTGACTTTTTTCTCTAAAGAATTACCTCAATATTATATAAGTCATACTGTTTGACTGGATAAATTATATTGTGTACGTTATACAAGTTAAAATAAAAAAATAAATTTTGGTCTTATACGGTATGATCACGGTCAGTACCGGGAGATTTGTCTGCAAAACTAAACCCATCAGCACCGATAGGCAAAACAACTGAAAATGAAAATTGTGATTGGCCAACATCCTTTGCTCCCGACCAGAATAAATATGTTAGAGCTCATTAAAACATTTTTTTATCTTTTTAAGGAAAGATTTGAGTTCGAGTTTTCATCTTTGAAATCGTAGAAATTTGAAAAAAATCAAAACATTACGAAAATTTTTCCGCATTTATCGAGAAAAATGTTTTCGGCTTTTTATTTTTAAATCTGTGGGTAAAAACCAAAAAAATATCCACTTTAATTTGTTTCATAGATGCCTATATATGTTTCATACCGCCGTTTGAAAAATCAATAATCTTTATTTTTCATCTTTTGTCGACTTTTTTAGAAATATTATGAAAATTTCCGCGAATCAAGTCCAAAATTAATATTATTGGTTTTTTGAATTCTGTACAAAAATCATGCAGAATCACATTATTAAATTTTCTGGTATCTATTAAATCTCCGTATGTCAACTAATGGGATGGTCGCGCGATTATCATTTCTAAACTATTGCTAAAATTTACAACACTTGGTTGCACAACCGGTTAGTGCCATTTGACACTCAATTTTTCAAAATTTTATTCTTGCAAAGAATTTCCAATAAAATTGTGGGTGTTACATGCGTCATTTCTTTTGATCACGGATCGGCATGCCGCGGCATAACCTGATCGGCCCGTTATGCCGACCCCTGCTTAAGATAGTCAGGACATTTTTTAAATATCAAAACGCAACTGAAGGTCAATTTTTATCTCAAAAAAAGATGTTTTTCTTTACTTTTGGCCATTTTTCATCAAAAAAAACTTTGATATGAGGGTAATTTTTTAATGTGCTGAATTTTAAGGTACTTTTTACCGCATAACACCCGAAAATGACTAGAAGTTTCATAATATCGTAGACGAAGATTAAAAAAAATTCTTAAGTCGAGTTTAGTAGAAATTGGCGTTGCAATGAAAAGTATTGTTTTATATTTCCACAGATACTTAGTTATGTTAGAAAATGAAAATATAAACGTTTGCAATAATGAACACTGCTTTATTCCGCAACTTTTAATAGAATTAAATTTTGAAATTTGTGCGTGGGTGGAGGATCATAGCAGGATTTCAATAATCCGTTTCCCCAAAAGTGCTCCGATTAGGTCCAAACTTGTCATGTAAACTAATTACGGCACCAGGAGTTCGAATCTGATACCAGATTTTATCAATGACGTCATCATGAGTCATTTTGGGGTCATTTAAGGAAATTATTTTTACTAATTATTGGTTTCCAAATACCATTACGCCAGAAAACCTGTATCCCTTCTAAAAAACCACCTAAATGTAAGACAATTTGAATTACTGTGATTTTTGTCTATAAGGACAGGTGAGATTTTCCCAAATTGTCCTTAGCAAAATTTTCCCAAATTGTCCTAAGCTAATTTTCTCTAATTGTCTTTAGCAATCTGTCCTAAGCTATTTTGGTCATATTTTTAAAAAGGCGATAATTTTTTTCCAAAAAAAAGTGAAGACCTTTTTTTTTTTTTTTNTTTTTTGGAAATTTTCCCAAATTGTCCTTATCACCCTGTCCTTAGATATTTTGCTCAAAAACGGTCTTTTTTGGAAATTTTCCCAAATTGTCCTTAGCACCCTGTCCTTAGATATTTTGCCCAAAAACGGTCTTTTTTGGAAATTTTTCCCAAATTGTCCTTATCACCCTGTCCTTAGATATTTTGCACAAAAATGGTCTTTTTGGAAATTTTCCTACGCTAATTTTCCCAAATTGTCCTTATCAATCAGTCCTAAGATATTTTGGCCATTTTTTTTAATCGATAATTATTTCCAAAATATTGCTAAGGACAATTTGAAATTTTATCACTAAGGACAAATTGCTAAGGAAAATTTGAAAAAAATTTTACTAAGGACAGATAAAAAAAATTTTTACTAAGGACAGATTGCTAAGGACAATCTGAAATTTACCTTAAAATTTACTGAATTATATACGATTTTGATGAAAAATAATTTGAAGAAAATTTACGAAAAAGAGGTGTTTTATAGAAATTTTTGAAAATATACCCTTTTGATTATTTTTCCCAAATTGTCCTTATAGAGGGACGGACCAAAATCAAAAGCGTAGGTTTTGGCCATATTTTCCCGAAATTGTCCTTATAGACAGAAATCACAGTATATATATAAAATAATTTTAAAAGTTATTGATTCGATTTTTCTGTAAAGTTTTTAGTTTTTTTAATTTTGAAATTCTTTGTGTTAATTGTCTTATTCGAGTTATTTTGAAAATTTTTATAATTAATGAAGTAAACTTCGAAAAGTAAACTTTTAAAAGAAAACTTGTTAGCATTATTTTTACTTTTACGACTATTTGCGCTCGGGAATTATCTCGTCATTATACTGTATAAGAAAAATTTGAACATTTCTCGGTCTTATACCGGATGGACCATATAAATATAGCTAAATGTAAAGCAACTTTCAATCGAAATGGAGTGATTTAATCATTGAAAACTTGAAAGATCGTCGAAAGATACTCAACGTCAACTCCTCCAAGATAATTTTATTATTTAATTTTTTTCACTTTCCTGAAAATCCAGAAACCATGTTTTCAAAAATATCTCTCTGAAATATTTTTCTTCTTTTGCTTCAGATCTCTGTTACTTTTGTAAGTGTACTTCTTTAGCCAAAAAGTTTGAACATGCAATGCCTAATAAATTCAAAAGCTTTATAAATAATTTCTTAACAATTTAGCCAAATTCGTTTTCTGGCAAGGTTTTGTTCTATGATTTTAGTGCTCAGTGTATGAAAAACTTTCGGAAATTTTTTTATATAACATAAGACATTCAAGAATTTTTTTGTTTACAGTTTTGTCTCTTGCGTCTTTCTTACATCAGACATCCAAGAAGATCTTTGTTTGCATTTTTGTCTCTTGCATAATGTAAGTGGAATTTAGGGCAAATAACAAATATACCTTGAAAGTGCGTTACAAAGCCCAAAAAGTTGTTTTAGATAGTCAAATTTTGACCACTACTGTATGTCTTTTTTTTCTTGCGAGATGATAGTTGCATCATAAAAAATTCCCACCAATAAAATATTTTAGGATGTTGACATCATGTTGTAGAGAATCAGATAAAATTTGAAAAAAAGATTAAAAATTGTCTTGCCGTCTAAGGGCTTGAAATATTTGGCAGGTGTCCAATTAAATCAATCATGCAGAAAAATTTTTTGGGAGAAGATGAACTTCTGAATTTTGATATGATTACTGTCGTTTAAGTATTTAAGGACATGTTTGGTTTTGCTGTTTTCGCCATGTGATAAACTGCCATTTGGTCCTTATAGACGAATTATGCTCTAGAGCATCCAAAGCTCAGTAACGAAGAAAAAAATACTAAATATTGATTCTTGCTACATTATTATGGTATTTGACATATAAAAAAAAATCCGTTATGTCCTTATAGCCGAACAAGTTTTTAAATTTCAAAAACGAAAATTGTGTTCTGATAGACAAACACGATAGTATTGTAGCTTTCAAATGTTGAATAACCTTTGAGACTGTAGTCTGCCTTCAAATGAGTTGCGTAATTCAGACGAAACAGTCTTCTTTGCTTTTAGCTAAGTAAGCACATAGGCAAAATCAATATCTAAAATAGTAGAATTCGAATAAACAGTAAAAAAAAATTTGATTAAAAAGATAGAGGTTATTAATTAAGGGCCTCAGTTGATTTTGAAAAATACGGATATGGGCTTTTGATGAAAAACTCTTTACATGGTTTATATATTCTTCTCAATATATCACCAAAGTAATGTTTTTATACTCCAGGCAACTTTTGTAACTACAGAATTTCCGAGTTATGGCTTTTTAATAAATTTTAGTATCAAATGAACCTTTCGAATTCGACTAATTATGAGAAATTTTATTGAAAAGTTCCAGACATTTTGTAAAAAATGGCTTATTTTTTGTTTAAATTTTTTTTACAGATTTGTTCTAAATCAACGAAAAAAACTCTTCAAAATGGCCACTTTAACTTTTGTCGCAGAGCTGACACATATTTTTTCCATATGCTATTTTTAAAAAATCATATGAAATTTTTTTGGGATTTTCGGTCGAAACTATCTGGAAATATTTTGAAAATTTTCCTCATTTCTTGTTCAAAATTTTTCAAACTTATTTTTTTGGAATCCATAGCTGAAAATATTGGTAATGGCTACTTTCACTATATTCAAATATGTCTTTGTTTTGTTTCTTCGCTCTTGTTTATACTCTGAATCATACTTTTTTAAACGAAACTACAGTTCGGCAAAAATTCATCAAAGCCGTCTTTTAACCCGAATTAAAATAAATTTAATCACACCTCAACTTGTCAAATTGGTAAGCCGACCCATCCACAACGTCAAATTTAATTAATTAAACTCATGAAGAAAAATATTTCTTCCGATGTGGTAAAAGTTTCTTATCAACTTGATTATATCAAGAAAAAAAAATGGAAAAAGTGCAAATCTGTCAAAATGCACCGAGGCCCCTTAATTAAGCAAATTTTGTAAAATAATAAATAGGCATTTTTTAACCAACTGATGATTTTTGAAGCTAATGACTTAGTTTTAACTAGATTTCAAATGATATTATATGTGGAGACCGCATTTGGGTAAAATCGTATTCTAGAATTTATCTCAATCCAAATTTTAAGATATTGACGACCGGCTATTCGAAAACCGGAAGTTGAGAAAAATTTTAGTTTAATTTTAAAATATCCATTCAATTTACAGCGTTTCTGGAAATACAAGTAGGGGTGAAGCTTTTATTCGGAAATTATTAAAAATTAAATTTCATCATCGGTAATACCGATTCGGTATTAGGGCGTCACAGGACGAGGCCAAAATAGAGACTAAAGGGTATCTGAAAAATCCGAGGAAGTCAGTCCTCTTTATTTTTTCCGGAGAATTCGAAAAAAATAATTTCGAAAATTTTCAAAAATTCTCAGTTTCGACATTTCTTCTGAGTCGAAATCGTCCTGTGACACCTTATTCGGTATAAATATTTTTTAAGTTAAATTATTTAACCAATTAGTTTCGAAAATAAAAAATACACTGATAAAAGAACAAACTCTCTGGTCGCCACGTCTGATAAAAATAATATAATCTTTTTATTAAAGTTTCTCGGAAAATTGACTTATTTCTCGTTTTATCTCGAGTCGAGATTCTCGAGCGAAAAAATAACTCATATTTCAAAGATTATATCTAGAGAAAATGGAGGAGTCGCTCGAAATTTGACATAAGTCCATAATTAGTCTCAATTTGAGCCCAGCATCTCGAGCTTTGAAACTGACCGAAGTATGGAAATATGTTTTCTAATGAAATCGAACTCCGATTACAATTTAATTGATAACTTTCATGCGAATCAACTAATGTTGAATCGAGGTCAAGCGAATTTTTTCTGCATTCCAATGGATTTGGGCAACCCTAAAGCTTTTTCTACATTCTATAAATCAAGCCATCTAAAAATCAGATTTTCTTTGAAATTTTGGTCATTTTTCTCAACCCAATATTCGAAATATGACGAAGGATGCGTGTTTTACCTACCAAGGTAAGGTTATTATAAATCGTCATAAATTTTATTCTCTCACCGAAAATTCTCTCAAGCAAAAAGTCACTTTTTCGTCAATATATTTCATAATCACGAAAAATAGTAACCAATATTTCACGAGAAAATAATTCTATAGGGTTCTGGACTGATTCGATTCAACTGTACATTCGACATATATATTTTTATCTTTCATGAGTTATTAATAATTTATAAATTATAATAAATGCGATTGAACACCAAAATAAATTCAATAAATATTAGAAAAATTTTTATTCCGATTTAAAAGTTAAGTCACATACAGTATGTGCCATACTGTACAGTATGTGTTATTTTTACTTTCGAAATGAAAAATGTCATTTAGGTTATTACGGCCAATAAAAAATGGGAGCTAAGTGGATTATATTTTCAAGCCCTTGGCTATAGCCGATAGCTTGGCTTTCAAAATAAAATCCACCTAGTGACCATTTTTAATTGGCCATAATTACTGTATATTTATTTTATCCTCTGTTTTTTTCTTATGTACAGAGAAAACTTAGTTTCCTGGGTTATATCTAAAATTATTGATTGTTATTGAATATATATGCGGAGAAACTCTCTTTTCGTGAATAATTCAATACATCAAAATCTATCCATCTGATTTGAAAAAAGAGAGAAATAACGTTAAAATAATTTAAGTTATATCATAAAACTCATATCACCTCATAAAAATCAAAAAGCTAAACCATAGTGATTAAAATTCGATTTTGTTTTGGTTGAAAAAAGACTCTTATTCTTTTGTGCCATATTGACAATATGATATTGTGCCTATGGTCAACTATGAGTTATGTCGACTATAACTAATTGTCTTTGACTTGCTTCTTAGAAACGCGAACAATTTGAGCACGTGCTAAACCATGGTGAAATGCTTTCCAATTAATTTATTTTCGATGACGTACAAACTATTTGCGTCACAGAGGCATTTTGGATTCATTCAATAAAATTGTTTTTGATTTGATCTCGTAAACGTTTCGCGGGAGCATTTTTAAGTTTTTTTTTATATAAATTGAAAAGTTTTAACCGTGAAATTATAACACTATTTTATTTCACTTGATTTCTAAAACTGATCTTGATTTTTGAAACTTTTACAGTTGTATTTCAAATCGTCTTTGTAAGTTTCGAGTTAAAATTTATATAAACCAAATAACTACCGATACATATATTATATTTAAAATATATATTTATATAAATTTGAACTTGAAACTTACAAAGACGATTTAGAATAAGGATTTTCAAAGGTCAAAAAATGGGTATCGATGTTTTTGACTCATCTAGTAAAAAAATTTCTGGTCATTAAAAGACTAAGGATTTGTTTTGTTTTTTAAAAAAATTTCAAAAAAATTGATTTTTCGGTCAAACTTTCGAGATTTTACAAGGGGTGCTGGAGCTAGTTATGGCGCATCTGCATGAAGCTTTTGTTTTGGCGAGTGAAAATTGAGCGTCTTCAAGTTAAGGGGGTTGCAGCGATGTGGCAGACTGGCGTCAATTTAACTTACGAAAATAATTAGTTGGTT
>SCLH01000244.1:222150-235480 GCA_004367855.1 Oikopleura vanhoeffeni | reverse complement strand
TTTTTTGGCGCGCAAAAGGGTTTATTTGTTTAATTGTCAGTATGAGACTCAAAAATACTGCATATGTACTTCTTTTTGAATAATTGTCAGAAAACAATTTTACTTAATATTATGGAAATATGTTTGGCTGTCCATTCATTCCCAATTTGAGAAAATTCTAAAAATGGTGATTAACATGAATCTTCTTAAATTTAAGTTAAACATAGTTGAATAGATACGAAATGTTTGATAACATAATAATACTTTTGAGGAACTTCAAATTTGAATTGTAAGAATTTTAATTCCATGATGTGAAGTTTAACACCTTGTGATTTACATCTGCAGAAATTTCAATCAGAATTAATTTTGAAGTAAATATTTCGAGTCGGTAAAAATGCTGTTTAATGAAAGTGTGAGAAACCGTGTGTCAGTGTTTCTTTAAAACAGTATCTACGATACGTTATCTATGAGAATGAAACACGATTTAAATATTTTAAGAGTGAACATTTTGATTGAATTTGTATACATTTTAATTTTTTTTTCCGATTACGCAGTCATCTTAGTAAAGTATATGATGTCATACTGTCTAAGGTTGTTTCGTAACTCAAAACAAAACCCGAATTGAAATAAATTCGACGTTTTTTGATGCTAATTTTCCTGTCATCCGAACTTGCCAGAAAATTTAAGAAAAATACATATATGTATGTAGGAATTTTTGAACGAAGAGGAATTTGTTGACAAATATGGAGTCCTTTTGTTTTAATATATATCTTTTGACTAACCAAACTCCTTCTCAAAAACGATTCCTATCTCTATAGCGCGTGTTCGAATCCCACTAATGTTGTCTGAGTGATTGTCTTATTGATTGCTTGAGTGATTAGACACCGATCAAATTCAGCGGTCCCAATATCAAGCACCATTGCCTATAATCATACCCAAGACAATCACTAAGAAAACATTAGTGGGATTCGAACACGCGCTTTATAGATAAGAAACGTTTTTAAGATGGAGTGTGGTTGGTTAAAGGATATAAATGCCATGATTTTGAATTCATGGCCCATGAAGTTTAAAGTTATACTTTAAGAAAATAGTTGGCACGAAAAAGCTTATCTTTCTGAAAAGCGACTTATTTAAGGTTTTTTTAATACAATTAACGGTGGTTTAGAGGATGATATCCCGGATATATATCGAAATGATGCCTATGTGTCGAATTTTATCACGACGTCACAAAAAAGACATTGTCCAATCACATCAGACGAAATTCAAGAATCCTGTGATTTCATTGGTCACTTTCACTTCTTGTGATGTCATGATAAAATTCGACACAAAGGCATCATTTTTGATATATCATATATCTATTTAGTTTTCTTTGTTTGAAAAATGAATATATCCAAAGAAAAGTAAACTGTCCCCAGATATAATTAAAAAATAAACATTTGGTAAGATTGTACTACAGATCATTGTAACAAAAATGATAAAAAGAGTGACTATTTCGAAAGATAGAAAAATTAAAAAACAAATAAAAAAGATGAAAAAAAGATCAACAATGACATTGTTGTTCTTTTTTTTCATCTTTTTTATTTGTTTTTAATTTTTCTATCTTTCCAAATAGTCACTCTTTTTATCATTTTTCGTTCACATCATAAAAACTTTAGCCACGTTGCTAATTCCACCATTTTAAATTGCACTGCTAAACTAGTTGGCTCAACACCTGTTGATTCAACAGGACCTCAAGAAAAGCCCCTTGCAAGCTGTGTAGAAGAATCTTGAAATGACTACAGTTGTATGAAAACAATAAATAAAAAATACTACCGTCTAAAATATTTCTTACTTTTTGCCACGTTTTGTTTTTAATAACAAGAATATTCCCAAGGCTATAATCACTACTAGTAAGTTAAGGATTTATCCGTTCAAACAGAACCTAACAGAACGATCTAGTGTACAGTGGGTGGGCGTGTCAATAAAATGGCGGTCACTCCATAGTATATCCCTTTCAAGATCGGGAAAGGTAAAAAAGGCTCAATAGTTAAGATCAAAAACCATGAATTTATTAAATTACTCTTAACATTGGAGTGAAATCGAGCTTTTTATATTTCATGCTGCAATAAAAAGTTAGGGACTACGAAATCTTATAAACGTTTTTGATTGGTTACATAAAATGGTGTATCGCTTATGATTTCAAATGACATTATAATTTGACCTGTTTTTGAGTTTTAATAAAAAGTTAAACAATAGGTTCAAATAAATTGAAATGATTACCCCCTGTATAAAATTTATCAGGAATTTCTGATAGTTATATAATTATATATGACATATATCCCATTCTTCATCTCCCGTCAGGTAGACCAGCTCAATATAGTTTGACGTCATCAATTCCGCAATAAAAACTTAGTCAATGAAAACTTAAAAACTTGAAAATATCTGGTTTATCACAAAAATAGAAACTTGAAATTAAGATATAATAATGTCTTGTACCAAATTTTGTTTCATGTTGTTTATTTTTATTGGTAGTTACTTGTCAACTCTGAAACCGCGTATATTTGATTTAGGTAAGCAACTTTTTTCCAAAATGAGGAGCTCAGAAAATCAGTTGTATTTAAATTTTTCGAAAAAAATTTTGAAATCGAAAGTTGTTTGAAATTTTGGCATTCTTGCTCGCATTTAAAATTTGATGTAGTAGAGTGGCTAGTCAGTGTTCTTAATCGGAATTGGGATTCCGGATCAAGATTGAGATTTTGATTCGTGATCGGCATATTATCCAAATCAAAATTTGTACATCAGTCCAGATCGAGAAAGGGTCCGGATTTGATAGGAATATCAAGTGTTATTAATTGTTATGGGAACCGGGGTTGAAATGGGAACCATATCTATCAATCGTGAACATCTTTATCAGTGATAATTATTGGCCCATAGACTAGGGCCCCTAGTCTAGGAGTCTTTCACACTCGGTCTGATGTTAGAAATAGGAACTTTTTTTGTGGTTATTTTTTAACGAAAATAAGCACCATTATTCTTGTCGTTTAATAGTCGACGACTATTAGTCGTGTCATATCGAAACTTTTAAGAACAGTTATTTGTAAATGATCAAAAATGTATGATTCCGATTATCAACCTTTTTTTAGAAAAATATGCGGTCAAAATCGATTATCTAATGAACATAATTATTTACGCTACTTCGGAGGCTTTTTTCTCATTTCACGATAAGAACGTCGTCATAATCTAGTTTAAAAACTAACTTGAAAGAGGAAATTGAAAAAACTTTTTTGAGGGCGTATCCGACATAAATTTCGCAAAATTCGGAAATTTTTTGTCGAAATTTGTATTTTCAAAATTTTTGTGAACAAAACGGTAACAGAAATAAAAGTAAATCCAAAATGAGCTTTCTGTTATGTCTGAGTACAAGATATTTTTTCTAGAATTAAATTTTTGAGTTGTCATGAATATAAGTAAGAGTTCAGTTAACCACCTTTGAAACTTTAACCAGTTAGAGACACATTGACTTCCCCAAAAAATTGTACCAGCTAGACCTGTACAAGTTAGGGAGCGAGGACTTTTTGTAAAATTTACGTTATGAAAATACTATTATAAACATGTGAGTCAATTCTGAATCAAAAATCTCAAATTAAATTCGTTGATTTAAAAGAAAAACTGCCACTTGAAATTTGAACATAATTATTTCTTGTACCAAATTTTGTTATATGCTATTTGTTTTTATTGGAAGTTACTTTTCAACTCCGAAACCGCGCATATTTTATTTAGGCAGGCAACTAGTTTAGGTACTGTATTTACAACCACAAGACTTGTTTTTGTAATCATTATTGGAAATGATTAGCTTTGAGGATCGGTTTCTGAGGTTGCTCAAAATTCAAGTACCACAAAGAATTTTTATGTTCCAAGAATATGACAGGTATTTTAAGCGGATTTCTTCACATTTCACAGCAATCACGATTTTTCATTCTATTCATTGGGGCTGTTGGTGTTTGTTTCGAATAATTTGACAAAGTGAGTTTTTTCTCGCCAATTTTATATTGAAAAATCTCATACTACAGTACAGTGGATGATTCATCAGTTTTGCAGGGTTTTCAGCGGACCAGAAAATAAAAGTGGCGTGGATTTTCCACCAAATTAAAGAAATTGATACATTTGGAACAACCAGATAAAAAAGTCCTTTAAATTTGAAAATTTCTGATGTTGGATATACAGTATGCTAGCGCTTGAAACTGGGATCAACAACTGATCAGTGACGCTGTTTTAAGTGGTCAAAAGCGCCAAGTGGTTGCATCAGAAATATTTTGGGCAAACCTTTTCAACAAGAAAAATTACCATTAGTCCCAAATTTTAGATTTATAAGACAATTTTATCGGGTAGCTGATTTTTTGCTTGGGAGCCCTGAATATAACTTTTAACATAACATAATAATTAACATTTTATTTCAAACCCGTAAAATTAATACTACTATTTAAAATTAATTGAAATGTCATCTGAACCACTGTCCCTTGGGTCATTTTTGTTTTCAGATTTAAGATTACGAAAATAGAATAAAATTAAAAACTGTGGTCTATGAACCATGATCTTAGAATTATTCTCGGACCCCCTTTAAACCCAAATTAAAGCAAGTTCAACCCAACTTTATTTATTTATTCAATGAATATTGCACTGTGGTTTTTTGGGGTGATTAGGAAACATCAAAATTCCTATGATGGCCTCTTTGAAAACTGATGAATTTTTTCGAAAGCTGATCACTCTCTCCTTATATTTTATTTAAATCAATCAAAGGAATTTTAATGTTTCCCATTAACCCTGAAAAATCACCATGCTGTGTAATTACGCAAGATTCCAAATTTTCAAAAATGCCATGATATAATATCATTGATATCCCCTATTCCCCAAAAGTGTGAATAGGGGATATTATATCAGCTCATTGTAATGTAGTCTTGGAGTAAATTGACTCCAAAAAATTCAAAAATCATAATTTTTATTCAGCTATACATGGGTTTCAAGATAATTCTGTTTATCAAAATAACTCAATCACACGCAAAGTTTTTGCATAAAGTTGATAATCACCGAACTTTTAATTGCTTCAGTTACACTTTACTGAAAAGAAACATTTTAAACTCACGTGTTAATCTTAGGATTTGATGGTGACGTTCTAAACTTCAAAATTCCACTTGTTGAAAGCGTTACTACGACGGAGCAGAATATTATCTTTTCTTCAACAGAAATTTCCCGATGTGATGAGCAGCGAATTCTCGATAGACTCGGTTTTTCTAATCAATCGAAAATAGACGCATTTATTTCCCAAACATACATTCATTTTGCAATAAACAGTGAGGTGGAAGTATTTAACGAACATTTTTACAATATTTCAGCTAGTGTTGGTTATCGCTCCAAAATCGACGCAAAAACGGTTAATTTTTATACGCAATCATTTTGAAAATTGTATTTTTGAACAAATTTTAAAAGTTTGAGTTAGACTGTCTGATTTAGTAATCAACTTTCATTTTCAAGTCCTTTGAACTCTTTAAAACTAAACTGCATATCGGTAGTGAATAGGGAGTCTTCTGTGAATTGTACAATGTTCATTTTAGCCAGTGTTAATAACTCATCAAATGACAACACAAAGTTTGAAACAAATTTAAAATCAAATCCGAATCCGAACAATTTTCCTTATTTTGTAATTAACATTGAAATTTTATATCAATTTTTTTGAGAAAAACTTATAAATGGTCTGAATCGACCAATATATTCTTCAATCTTTCTCTGTCAACGTTTTGGACACCCTATTCAGTTCTGAGAAGCACTTTGGTCAGGAAAAAAACAAAGACGTGATTTCAGGAAATTTAAAAAAAAAGGAAATGACAATAGGATGTAAAAAACAGGATTAATAAAAATCTTGCACATTATAGATTATATTTTTTTCTTGAATTAATTTTTTCACAATTTCACTGATTAAAATTAATTCTGAATTTAAAGATTGCTAACTCTGATAGGTTTACGATTTTAGCTCATTCACTGATAAAGTTTAGACCCTGGAATTCTAAACCTGGAAATTTTATCTTGATTTTCGGTCCTCCCGACTGGAGATAAACCAACATGAAATAAGCTTTCACTGAAGATGATATCGCCCCTGTTGGATTATTACTGTCCAAATTGTAAGCGTTTTAGAGCAATATTATTTTACGATATGATGAATTCCACGGACAACAGCTTTCAATATCATTAATATCATAATTTTCTGCCAAGTTTTTTCACTTAAACATTTTTTTAGGTTTTTAGATTTTTGAAGAAAAGTCGGTTTTTGGGGGTTGAAATTAAAGGTTAAATTTAGGGTGACAATAATTGTGATTTCTCAGATAACTTTTTTGATTGCCCTATTTTGTAGAGAATTTGGCACTGAGTTTTTTCACTTACAGGATTTGTTCTGAATATTGAATTTTTTCAAATAAAGTAGGTTTTAGAAAATTTATAGTTCAGAATTTCACAAGTCGTTTCTGAGATTTTGGAGAAAAAAATCGGAAAAAGGCTTCCGTTCGGATGCTGTAAGTGAGGAATCCTCACTGAGGATATGTCAAGGTGTTGATATAATTTTTTTCTCAAAGTTCATTAACTCATTAAATTCAGTTCTTACTTTATAAACAAGTAATTTTTCATGTGTTGTGCTTAGTGGTGAAATAAAGTGCGAATAAAAACGCTTAACTCTTGTGAGCACAGAGCCATTATAGTGGCTCAAGAATATTTTAAACCATCCACAAATAGCAAAAAATCGTTTCTTTCAAACACATTATAAAGAATGTGGATGCGATAATTGCGACATTGCGATTCCAAAAAATATTAATTTTTTTGTGGATATTTTGATCAGATATCGATGGATTGATTCTTTAGGATTTTTCGGCTATTGTTTACTTCTGAAAAAATAATTTCAAACTAGATATCAAATGAAAATGTGAGATAAGACAGTTTGAGGAAAGTGTTTTAAGCATGCATGACACTCAGAATAAAAATTAACTGATATCTAGGGACAAATATTTTTTTTTGATAGTGAAATTTCAAAATTTTCAATTTCAAGTATTCAATGAAAAAAATTAATCATCATAAATGAAATTAAGCGATCAAAAATTGTCCACAGCGTCACTGAATCACCAAATCTACCTTTAAATGATAATATAAGTGAAATAATTATGCAAAAATATAATTTTCTAATTTCTTTATTCAAAAAAAGGAAATTTCAACTGTCTTAACCCTCAGAGGCATGGAGTTATTTTCAAAAACACCTGTAAATTAATGACAAGAAATTGCAAGTTGCTTCTGAATGATTCATTTTTTAGGAAAATTTTTTTTGAAACTGCTGCCATCTCCTCAATTTTTTGTCCCGACGGCTCTGAGTAACTTTCTTATTTCTTTATCCCCCTCACACCTTTCGACTATCTAAAGGCGAACAAAACAATTTTCGGGAGCCAAAACGGACGCACGAAATCACATTCGTCCACAGACCTACCAATACAAATATGTCATAGAGTTTGCCAATTTTATTTCAAACATATTGTTTGGCAAATTTTATACGATGAGCCGTTCGAAGTTATTTTTTCCTACTTTTTCTTTAGACTTTCTCGTCCAAAATAACTTCCCTAAAAAATTAATTGTGTGAAAACGATACATAATATCGCAAATTCTGAGAAGCAGTTTTTGGGAAAGTATTGAGCGATTCTATCTGAATATAAGTTTATTTTACTCTGCAGTCCTCTATACGAAGAAATAATTATTTTCACAAGTGCATTTTTATCCGAAACTCAAAATAATAAAAACAAAATTTTTCAAAAAATATTTCTTCGCAAAGAAATGAACAGATTTGACCCGAATAGCACCGCCGACAAGCAAGCAAATCCGGATCAAATATAGAAATGAATGGTTACTGATTTTTGAGTTTTCAGCTGATTAGCAATATTTCACACTTTTATGCATATATTTCGACGCGCGGCGCATATGAATAATGGTTTTGTAAGCGATCCGTAAATATCATATTTTAAATTGAGACACATGTTTCAATAGTTACAGTTTCACTCCTAAAATTGAAACTCGTATATGTCATTGTGAAAAAGATGGTTCAAAGAAAATACATAGGTGAGTGAACCTCTCTTTTCTCCCGCAGTTATCTAGTTTACAAACTTCGAAATTTAAAAAAGTTACGTGTTTTTTACTTAATTTTATCCTTGATCTCAATCAGTGACAAATAAGTAAATTGATATATTTCCCAGTTTTCTCGTGATAAGCGCTCAAAGTATTGCCTTTAAATAGGCTTTTGGGTGTGAGGGGAAGTTCTCGTTTCTGGGTGTGAGGAGGTTAAAAGTGATTTCGATAAATTGGGTAGGTTTGGTTTTTTTCGGAAAACACCTGTAGACTAAAGACCGAAAATTGCAGGTTATTTCTAAGGAAGTCACTTTTCAGAAGATTTAATTCTTAATCTTTTCCCTTATTTATTTTTGTTCTGACGTCTCCCATTTCCTCACAATAAAATTACGTAGGTTGAAACACACTTTGTTAATGTTACTTTTCTATAGGGTTAATAAAGTCAAAATGTAAATTACATACTTTCAAAGTTTAAATCTTTTCTTAATCTCGAGGACTAAAGAATATTAAAGTTGCAAGCACTTTTACTTTTTCCGTAAACAACGTCCAAAGTAGAGCCGATATATCGGCTCTGATGACTCTAGGGGTTAAGCTTTCCGTAAGCAACGTTCAAAGTAGAGCCAGGATAGTGGCTTTAGTGCCTTAGCGAAACTTTTTTTATATGCTTACAAGGATTAAGTGATTCACTAATACAGTGGGTGAGACCATTATGGGCAACACACGAACTTTTAGCCAAACCTTTATCCAGGCTGTGCGGTGAATTTGATGCACAAATTGAAAATTTTCTATATATTTTCAAGAAGGAGTAGGCTTTTGAGTGAGGCTCCCAAATAAGCCGTTTTGACCACTAGAGGCAAAATTTTCAAGAAAGGGTTCCGCTCGGAGATGCGTATTTGTATTTGAAAGTTAAATTCCAAATAACAAGAAAAAATGTTGAGAAATAAATGAGGAGAAGGCTTCTTAGTACTTTTAGGAACGCCTACTAAAATCATTTTCTGAGCGTAGGTTGAAGTATCAGATGCTCTTAATAGTACTGACAACTTCCTTAAGAGTTGAACTATGTTACATAGTCTATGTATTTGAAAAACAAATTAATTATTTCTAAAGCCGCAATGTTTCTCATAAACTTCAGTTGAAATGTGTAAAAAAGAGCCCAACTCCCTTAATTAATTAATAAAAGCAACGAGTTTATGCGAAAACAACTCAAAAAATATATATTTAGTGAAATATTCAGTTATTGTTTGAACGTAACCAGTGGAGAACGTAATTCTTGGATCATGCCCAACTCATATAACCACCAGCAAAAAGGTGTTTTCCCCCGTTCCAGCAAAAAACTACTTCATCAAATTCTGAGCTAGACTTAATGCAAAAATCAATCTTTAGTCACGTGAAATTAATTAACGAGAATCATCAAGATTCTATGATAGAATTTCTATCAAGCTAAAAATAATATAATGGGTCAAATTTGGGTCAAAAAAGAATTCTATCTGAGTCTGGTAGAAAAAAATCGGTCGAGTAGCGCGCTATAGCAACGCTGCAAGTGACCAATGAAATCGCGGGATTATTGAATTAAGACGACAATCGAGTATTGTGATTGGACACTGGCTCAAAGTTATGACGCGTGCTGAAAAATACTCAATAGGGACAATTTTCGATATGGCCAAATTTGTCTTCAAAAAAAACTTTCGTCGATAATGAGCCTACCCCTGTATAAATGTTTAAAATGTTGCTTAAAAGCCACTTGAGATTTTGCATAGTTTCCTTATTTCAAAAAATATCCTGCAAAAAAATTAATAATTTTCCCAACCCATGTATCTATAATGACAATTTATGTTGGCTGAAACATGCTTAAGACGGGAGCAGGGTTGTAAAAGGGATGATCCCCGACTGAATTTTCCATCCCCATCCCTATCCCCAAAAAAAATTTCCCCTGGACGGGAGTGCTTTAAGTGCCCAAAATTTGTTCGCCGTGCTTGACCCCATTTCCCACCTGTCATTTTTTTTAAGCCATTTTGATAAGAGGAATTTTATTTTAGTCACTTAAAACGCGCGCTTTAATTGACCATTATTTTGTCAACTCTCAAGCCTCAATAAATTGGTCACTTAAAGCGCGCGTCACTTTAAGTGCCCAATTTTTTGGTCACTCGGTAATTTATCACTTTGATTTTGATTTGAACTTTTTTGCGAACTCTAGTTATGACACATTATTGGCAATGATTCATTGCTCATGATTTATAGGCAGGTCCAATCATATTGGCGAGAGGCGTCTGTGGCAGGTTTAAACTTTTTAAACTCTCGGGAGACCCAATCAATATTTTGATGGAAGCTCTAAAGGTACCAATCAAGTTTTGAACTTCTAGAAATCGGTTTTTTTAAGCCCTTTATAGAATAATTTATAATAATTAATATCGGTTATGACTAAAGGTGACCCAAGGAATCTCGTGGTGGCAATCTTTTTTTCAAAACAATTTAAAACAAAATCTAGAATTCTTAAAATTCGAATATTTTAAGGCCCACAATTTTTGAACTTTTTTGATTATGAAGCGTCAATAACTAGAGTTCGCAAAAAAGTTCAAACCAAAAACAAAGCTATAAAGTACCGAGTGACCAAAAAATTGGGCACTTAAAGCGCGCATTTTAAGTGACCAAAAATTGGGCACTTAAAGCCCGCGCTTCAAGTTGCCAAATTTTGGGCACTTAAAGCGCGCGCTTTAGTGACCAATTTTTGATCACTTAAAGGTCACTCGATTTAAGCCCTTTCTTTGCTCTTCAGTCATTATTTATCATACAATAGTTTCATAAACTGAAAAATGCATATTTACCATTTTTATGCATATTTTCTTATGAAGGGCCACGCCGAAACAAAGACGGAGGTTTTGGCATATTTTGTCCTTAAAGATGATGATCTTATAGACGCACACCACATTTAACCTTTTTTTATCGAATAAGATATAAGAAATTTAATGTCAGTTGAATTCCAAAGATTGACTTAATCGGATCACCCGTTGAACATTTAGGCTTATTGGTTTTATTTCTCTCATAATCCTCAGACATGATTATTAACATAATAAACGATTAGTGACTATAATTAGGGAATGCGAGCTACGGGTTAAATTATCAAGTAAACTTTGAATTTACAAAATAATCGAGCAAATTACTACGAGTATTCTCAAGTTTATCTAATTAAAATTTCAGGCGATAAATAATTCTTCGAGCCATATTTACATTAAACAGCTTCGTCTGATTTCCCAGGACTACTCTATGTATGTTCTATAGAAAGTCCGAGTGACCCACGTTCACATTATCTCAGATTAATTTACGATTTTGACAAAACATTGTACTATTGTGAACATTTTAGAATTAGCACCGGGTCAGAACCACGTTATTTTTTCTGTCAATTTGATGTTTTTTTATAAAATCACTCGTGCAGTTGATGTTAAATGGTTGATATTTTCTCAGATATTAGACATCGTGGAAAAGGCGAAAAAGGTATTAATAGGCTAAGCTATTAGGCTTATAACTTTGATTTGCAACTCCCACCTACTTTAAGATATATTATATCAACTCCGACAAAAAAGTAAGGTTGTTGCGATCATGCTTGTTGAAAGGGCAGGGTTTCTCCAGACTCCATAAGAAAAGTATAAAGTGTACTTTTAATACCATAAAAGACTCAAATCTTTCAGTCCTGGAGTAGAATTAAGCTAGGTTGTGAGTCTTTTTAATGGTAGTTGTGTTTCCCACAAAGGTGGGATAGATTTAAAAAATTTAATATAGTTTTGTACTTTCATGTACTTTTTGTTATTTGGAGATAAAATTTTTATAAAGTGGTGAGGGTGTTTTAAAATATTGAGTCTTGAGCCCGACTTAACTTAAGAAATAAATTCCTGAAAATAGAGCTACAAATTCAGAACCCGTGACGTTCAATTAGTGCTTGGTCGCTTAGGCCAGAAAAACTTGACTAATTGTCGCTACGCTCTTTTACTAACTAATATTATATGAGGTTCTAGAGATTATGTGTTTTTTCACGGTATTCAGAGGGTTTCTCAATAACTTTTGTTTGTTTCCCTTCATACATAAAAGACTCAATCTTTTCCTGGAGTAGAATAAAGACTACCTTGTGTTGTAATTATATGAGATAAGTGTAGACATAAAAAAAAAATAAACGACTAATAAAAAGGTGAGTTCTTATAGTACCAAAATTAGTCCATTTATTAGTTCTTTGGTGATTGTGCTTGGTTTGAGTTTATTACATTTGTCCTGTAGGAGATGTCAGTTTGCAGTTTTATTAATAATCAGTTCGTGTAAGTGTCTGGCCGGCTATTTTAGGCGTAATTATGATGCTTCCTCTTGGTACAAATCAGCATTTTGA
The DNA here is from genome assembly GCA_004367855.1 of Oikopleura vanhoeffeni. Classification (NCBI taxonomy): domain Eukaryota; kingdom Metazoa; phylum Chordata; class Appendicularia; order Copelata; family Oikopleuridae; genus Oikopleura; species Oikopleura vanhoeffeni. Next base: position 223,008 of record SCLH01000244.1, on the reverse strand, counting down.
TTGCATTATAGCCACCATGTTGGTTCTTGACTTTGTTGAGACTCTTCCAACATCTTCCCATTTAATAACCTTTCGGCGATGTCGGCCTTGAATGACTTTTATTTGCTCTTGCCCAATTCTGATTTCGTTGTCGCTATTGAAAGCCAGCATTATCAAAATTTCTTTATGCACTGTGGGTTCAGTGTCAGCTAATGCTATTTCAAAATTCTGGTTTTTTCCTGATAGGATGTAATCAAAACTATCTCGTGTTTGATTAAATTTAGTCCAAATAGTTTGCCATGCTACTTTTACTCTATTAACTGCCTTTATTAGGACTTTTTGGAGTGGATTTTTGTCTCCTTCCATTTTAATATATAAGGACAATGTAGAAGCTGTTATCTGGTCGAATCCTAAGATTTCGATTTTTTGCATTTCTTTATAGAAATCTTCTACTTCTATTTTGGCTTTTGCCCATAAATTACTGAAATCCTGATCGGTTTTGGTTAATAATTTAACGAAATTTTCTTGTTCAATTAATTTGACTACATTAGTCAATGCCATAATGGCGTAAAATTGATTTATTGGTCTGTCACACAGTGCATTTTTTTCCATTCTGACAAGCTGACCCCAAGGATACCTCATTTGGTCATGAAATAATTGTATTTCAATCCGCAAATTTAGTAGAATCATAGCATCGCTTTTAGTTCCTCTTATGTTTTTCATCCGTCTTGCGAAGTTTAGCATTATTATGTGGGCGATAGAACCTTGTATCGGCTCTGCGAAGGACGAAATACCGGGTATGAACATTCTAAAATTTCATTTGTTTTAATTAATAGTTAATAATTTTGATATAAATATATTTTTTCAGTTTTTAATAAA
>SCLH01000244.1:203310-216008 GCA_004367855.1 Oikopleura vanhoeffeni | reverse complement strand
ACTGGAGGTCGTGAGAACATGGCAACTGCCCATTTCCGAGCACTGGTTGTGTATTCATTAATACTGATTACCTGGTTCTCACTGTTTAGGTGCTGATGAGCTAGAATACCATCGATTTTATCTACTACTGCATTAATCAATGAGTGACTAAAAGGGCCCAACTCTGCTGCCAGATCACTCATTAAGGTACTGAATTTTGACCAGTTATTATAGTTAGACCTTCTAGATACCCATCGATTATAATTGGCAAAATTTTTCCTAGACTTAAGGCCGTAACAAAATTGTCTAAAGTACACTTCAATCATATCGCCCATTTGGACACATTCGTCTTCAATGTCCGGAACAGTAGGTGGGTTACCTGTTCTGGGGATATCATCAGGAAAATTTTTGGCCATATATTCAGAGAAGATACGTGTGATTCCTATAGGACAATTAAAACCCTCAATTTCGACTGTGGACAGAATCATGTTTAAAAGGCTTCGAATCATAATCATCGTGGTAGGCGGGATTCTCAGAAAGACCATCCACTGTCTTCCGAGATCAATTGATGCATCTACATCGTCCAAGTCTACTAGAAAAGAACTTAATACACCGCCATTGATTTTCCAAGGATCCGGGATTTCTGGCAAGAAATCTGACTCCCCATCATGATATTCAGTGAACCGTTCTGAAAACCAGTTTGGTCCTTCATCAATATCACGATTAATATTCCGGGGGAATGAACGTTGCCTTTCTAATTCTGGCATCGCCTCATAATCAGCATTTAGGGCCGCATTGTTGTTTGCCCTAATCTCGTTTATCGAGGTCTCGAATGATTGCGATTCCATATCACTCATGCTTCCTAATCAATGTCTAAATTTAATTTGTACATTAATTGGTGAATATGCCTTAGTTTTTAATAAATATATGATTTTTAATACAGTATGGGAATCCTGTAGGATTAAACAGAGTAACAATTTTATTTCTAAAAATATTTTTCTCTTGGGATCCTTCTTAGCTCCTCATCCCAAATGACCTGATTTTGCTTTGCCAATCTGGTTTGGCCGGTTAGTAACTCTTTAATCTGGGCATGAAGCTTTTTGGCATGATCTAGAATAAAGGGGAATTCGCCAGCTAGGATGTTTAACGATTTCATTATTTTAATCCACGTCACGAATCTGCGCGATCTTGAGGCATATTGCGTGATATTTGCCCACCTAGCAATAGATGATATTTCNCATTTTATTTAATCATACAGAGCCACCAAATATTTCGCTAATTCAAAATTTAACTTTCGTTTAGCGAACTTCATTGTATAATTTTAATGTATTTTTAAGTCATGAATTTCTTTAAAAACTTCTCTGTAATACATTTACCAAATGTTTAGTCAATGAGATTATGGATCTTTGAGAATATAAAATATGTATCCTCTAGCCTTTTATTTTACTTTTAGATATACTTTATATACTAAAGACTCAAATTTTCCTGGAGTTGAATAGTTATTTGTGATCTTTTAGGTAGTTGGGTTTCCCACAAAAGGAGTGGGATAGATTTAAAGATTTTAAAGTTTGTATTTAATTAATGTTGTATTTTATTTGGCATTATAATTTTAAGTGGGTGTGTTAATACTGGCCTGAGCCTACTTAACTCGGATTATATTACCTAAAATAGAGCTACAAATTCGACCCGTGTGTCTAATTTATGTCTGGTCGCTAGCCAGACAACTTGAAATTTTCGCTCAGCGATTTTTAAACTAATCATATGGAGGTTCTAGAGATTATGTTTTTTCACGTATTCGATGGTTCTCATACCTTTGCTATTGTCCTTATCCATTAAAAACTCAATTTTCCTGGTAGGAATAAGAACTACTGTGTGTTATATTTATATGAGCATAGTGATATACATAAGACTAATAAATAGGTAGTTTATATAACCAATAATGTCCATTATTAGTCTGGATATTTGCTGTGGTTTGTTTTATTCATATGTCCTTATGGTTAACAGTTTGCGCTATTATAATCCTTAGTTATGTATTAGGTCGGCTTATTTTTAGTATAATTATTGTTCCTCTTCTTGTACAAATCAGCAGTTTTGGATCGCATTATAACCACCCTGTATTTTCACGTTGTTGAACTTTTTCAACGTCTTCCATTTTATTAACCATTTCAGCCGATTCTGCTTGAATGACTATCTAATATTGCCTAATCCCTATTATGATTTCTATGTCGCTATAACGTAGCCTTATACATAATTTTTCCTTAGCACTGTGTCATCAGTGTTAGCCAAAACTATTCAAAATTTTGTTTTTTCCTGTATGATGTAATGAAGCATCTCTGGTTTATTAAATCTTAGTCCAAAACTTGTATGACCATGCATATTATTCTCTATATTTTTTTTATTAAGGCTTTTGAAGTGGATGTTATATCTCCTATCTTATTTAATAAGAAGACATTGACGCTGTTATTTGTTCGATCTAAGATTTCAATTTTTTGAAAATTTCCTTATTATAAGAAATTTTCACCCACTTTGCTTCTGACAATTACTGAATCCTGTCAGTTTGATAGTAGTTACGAAAATTGGCTTGAATCATTTTTTTGACATATAGTCACATAATGGCGGACAACTGTATTATTAGTCTACACACACAGTCATGTTTTTACATTATTGACATATGTTGGCCAAGGATATCTCTTTGGTACATGAAATATATTGATATTTCATGCAGGCAAATTACAGTAGATCCTCGCCTCGCATTTTTGTTCAAAAATTTTCGTCTTCGAAGTTAGCATAGATATTATGGGCGATGGAGCCTTGTATCGGTTTAACTGCGAAGATGAATACCGGGTCAATGAATCTAAAATTACTAGTTAAATATTTATTTATTCTACTTGATTTAATATAAACTTTGATTCTAAGATTTGTTTTGGTTAAAATTTTATGGTTTTGATTTCGTTAAAATATCTAACTTGTTGTATGATTCTTTAGGATCCATCAATTATCTGTGGCTTATATTCTGATAGGTTGATTTTCCTATTGGATTACTCATAATATCAAAATTTTGAGCCAAGTCTTTCGATATATCTATCCTGAGGTCATCCGTAGGTTCTACGTATTTTAACCGATGGATAGTCCCCAATTTTCTGTTTTTGATGACTCATTTTCAAGTTATTATTCAATATCTTATTGATCGAAGTAGTATTTTCTTATTATACATCTTCGTGTCAAACTCATCATTATTTAGAATTTTTAGTCTAAGGGTACTTCATTCTACTTTGCTTTATGAAAGATTTTTTAAAATTTGGTAATAATATTTGTTGAATGATATATCGAATTGTAAAATAGATATATATTTGACAGTAGAACCTATGTATACATAAAATGGTATGAATATTTTTTAACCTGTAAATTTATTTCATTAGAAGCAAATTTTTTCTGATTGGTTAATGCTAATGTGCGTTTACATATTCAGCAAGGCATGCGCGCCCCATGACACTGGTTTCGTATTATTTTCCGATACCTGATATGCATTTCTAGCTCTAGACCAACTTAAATCGCTACACAAAAAAAAAAAAATTAATTGCACCTATTAACCCAGGCCAAGTAACTTCGCTCAACACAGCTCATTTCTTCCACTATGTGTTTGAATTAGGTTTTGTTGAGATTAATGTTTTCTTTGCTTTTGCCAGTAATAAACGAAATATTTATTAGTTCTATTATTGAATATACTATCGATTAATTCGGCCTTTTAGATTTTTCGAAATGCTTTAATTTTTGTTCTACATCCCACTTACAATATTATCCGACATTTTCAAAGTTACAGTTTCTATTTTTATTCGCCAATCGAGTGTTTTCATACTTTTGAATTGTATTCGATTATAACGACCTGTGCATTTATTTACAAATTTCGTCACTAAATCGTTTATATTGTAATATCGTTTCGTTCCACATAACTAATATAAAAATCATCATATTTATTGTTTCTTTTTCAGGAGTACCTATTACACAGGTAGTATTAATCTCATTTTCTACCTCCTTGCGAGTCACATATTAGCTTTTTTCTGGGCGTGTAAGTGTCTGTAATAACTCGAAGCTAGTTTATTTAGTTTCTTTTTTGAGGGCTTGTGTATTATATTGGTAAGAATTTTCTTATCCTTTAGAGTATATTGATTTACATTTGAAAACTGTGCTTGCAATTGTTAACTGTAGGACGATTACTCGATATTTTATGTTCTCTTTTTAACCCACGATTCATAATTCCTATAACGTTTGATTTTGATATATTCTCTAATCTTTATATCTGCACAAACATATCGGTAATTTGGTTGAACTCGATTGATGTGCCGTTTAACATTTTTTTCTGTCCTAAGCGCTTGGCTGTTTTTTGCTTATATAGCTCGCGTGCTAAATCTAATTTTGGTGATTAAGTAATTTTTAGAATTCTGATATATATTTAAGTTTTTTGTACAGGCTTATAAGGACCGTGATATAAACGATAGTGAAGATATTCTCTGTTTATGTCTAGGCGACTGTCGCAGACGTACACATCCATATACTCTTTCTAATATGATTGTTTATCTTTAGGAGCTTCCGCAGCTATCTCTATATTCCTGTGTATTTTTGCTCATCATTTCAACATTCAGTAAGTCATGTTTATTCCTCTTTTGCCTGCACTACAGGCGTTATTGCTTAGATTATGACCACTGGTTCATCTTCATTTCGACTCTGCATCGTATATTAAATAGTATAATATTTTCTTATTTTTATGCAATCTTTATAGGACGTATTTTTATTAACGGTGATGTCCTATAGGCCCACATGTTCAATGTTGCGGACTGATACTCTTTTTAGTATTTCTAAGTTTATCCAAACTTCCTTTTTAGGTTTTATTCAGATATAAAGTTTATGGTGCTATAGTATATTTTCTTTTTCAACTGATCCGTTTTTATTTTATATTTGGTTTGATTTTCTAATGACTTCATATTGAAGGATTTAGTATCTTTTCTGTAAGTAAGGTTTTACTTATTAATGTTTGGAAGTATTAATTCCCTCTTCCACTCTCCCAAAATTCCTGGGTTATTATTTCTCGAATTGTTGGCTGTTGTGCCGACTTTCCTGTTGGTTATGATTGGTTTAAAATATTTTCCATCGCATGGTTTAATCTTGGTATGTTCCTATCAGTGAATTGTTATTAACCGCAGGTATATTATTTCAAGTTGTTTCTGTTGGAAATTATTTTAAATTGACATCACGGCCTCTCACTCCTGGCGCCCCTTCCTCTATAAGTGTGTATAGCGGGAGATTTCCTCTAAATCCGTAATTATTCTGTTCCCCCGGAAGTATTTGGTAACTTCGGTTTGATTTGGGCTGAGACCTTTTATCATTGGTATGCTCGTTTAACCCGCCAATTCTCATCGGATCCTTGTCGATGCCATTTTGATCTCTTTTTTTAAGTCTGGGTTCTCATAACTAATTCTTTAATGCTGCAGGTAGTCCAGTTTGTCTTTTGGGACCAGCAAGTCATTTAAATATTGAGAGAGCTTCAAATCGGACAAGAATTTAATTATTATCTCCACCGGATTGGCTACAGATTGACACTTTTGTGTAATTCCTTGAGAGGCGGAAAAGCACTCACGGTATTCCTTTGGAGCTCCGCTCAGTTTGCCTCTATAAATTTTGTGTTTTTCCACCTTTATAGACATTTAACGAAAATAGGCTACTTTCTACTGGGCGTTTTATGCTGTCTAAGTCCATCCGCTGCGTGAACCTTGATCTTTACCTTCTTTTAGTACATCTTAGAAGACGTCAGTCATTAAATCTGAACACTTTTGCTCTCCTGCTGTCAATATCGCCATCATTTTTATTTTTCGAGGTGGGACTCAACTCGTCCTTTTATGGCAATACTACACCATTCATCCATTGGGGCCGAGAGTCCTTTCCTATTAGGCATATTTTGCTCTTCTGGCGCATGCCGGTTATTATTCACTTTTGTACACTATATTTTGTACTCCTCTTTCTGAGTTAACTGTCGCTCATTTGCTAGGTGCGTCAGTTTCATCCTTCAGCGTTCATCATCTGAGTCATTTTTTCTAAATTCCGTCTGATTATTGTGTACTATTGGTGCTTGCATGCATTTCCAGATGTGCTAAGTCTCTGAATCCTGTGGGGGTGCTCTCGTACATGTTTTGATGGCCATTACTTGGACGTATTTTCGAAACCGTTTTCTCTGCATGGTTTAGCCTAGGCTTTACCATTACCGATTCCGCAGTTCATGATTCTACATGAATAAATAAATTTACTTTTGAGAAGTGTGTTATCATTAGTCAATCTATATTTCTTTGCAGAATAATTAGTTTATTGCTCATTAATCTTGATCAAAACTCTTATTTGATTATGTTTTCGAGTGACTTTATTATCTAGATGCAGACTTTTTAGCGTTTTTGCTAGATGGCTTCGTCTATGTCTGTTGAATTATGTATAATGCCTAGGTATATTTACGCGGCTCTATCCTCATTCTAGTTAATGCTTGTGTTAACAGTCTTTTACGAATTTTTTTGCTTTTTAAGTAAACTATACGTACAGAGACACTAGCCTATTTGGTTCTAGAACATTTTGCTTTTATTTATGAACACGTATCCAAGTTGGTATAATTACCTTATCGTCTAACCTAACTAAAATGAATTATTTGGTCTGTGAGATACAAAAAAAGGTATCACTAAAGCGTGTGAATACTAGGCAAATGTTCCCAAAGGTCTTCAGTTTTTGCCGCTATATTTATTATTGTTTTAGGCGGAAACGTATATTTTAACGTTGATTAGGAGTTTTTTTGCAAGATTGTTCCTAATGGCTTGAATCTTCTTTAAATCGACTGTAATAATTTTTGCATTTTTGTATATTATTTGCCATCGTCTATGTCAGGTTTCCAAATCTAAATTATCCTATAGGCATTCATCGGAATATCTCTTCTTTTAGGTCTCTGTCCTTGAGGCTTCATCTGCCTCTTGAATGTCTGTTGTGACCATTGGATTGAAAAATTGAATTTATTCTATGCTAATTTATTCTAATTATTTATTTCGTCATTAATTTTACTTTGCTACCAAATTTAATGTTTTTTCCACGCACATATTATCGCAGAGGAACATTATGCGTTTATTAACTATTTTTTCCTATTGGTTAAATATATGCCTTTAGCTTTGGCCTCTTTGATTTAATATTCTATGTTTTTAGTTCCAGTAATGTCTTCGGTGCATCTATATCTACCCAACCCCCAGCCATATTAGTTGCGTCAGTAGATACCTATTACCGTTGCATCTCGACGTTTCGGATCTCTGTTCTATCAATGCCTGTAGTTTTTAATATTTTAAATTCTGTTGTCTCCCAAATATTAAATTCAGATCTTATATCTTCATCTATTTCAAATTTTATTTTTGCCTTATCGCCTGAACTAAGTTTCTGTTATTCCTTATGTATAAACGCTGTCATAATCACTAACATAAGGAGACATTTTACTCGTATCTTTCTAGAGATTTATATTCAACAGTGTCAATTCTAATACCTCTTCAGCTCCTTTTGAATTTCCATTAGCTGGGGAAATATAGTCTTCAATTTCTGTACATATATCAAAACCTAAAAATTTATTTGCTATAAAACAAATATCTGGACTTTTTTCCGAATATGATCCTCGGCTGCTATCATGGCCGATACATGTTAAAAAAGCATTTTTTTGGAGCTGTTTTTCCTGATAGTTTTGGTCAATTTTTCGGGGGTCATGTCTTTCTCTACGACTAAACGATCTCCAATAAAACGGATACCGGTCTTACCATGACGTCTTAAAAATATTTCACGCATATATTGAGGCAGTTGAAATCACTAAGGACCTGGCAATCCCAACGCTGACGCAAAAATTTAAGATGAATGCGCCCACATTTAAAGTGCGTCATATCTTGAGACGGTTCGTCTGGTATGCTCTGTAATCCGGAATGTCTCATATTTACTTATAGTCGTCCTTATTATAATAAATAAGTTCTCATTTAACGTGTCCAATTTACATGGAAATGGAGTATCCTTGGGTTACTTTAACTCCTCCATCGAACAGCATCTGTCTTGTCGATGTTCATTGTACACTCATACTGGCTGTCCTTATTTTTGATTTATTTTTTCTGTTGTCTAAGGGTTTTACTGCGCCGCTTTGCTACCAATTTATAGCTGGTCATTTATTACATTATGTTATCTATAAATGTCCGAATTTTGTTGAAAAAATTCTTTTTTTCTTCACCGTTAATTTTTTTATTTGTATTGGTGTGGCTCCTTAGGACAGCGTTTGGTCTGCTATTGTTAGTGGTCATTTTTCTCAGTCCTAATTTTTATGCCATGCTTCATTAGTTCATTTTTGATGAGAGTAGCTAAATGGTAAATCTTTCTGCTACGCTTATAAGGACGTGATTTTCTGGCAGGTAATATTCCATTATCAAAATTATATTCCTTGGTGACATGTTATATGCCACGAACTTGCTAGATTCCTCTGGTAGGCATTTATGAATATTAGCATGTGGCTGTAAGCCTGCCCAAAATACCGGCTTTAATCTTTTCAAGCGAAATTTTAGTAATCCCATTTTTGGTACTACTTCCTCCTCCGACTCTTATCAATAAATGAGGTTCTGCTGAATGCATTTCCATTCAATGTGTGTCCTAGGGGCTTTGAAATACCCGTCGAAGGTAACCTCCTCACCGTGTGTGCAGGGTAATATTCTTTTGTATTTGTAATTTTCCATCTCTATAGGATTTGCCGACAATGTCTACATCGAGCACTACTGTGTCATTCTTATATTATACCATAATTAGATTTTGTGTTAATGAATATTTTACGAATAATGTATTTTAAAGTTTTGAAGAATATGTTTTTGAAAAAAAATGAATTTTGTCCTTTAGGAGTGTGTAGTGGCCTTACGCTATAGTAATACCAGATATCAGCTCATGCTCTGAAAGAGTCATTTCCTCTGCCTGACATAGGTACTGGTACTACAAATTCTGCGTCCTGCCGCTAATTGTTCTGTATCTTCTCTGGCTAACAATTTTAGGCATGATAGCTCGGATATATTCGACTGGAAGCAGGTTCCCCACGTTTTACGCAAAAATGGTTTTCCTCTTAGAGTTTGTATACTGGGGTCGTGAGAACATTGCAACTGCCCATTTCCGAGCACTGGTATGTTTCATTAAATACTGTATTACATTTCCTCACTGTTTAGGTTAATGTGCTTAAATACCGTCGTTTTGTCTACTACTGTCATTAAGCAACGAGTGACTAAATGGGCCTAATTCCGCTGCTAGGTCCCCCATTAAGGTACTAAACTTTTGACCATTATTTATAGTTTGACCTTCTAGAAACCCAACGATTGATTAGCGAAATTTTCCTAGATTTAAGTCCGTAACAAATTGCCAAAATACACCTCAATCATATTGCCCATTTGGACACATTCGTCTTCAATGTCTGGGACCGTATGGGTTACCTTTCTAGGGATTCTATCTGGAAAATTTTTGGCCAATACTCAGAGAGATACGCGTAATTCCATAGCACAATATAACCTCAATTCGACTGTAGACAGAATCATGTTTAAAGGCTTCGGTCTCAATTCATCGTGTTGGAGGATTCTTAGGAAGACCATCCACTTGTCTTCCTAGATCTATCGATGCATTACGTCGTCCAGTCTACAGAAATGAACTTACAACCCGCATTGATTTTCCAAGTCTGGATTTCTGGTAATCTGATCCCATCATGTATTCGATGAACCTTTCCGAAACAGTTGTCCCTCAGTCATATCAGATTGATGTTCCTGGGAGGTCGTGCCTTTCAAGTACGGCATCGCCTCATTAATCAGATTCAGAGCAGCGTTATTATTTGCTGTTATCTCGTTAATCGAACGTTTCGAACGATTGCGATTCCATATCACTTACTAATTATAAATACGGTTATTGACTAAGCTGTGGAATCCTATAGATTAGGCAGAGTAATAATTTATCTCTAAATATTTTTCTCTTGGAATCCTTCTTAGCTCTATCCAAATGATCTGATTCTGTTTTGCCAGTCTGGTTTGCCCGGTTAGACTCTTTAATCTGCACTGAGCTTCTTAGCATGATCCTAGAATAAGGAATTCGCCTGCTAGATTATTCAAGGTTTTCATTTATCTTATCCAGGTCACAAAGGCGGCTGATCTTGTGGCATTATGCTGATAATTGGCCCACCTCTCAATAGATGATATTTCATCTTTCGTGCTGATTTTTAAGGACTCGATAGAGAAGTTTTAATACTTTCAATACCGAATCCATTCAAGTTTCCTGGGTACATAAATGTGCCTAGGACTCTTAATAAATAATCTCTTCTAACCGAAGATTAAATTATTCCCATGATTTGGATTTGTTGCCTTTTATGTGCCTCATTCACAAGGCTAGATTGCGCGATTCTCTATTAAATATCTTGGAGGATCTGTAGGTTACATCCTGTAGGCTCTTCGTATGAGGAATTAGCATGATCGTCTGAGCATAAGAAAGCTGTAATCGATGCCTACTTTCCGACGAAAATTCCATTTACCTTGAATTCAATTTAGATATTTGCCCTGCTCCTTACGCAAGGATTTCATGTTATCTGTAACTTTAGAGTGTGGTATCTAATTGCGTATGATGCTAATAAAATAATACTGAAAATAATGATACACTGTTGTTAGTGATTTTAGTAGACTAAAAATCGAAAATTTCGTATTTCAATATATTTTCGTGATTTTCTAATGCTTCTTTGCTAGCTTTTTTGACTTTTGGTGGGACCAATAAATATACTAGTTCAACATATTGTTGTCTAGTTATACCTTTTGCGTCCCTTTGGTTAATTGCCGTAATAATAATAAAGTCAATGAAGCTTTTCCGCATAATTAATCTTGAGTCCGCCCACATCGAAACCAAGATATCCGTAAGCTCGTAAAATTCAAAGCAAATCATATCCTGGGGGTCTAGTAGGAATGCTGCTAATATACCGTTAGACGTTATTTCCATATTATTGATGGCCATTCTTAATTAACTATACATTTTATGTGCTGATACTTTTAAATTTATTGTCATATAAATTTCGTGCTGTAGTGTTTATAAATAATTTAGAACAGGTGTGTATCCTATAGGGTTAATAAGTGCACAGTAATAAAATAATAAATACAGTTTTTATTTAAATTAATTTATATATGGTTATTTATGCATTGATTTCTTGGAAGTTAATTTTTTCTTAAAAGAGTTATAGTCTTCCAAGATAAATGAAGTTGAACTTTTTGAGGATAATGATTCTGTGGATGGGTTTTTTTCAAATAATTTGGTGTAATTGGCATAATCTATGATGGGTTTGGTTGGTTTTGAACTGGTTGAGGTGGATGCTGATTTTTCCGAAGTACTAGACGTTTCACTGTCTGAATTAAACAGTTTTTCCTGGGGATTGTAAGCGTCAGGTCCTAGATTTTCAGCGGTGGGCTGTTCCTCTTCTAAATTAATGTTTAGTATTCTTATTTGCATTTCTTTGGCAAATGTCCCATACACTTAATCCTGAGTTTCCTGTATGGTTAATTTGCTGTTTTGTTTCATTAATTTTGGAATTAAATTTATGAACTTTTTTGTTATTACCCAAATAGGAATTATATCCGAAATCCTTCTGGCAGGCCACCGTCGTCAGATTGTCATGTGTCGTGTTAATGTCCACGAACTGAAAGGGTTTTCCTAGAGGTACGTTGTCCTTCGACCAGTTTTTCATACCGGCCGTCCAATTAAATCTATTTTTGGGCCATGGGGCGAATGACGCCGCCAACTTTGATGGAAGTTGTGGTCGTAGTTCGTAAATTTTTAGTAGGACCTGGTCATTTTTTGGCTGGTTTTGGATTCCAGCCATAAAAAGCATCCCCAAGCTCTTAATTTTAACTCCTACGGTCAAACGTTCTGCGCATATATCCTTTAGGGCATAATTGCACTTTTCGGGATTCCTCAATTACTTGATGAAGCTGAAATCATTCCAGGTTCACAATTGTTGAGTAGTCGTCCCAGAGTTAACTCTTGATTATAATTGCATTTTTGACGAAATTCGGGCTCTGTTCTATCATTGATAGAAGTGTGGCCACCGTTTTCGCGAAAATCCGACATTATTTCCTGGGTGTAGCGGTTATTATTGTTGCGCCAACTCAATAGCTACGTTGATACATTACATATCACTAAGTTGTGCTGCCTTAATGCAAAATTTGTATCTACCTCCTTAGTCATTCGGAATTGTTATTGATGATTTTTACCAGAGAGATCATATCCTGATGGTATGACTTGTGTCATATTGGATCGTTCTGACATTTTGTTCACTAGCCACCGTAAAGCTCGTTCCCTATATCGCTGACGTCCTTATGTACGTAGGTATTATTTCCCTGCTGAGACTCCTTTAGGATTTCAATGTCTTTCACCATTTTCATTTGTGCCAGTTGAATGGCATTTAAGATTGGCTTGGACGTTTTGTCCTTAGCTGCGTTATTGATCAAATTTGAATTTCTTAAAATTTGACCGTTCAACAGCATTAGGTTTTTCTCGAGAGATACTATTTTTCCTAGGTTTTCCGTTGGGTTTTTGAGACCTTCTAATAGATTCACTACTTTTGGGTCTTCGAAATCCAAGTTACTAGTCAGCGTTACTTTGGAGCAGTCTTCTAATTTTCCCTGGTT
>SCLH01000244.1:173036-197064 GCA_004367855.1 Oikopleura vanhoeffeni | reverse complement strand
CCTACAAAAGTAGTTAATATGTGTGTATCTCCTGTAGGACTTTACTATTCGCTTGTCTATTCTTTTTAATCGCTGCCCTGAGGGTCTTATAGTTTTAAACGCAGGTATTGTTACAAATATTAACTCTCACATTATAGTTTTTGTTCAATTACCTTTAGCTTTGTCGAATTCTTTTGTCATGAGTAGCCGACTTATTTCGAACGTCATGGGTACCTTCCCTATAAAGATGTTTTCGTACACCGGCTCTGCGTAGAAAATAAATGTCGAGAAATATACTGGGAACAAGGACAGGGTTTTCCTATTGTATTTGTAAGTTTCCCGTAAAGATTTATGTAACGTGCAGTGTTCGTCATGTTTGTTTACTAATCTGCTACATACTTTTGGTCGACCCCTTTCCCAATCGGTGTGATTACACGTTGCGTGTACTCCTGGTGGATTATCAATTGAATAATTTATTTTTCCGATTGGTGTGTCCTTAAGGACGTTCCAGGCTACCAAAATGTTTTTTGGTATCTATGGTGTCCCGCGGGCCGCCGGCTGTCTATCAGTAATTCAATCTTTATTGATAACTCTAAGGCTGTTTGAGCTGGTTGCACATTTGAATATCGTTTACTCCAGCATTACTCTAGGATTATAGGTCATTTCACCATGGAGACACGCGTTCCCTTTCGAAATGAAGTTTTCCTCTCAGATTACGGTATGAGGTTATCCTTTAAGGAGATTGGAGTCTCATCATTTTTCTAGAATTTAATTTTCCAGCAGGCTGGCCTGGTTTATTTTGTGAAGGCTGTCTATAGACTATGTTTCAGTTGAGGTTTGGTTGCCCCGAAAAATGTTATTGGCCATGGTGCAAAATTACCTGAAAATCACGTGTTTGTTCCGATTTTATCTTTTCTTCGAATTTTAACGGTATTTTGGCCTCATATTTGGATCTGCTGCTTCTGTCATGGTGCAGGATTCCTTTAGGACACTTTATCAGTGTTTGTATTTGAGAATTTTCTGTCCTTAAAAATTATCTGAAGTCCACATCTGGTATCACATGTACTCTCGAATAAGCCAATCGATTTTCCCCGTCCATTTTGTTAGGAGATTTCAAACCATGTTATCCATGTGATTGATAATATGTCGATATCTCTCCCAGATTATATTGCTTCGCTGGTCCTATTTGGGAATAACTGACTTATTGAGATAATAGATCCTCTACTAGGCAATCTGCCCAATCGCTTGTTTTTCAATTACAGCTTCACGGTCAAACATTATCCTATAGGTATTTGGCAACGCATTTTTTATCAGCTCCTCTGTATCGGTTATCACGGATTGAATGTCTTGATTCATCATGAAATTATGTTCGTCAAAACTTCTGCCTACTTTATCTCGAAGTTTCATGAAGACATCCATCGTCATCAAATTTGCTGTTTTTAACCACGTGTTAAGTAGCCATGCATTCCTATTGGATTCGCTAGGTTCTAGCAGGAGCATATTTTGGACGGTGGGTTCTCTAAGGACACTGATCAACGCGGAAATGAGGATTGGTCGCCATTGACATCCTTAATATATCATATTATAGTTTTAATAATATAATTTGAAGTTTTTTATTTTTATAAGCACCATACATAATTTTTTGAATTAAAAATGTAAATTCTGTTTTCCTATAGGATATTTGTAAATATGTACTATTTATAAGTTATGTAAAGGATATGATTGAAACAATTTATTTTAGAATAATATTATCTCCTATGGTCATAATAATTCCTAATTATGTATTTTTCTGATTTGTAAAGGTTGTCCTATAGGAGTTTTTCTGTTTTATTTTTAGTTTTGCTTACCAGATATTATTTGTGCTATTTTGGATCCCTTCACATGTTCTTTTTTCATCATATTAAAGAATGGTGATTTTAGGAGAGAAATTTCATTCATCATTTCTAAGAATGTTGTTTCTTCAACTGATCCATCTAACGAGAAATATGTCGTGAATATTTCGTTGTTTTCGTTTTCAAATCTCGAATCTAAATTTATATTTTACTTTAAGTTATAATTTTTTGGTTTTGTATAAGCCTCGTAATGGGATATTAATAAATGGCATTTAAATTCGTTAACACCTTCAAATTCATTGAAGGTATATTTAAAATGATCCATAAGTATCTTTGAATAAAGCTAGACCAACAATCTATTTATGGATTTTGTTAATTCCCGATTGATTTATCGAAAGTTGATTTTTATTAAGCATCAACATGCGTTTGATTTTTATAATATTTTTATTTATATTGGGACAGATTTGATTTAATAATTTCATTTCAACGTGACAGCCTCTAATTATATCCTCCCCCTGGTTTTGATATAAGAATCCTGCTTTAATATTTAGTAATAATGTTAAATTTTTTAAGTTTTCCATTGGGTTGAATTAATATTTTAATTTTGTAATCAACAAATTACCTTGATTATAATTTATAATCTCTGTCTTTTTCTGGGCGGAATTGGATATCTCTATATGTGTTGTCAAGTATCCTCTGGGTTCCAAATCGTGACTTGTCGATTGTCTTACACAGTTTAATTGTACAAATCGAACTTCCCGTATTGTAGTTGTGACGGTGGTCCAATTTGCCAGTTAATGACTGGCATTTTGGATCGAGGTGATCATATTTCAACCACTGATTTGTGTGTCGATTCTCGTTCACAACTGCGCACCAGTTTGCCATTTTTCAGTTTAGTCCTTTAGGATTTTTTCTGTAGGTTTCTTACATATCTACAGCTCGTTCTTGCTGCGTATGCATTTTTGTTTTCTTCTGTGTATAGAGATTACTAGCCATCTCAATGATTTGTTTGAAATATTGAGTTTTCCAAAATAATTTGGAGCCCATATCGGATATCCTTTTGGTTTATATCTTTTGCCACAATATTTGTAAACTGCCTAGAATTATCGTTGTTCAGGTCACTTAATGATAACTTTCGTGGGGATACCAGCATTTGACAAAATCTTGGAGGACTTCTATTGATTTGTCGGATTATTTTCCTTCCAAAATTTTCCCGAGGCCGACATTCAACTCCGATTTTATTGCCAAAAATGAATAGTTCTATTTTGATGGTTATCTGAATTAAAATTATTATTTTCCTGTAGGTATTATATATTTACGATTGGTAAATTATATCGTAGTGAACTGTCCTAATATACTACATGAAGCTACATTGAATTTTTTAATATTAGTTCAAAGTTAATTTTTATAGAACTTAGCTATGGGTAATAAAATTGTTGGTCTGCGCCTGTTTTTGATACCGTCTTGACGCTTAGTAGTTTTTTCAATAACCACTTTTCGTGCTTTCCGATCGACGAATTTCGCCAAACCTTTTAGGGTTAATGGCTTTTTCTCTCTCAAGTTTCCAATATTCTAAAAATCAAACCGTATATTAAATTAAATGTTATTTTACATTATGAAATTATAAGGACGCAGAATGGTTCTCCTATCGGAAATAATTTTTACCAATTTTATAAGTATAAGCATTAATTAAGAACCTTAATTTATTGCATATGCGTGCATTTTTTAAACTCATAATTTTTATTTTTCTCTTTTTAGGTAAAGCATTACTATTTCTATAACCTAGGATGTAGATTTTTAATTATGGTTTTAACCTGTTATAACATTTGTTTATTAATTTTCGATACTTAATTATAATTTATTTTTAATTTCCACGCACCATACATGCTATACTAAATTTTCTTAACCATTAAATTTTATTACTAAATTTAGACGATTTATTCACTTTACCATTATGCGTCTATTTTATGAAATTTACTGGCATTCCTAAAGGATTTTTGCATATATCATTATAACTATTTTTTATATACAGTAATTATCCTAAGGGTTAAAATTTTTCCAATATTAATACATTAATTGTTATCAAGCTTTTTTACTCCATATGAGAGTCGGTTAACCCAGTGACCTTGAACATTTCTCTAATAAATACCCTTGCTTATGCGTAATGGTTTCACAGTATCAATTATTGGTCCTCTCCTATTAGTGGAAATCTGAACGGTTTTCTCTAAATAGCGCAATTTTAAATACATTAAAACTAAAGAAGTTATTTAGCATATTGAATACTTAAAAATAGTGGTCTAGGGATACAATAATGAAATGCTTAATTATGCTGGCCCAATAGTCAGCTTCCGCTTAATCCCAGCCAAATCAGTAAGCCCGGGAAGGGAATATGTGGCTCTATAGTGTTAAAATTTGAGTCTTGAGCCTACTTAACTAGAGAATAAATTCCTGGAAAAATAGAGCTACAAAATTTCAGAACCCGTGAGTTCTAAATATTATGTTCGGTCGACTAGGCCAGACAAAACTGTAACATATTTGTCGCTACGCTCTTTTCTAACTAATAATTAATTGGGTTCTAGAGAGTTATGTGTTTTTCACGGTATTCAGATGGTTCTCATAACTTTTGTTTATGTGTTTTTCCCTTTCGTCTGAAAACATTCACTTTATCATTATTAACGGGAATTGGTGCGAATCTTGAAAGATATATTTTCTTCAAGTCGTATCAATTTCTGAGATCTATCGATTATTCAGCTCCTTATGACCTCAAGAATTTGGCTCAAAATAATTTTCAAATCTTCAAAATATTTCTTAATTAAAGCCTGACAGAGACCTACTTAAAATTTTGTAACATATCCTAAAATGAAAAGCTGTGAATATTAGATCAATGAATGTACATGGACGAGTGAGTTGCGAACATTCAATCTGAAGAGTTTTTTTTTCTTGATTATCTTGTGGAACGTAAAAACCAAAAAGGTAGTGTGGTTGGTTGTCTAAACGAAAGCTTGAAAATTTCAAAAACTGAATTCTCGAAGAAGACTACACATGCAAACTTTATGGAATAGGGGAATTTCGAATTGAACATGTCTTATCAATGATATGTTAAAATAATATTTGGAAAATGCAAAAATGAGTTGCACAACCTTGAAAATATTGATTAATAGATTTTTCGCGTTTGAAAGCGTAACCGCGCAACAACTTCGCGAAAAGCAGGTGACGAATTTTCGCAAATGTCTCAAGTTTACTAAATGTTCTTCTGGCAGGAGCGGCGGGAGGCATTGGATCTTTAATTTTTTAAATTCAGATTATTCAAATACGAAAACAATTGAATAAATCAGTTTAATCTGATAAACATCACCAAAGAGATGACCTTGAAAATGTTCCGGGTTATCTTTTGTGATAAAGGAATTATAAAATAAAAATTTTACTCGGGTTATAAACCGAATCAATTGGAATTTCATTTATTTTAAAATCAATTGGTGTGCAGTTAACACGGATAGACAATATTGAAATAAAACAAAATTGGTGCGTTAGCGCCCCCTGCGTCAGCAACCTTGTTGTCATGAAAGTCTGAAACTACGCACATTGTCATATTTTTGGGCCAAATTAGACTGGCAAATTTTTTTCAACTTTATCTTCTACGTACCCAATACCCCTGACGTTGTTAACTATCAGCAATTTTAAAATTCTGTCTGAGTTTTTATTCTGATTCAAAGATTTTAATTCGGTCAAGATGTTAAATTTCGAAAATTGTCGTGAAATTGCAAATAGTTTTAAAATAGTTTTCAAATAAATAATAAATCTGTATTTGTTTGTCAAAATCACCCTTAGATATCTTTAATACAAATTTTACTTGCCACCTGGAGAGTTGTACTTGTTTGAAAAGTTCCTGCACCCAAATTAAACTTCATCCCGATTCTACTGAAAATGCAACTAATTAATAAATTAAATGACGGCGACACTGGTGTTTAATTGTGAACTGTCACTTTAGCAAATACTTTTCGGAACATAAAAAGGTATTACTTTGTTGTAATAACATAACAGAAAAAAATGCGCGTGTACAAGAATAATATAGATTAAACATCCTTTTATGTGCGATGTCACCATTTGTCTTCGAGGAAGAGCGGCAAGTTTGGCGAAAAGATCGAATATTGAAAAAAGTGACTGAGAAATTAAACGTGTTATGTTGATTTATCTGACTAGATTCGGCATAGAGTCTGATATAAATTAACGACCTCGCCGTACTGACCATGGATATTTTGAAGTTTGAAAAACGGTCGCAGACAATCAACAGGCCTGACTTTTCAAAATAAGCCCAATACGTCGGCTGTAAATTCGGTCTCTACCCATATCATATCCTCAGCATTTCAAGATTCAATTCAAATATTCAGTATTTGTTCGGCGAGGCGGTTATTCAATACAAGTATGAATAACATTCCAATTCAGTCACCCTAATTCACACTTTTGTTAATACCCGGCCTGATCAGGAAACGTAGTGTGGTTTTTAAGTAGTAAGGGCCGGGATATTAACAAAGTGTGAATAGGGATAAATGAGGAAATATGGAATTACCGACCCTTAAAGTACAATTTGATTCTGAGCATTTGATTGGGTTTATCGACCATTATAAAAATCGGCCTATACCGCAATCCAGGGTTTTGATTGGAGTGCTAAATCTTGCGTTGTTTTTATCATTCCAAATACTCAGGCTCTGTACTCTGCAGGGTCGGTCATCCTATATATAAAAGTTTCGAATTAAATAGAAAAAAAAATTGTTGTTGAGGCTGAGTTTCAAGTTGCGTCGTTTTAAATACTAGTACAAGCGCGTCCGGATTTCACTTGAAAATTATTGATTCTCGAATTTTGTTCATTATTTGCGAAATAGGATTCAAATTTTGAATCTAAACGGTGAAATTAAATAGCAATGGAGCATTAACGACCGCGAGACCAGGTTCTTTGAGCTGATTTTGGTTAATTTTGTATAAGTATAATAAAAACATTTTTTAGATACAAGTTCGCAAATATCAGCGGATATTATATCACTGTCCAGGTGGACAGGTGGTCCACCAAAGAGATTGTTTCTCTCGATTTAGAAAAATCTCGACCAAAAATTCTCTTTCAAACATATCGATCCTACAAATTTCGAAAAATCACAAAATTTCCTCCAAACATTGTTATTTGTGATATAAGAAAATGTCGACAGAACTGTGTTCTAGCTCACCAATCTATTTTTGGCCAAAATTGTATCCATTCGTATACAAAGTGGTACAAAATTTGTACACAGATAAGTAAGTTAGTCTAAAGTTATTTGGAAACACAAGAGTTTTCGTTAATTTTATCTATTTTAACACGCTTTTTATCCTTATTTTGCTTTTCATCCATTTCACATTTTTGTTTTTTGCATTCACGATTTTTATACATTTCGCACCAGTCGAACAAAATGTAAATGCATAAAACTTTGCATTTTATTCCATTTCACAGTTTTATCCATTTTACGTGTTTATCTATTTGCACCAGGACGCCGTTTTGTAAATATAATGTCATAATTTTATCAGCCGCGTGAAATTTGATATTTTGGAAATTTTTTTTTTATTAAATAAAATAAATTCAGGACGCGTAGGTTTTTGCGTATACTTTTTGTATACGTAGTATGATATCTGCTTGGTATGAATACAATAGTTCCTTTAAATAATACACGAAGTTTTTCCCGTATTTACCGAAATAATGTTACGTTCTGTAAATGGAATTTCTTTCTGAAAATGTTATAGAACACAAATCCTCAGATGAAATCAGTCTTTGGGAAGTAAATAATATTATTGATCATATGATTTGAAATGACGTTTTTTTTCAAAGTTTATCTCAAATAAGAAGGTCAACAGAAATATTACGTAGAATCGAAATTGTTCATGTTTGCCCAATTTAAGTCACTGATGGCATAAAAACAAATTAATCGTAAGTGACAGGTCAATGTTGACTTAATAACGTCATCTCACTTCGTTCTAGTAACATTTTTGCTTCGAAAATAAAGCCTGACTATTGGGAAACTTTTTTAGTTTGGACATAATAAATTTAAAATTATTCAATGAATCGGACAATTTTTAACTGATTCGAACTAAATGCGAAATTTTAACTTTTCGTGATTATTAAAAGGCTGGAAGAATATAAGGAAGAGAAATTCATTATAGTCGGTTTACCGTGTTGTTAAATTGAAGTTCTAAATTTTCGACAAAACCGAATGTTTGCATGAAGGTGGTGATTTAAAGTTTTCCTTACATTTTTATTTTTACCTGTTATGTCTTCAAATTGCATTTTTTTCATTTATATACGATGGTTCCGTATTTTTTGGCTCGTCGATATCAATTGAATTATATACCTTTGTGTACATTGGTGGATAAGTTAATCAAACAATTGTTTTAAGCACAGCTTGACCATTTCAAAGCACACATTTTTTTAGCATATTTTATTTGGCGACTTACTCCCTAGGCTTTCGCAACTCACCCATGGCTTCAAACAATTCAACGTATGAAGATTTTTTGACAAAATATGGATAAAAAATGTGATAAATTTAAATAAGTGATATTGTATTGCAGTGAATTAATCTTTAATAATTAAATTATCACTGAGATGTTAATACATTTTTCGGTTAGTAGTTTGTTTAATTAAAGTCTCTATATTGATGTCCCGAAAATTTTGAGGGTTCCGCTGAGATGAAGCTTGAAATTGCTTGGAACGTGGTTTGAACAAAGCTGGATTTTTTATGGCAAGTTTTGGTGTTAAATAAGGTATGGCTAAGTCTGGATCCTGATCAAAATGATTTGTTTATAGGTCCACTCCCAAACGTTTGTTATTTTTTTGGAAGAAATAAAGTGAGCATTAGTTTTTAATTCTTGCAATTTTCATACAGTTTTTCGGAATATGTGGTAGATCAAATGGAAATTATTAATTTTAGTTTTCATAAATTTATTTCGCCATTAAATTTCCAAAAATTTCTCCGATTGCTATCTCCCTCTTCAATTTCGATGAATTTTCGATCGCTTTTCTGAATAACTCAAACTGTTAGAGTATTTTATAAATTTGCTAGGTGAGCCATACTCGAGAGTGATGTGTGTATATAAATGATGATATATTTATATTCTTTAAATAGGAACATTTTTTGCCTTATCAACAGGGGTGTAGATGGTTTTTGGTGATAGCGGTTAGTCTGGTGGGTTTGTCCTGATCGCAAAATTAAAGGGCAGTCCTGGTTAAGGCGTATCGTGAAAAAAGAACCTTCCTCGAGTTATTTCTTGGTAAAAATTGGGGAGGACTGCGAAGATTATTTCTCATTAAATAATAACATAAAAGCATTTTTCAATCGGCCTCCGGCCGATGTTTGAGTTTATTTTCAACAAAATAAATGTGGAATAAAAATATTCTCCCTTTTATCGGCCTTCGGCGATTTGGGGCTTCATTTATCACAATATTAAATAAACAGCATAAGTATCCGCTTTAATCGGCCCTTCAGCAGATTGAGGCTTTCATTTTTTTCACAAAATTAAATTAAAAATATATATCCCCTTTATCGGCTTTTGCGGATTGGGGCTCATTTTTCAACAAAATTCAATTTTTAATATAATTCTCTTCCTTTATTGGGTCTTCGGCATCTTTGGGGCCCCATTTTTTCATGAAAATTAATAAAAATTTAATATCCCCCCTTATCGGGCCGAATTGGGGCTTATTTTACAAAATCAAATTGGAAATAGAATATCCCCTTTATCGGCCTCCGGCGATTTGGGCTCTTTTCTGAACAAAATTAAAAATATAATAACCCCTTTATCGGCTTCTGGCCGATTTTTGGGCTCAATTTTCAAACAAATAAAATTAATAATATAATTTTCCTCCTTCATCGGCCCTCGGCCGATTTTGTCTCATTTTTCAACCAATATTAAATTAAATATAATTTCTCCTTTTAATCGACCTTCGGCCGTTTGGGGCTCATTTTTCATACAAAATTCAAATATAATATATAATGTTCCCTTATCGGCCTCGGCGGATTTGTACGCTCATTTGTTTCAAAAAAAATAATTCAAATATTATATCTCCTTTTTCGGCCCCCTTCGGCCGATATGGAGCTCGATTTTTAAAAACAAATAATTCCAATATATGATTTATGTTTTAATCGGCCTTCGGCCGACGTTTTGGGCTCAAATTTTCACGAAATTAAACTCAAATATACATACTCCCTATCGGTCTTCGGCGCGATTTGAGACTTCATTTTTCAAACAAAAAAAAATTGAAATATAATATCTCCTTTATCGCCTTCGGCCGATTTGAGCTCATTTTTCAACAAAATTGAATTAAAATAAATTTTCGTCCTTTATCGGCCTTCGGCCGATTTGGGCTCATATTTTTTCAACCAAATTAAATTAAATATATTATTCCCTTTATCGACCTTCGGCCGATTTGGGGCCTCATTTTTCAACAAAATTCAATAAAATATAAATTTCCCCCTTTATCGGCCTTCGGCGGAGTTGTGGCCTCATTTTTCAAAAAATAAATTTAAAATATAATATCTCCTTTTCGGCCTTCGGCCGATATGAGCTCATTTAAAAAAAAAAATCTCCAAATAAACAAATTATTTTTATCGGCCTTCGCCGATTTGGCTCATTTCAACGAAATTAATACTCAAAATTAAATATCTCCCTTATCGTCTCGGCGATTTGAGACTTATTTTTCAAACAAAAATAAATTAAAATATCAATAGTCTCCTTTATCGGCCCTCGGCCATTTGAGCTCATTTTTCAAACAAAATTGAATTAAGATATAATTTTCTCCTTTATCGGGCCTTCGGGCCGATTTTGGGGCTCATTTTTGAACAAAATTCAAATTTCAAATACAATATCTCCTTTATCGGCGCTCGGCCGCATTAGGGGCTCAATTTTTCAAACAAAAAAAGATGTTTGTTAGAGATGCTGAAATCGAGGCTCTCGATTGCAAGGATTATTTTAGGCAAAATCTCTCAAATGGCTACAGAATATTCCTTTCTAATCCCCCTTAATAAGTTAACTCCTAAATACCTTCAATCTTGTAATTAATAAGAATCTCTTACCCCCTTAAATACCTCATACTCGGTATTAGTAATACCCTCTTAATTAAATGGCACGCCAAACCCTTCTTGAATAATATTACCTTGCCCCTTGGTTGGTTCGATTCCAAACCTATTTAATATTTTTGAAAACCTCTACATTTCGAGGGAGACACTCATGAACCCCTCAATTTGTACGAAACCCCCCCCCTCAATTATTTGTGCTTAAAACATTAAAAAAAATTAGAGCAGCCCAGAGATAAAAAAAAAAACAATTTAGTAGCAGAGCAGAGCAGAGCAAACAGAATTTTTTTGGCTTTAGAGCAGAACAGAGCAAGCAGTCCAAAGATTCTATTTTCGTTTAGAAGCAGAGCAGAAGCAAACCATCAAAATAATATGCTCCTAAGAGCAGAGCAGAGCGAACTGAAAAAAAGGTGCTAGAGCATAAGGGGAGAGCAGAGCGAACCGGAAAAAAATGGGCCTGAGCAGAGCAAAACGATTTCAAGAAAATCTGCCGACCCCTGTGCGGAGTTACTCGTAAGACTTAGAACATGAATCTGTACCAGACTCGATTTCTGCCAACTAGGTTGCCGTCACTTTTAGAATCGGCCATATTAGACAAAGTTTCATTACACATACATTTTTCAATAGCTAAAATAATATTCAGAATTTGCAATAAATTATAAAATTAAAAATAAAAAAATCCGATGAACATAAAGGCATTAAATGGGGAGTGAGAAAAAAAATTCGCGAAAATGTCCCAGTGAACGGGCAACAGTGCAATAATCAATACGAGATTTAAAACGTTTTATTTATATTTTGAAACTACTGTTAAGTTTAACTTCAAGGTTCTCTTGTTCCATTTAACATGATTGATTATAGTTTTCATGCAAAATTCTCTCGTAAATTGACTCCTGAAATTATTGTTGTAATTATCAATTTGTTTTTTGTTCTAAAATCAGAGACGAAGTCACGCCTACGCTACTCGCCAAACCTTTTTTATTGCTAATTAATTAATTTTCGAAGTTTTGGCTTCTAGAGGTGGCTCTATTCTAACTCGGAAGGCCAATTCACAAATAATACAAACAGAAACTTTGAAAAATTAAATCAAAACCAATCGTAATTATTCAATTTTTCTCACCTTCTCCCTCGCCTACGCATCTTATTGTTTATCAGCAGTTTCAAAGCTATGACTTCTGGATGATCGTGGTCTGGAATTTAGATACTGGAGGCCAATACTGTAGGATGATGAAGAGTCTTAGAAATTCGTTACCGATTCCTTTTTAGGGTCTTTCGCGATGAATTGAGTACTCTTTGAAAAAAAAAATATATGATACCATGTACAGTAATTTGAAAAAGTACTCAAAATACGCAAAAAATTCCAGGGTCAACTTCAAACGTTTAAAGACTTTTTCTCATTACAGGAAAGTTGAATAAAATCACGTGAACGAAATAATCCATAAAATAAAGTTTAAAAATATGTCAATAAATAAATGCCTTATTTCTTGAAAAAAAAAGAATCACGTGACGTTTTGGAAATATTATTATTGTTCAAAACTCTTAATTAGGTGTGTATTAGTCCTCAAACTTTTTGGCGTAATTTGAGTACTATTTGGTACTTGGCCAAAACCCAAATTCTTAATTTTGAAGTCACGTGATCGTTTCGGGAACTTGAGTGTTCATGTAAAAAAAGTCTTAAAAAACCTTCTAAGGAACCACTTGCAACTTCTTTCAAAAATTGATTTAAGCATTTTGGAAAAAAACCAGACACTTTACCACCTTATTCCTGTAAGATATTCGTCACGTGACATTTTGGGGCTATAAAGTGTAAGGGAAAGAAAGTCTTAGAATTTTTTTCTGATCACGATGAGGTTTAATTTTGTGATTTACAAAAAATTTTTTGCAAAAAATAAGTATCTGTAATACAGTAAAAATTTAAAAAAAAACGCACAAACGTCAATTTTGTTTTCAAAGTTTTCGATAACTTTATCAATGTGATCTTGTGATTAATGATTAAGCGTCGAAATGCGATTAATGGTGTGCGGGCCAAATAGTTGGCAAAAATCGAGTCATACGAGTTAAGAAAGGTTTGAAAAATAATCTCCCAATTAAAAATTTCAGTTTCGTTTCAATATAAAATAAGTTCAGTTTTACGATTTCTCATGACTGGATCCCAGCTTTAAGTAAGCAAACAAACGCGTAAGTTCGGAAAGAGCCGCGTATACAAAGTTCAGTGGCGAGATAGCCCAAAAATTATTCTATTCATAAGCGAAACCATAAATTTTGGTCCATAATTTTTGCCGTGAATATTTTACTACGCAATATGTTACCGAATATTTACGGAATATGTTAATTTTTTCCGTCACTTCCTATAGGGATTTTTTGCTTAAGTTTTACATTTAGCTACCTGCCGATGTTACAAATGTAAAATAGTACTAGTACTTGCTTTTTCCTTCAATAGCAATTCTTTGCTTGTGGGGCAGTTAATTACAAATGAGTCCGAATTTTTCTAGGACTCTTTCGTATAGTCTTGGCGAATGTTGCCCCTGCCTAGATCCTTTAGGAAATTATTGTTCTTTCCATCCAGATTGGAACGTTTTATCATATTTTATCTAAGCCACTTCTTGAAAGGGTATTGTACGCCTCCATTCTTCTAATTAAAAATCTTAGCTATNAATATTTCGTTGTTTTCGTTTTCAAATCTCGAATC
Organism: Oikopleura vanhoeffeni; assembly: GCA_004367855.1. Lineage (NCBI taxonomy): Eukaryota > Metazoa > Chordata > Appendicularia > Copelata > Oikopleuridae > Oikopleura > Oikopleura vanhoeffeni. The sequence goes on along the minus strand of SCLH01000244.1, from coordinate 183,484 downwards.
TAAATTTATAGTTTATTTTAAGTTATAATTTTTTGGTTTTTTATAAGCCTTGTAATGGAATATTAATAAATGGCATTTATATTCGTTAACACCTTCTAATTAATTGAAGGTATATTTAAAATGATCAATAAGGTATCATTGGATCAAGCCTAGACCAAATTTATTTATGGATTTGTAATTCCGATTGGATTTATCCGGAAGTGATTTTTTATTATAAGCATCAACAATTGTTTGATTTTATAATATTTTATTATATGGACAGATTTGATTTAATAATTTCATTAAATCGTGAACAGTTAATTATATCCTGGTTTTGATATATAATCCTGTTTAATATTTGTATAATGTTAATATTTTTAAGTATTCCTATTGGTTTTGATTATTATTTTAATTTTGTAATAATCACATTACCTTGATATATTTTTATATCTCTGTCTTTTCTGGCGAATTGGATTTCTCCAATATGGTTGTCAATATCCTCTGGGTTCCAAATCGTGACTTCGATTGTTCTTACCAGTTTATTGTTATCATCGAACTCCCGTATGATGTTGTACGGTGTCCAATTTGCAGTTAATGACTGGCATTTTGGATCGAGGTGATCATATTTCAACCACTGATTTGTGGTCGATTTCTCGTTCCAACTGCGCACCATTTGCCATTTTTTCAGTTTATCCTTTAGGATTTTTTCTGTAGGCTCTACGATATCTACAGCTTCGTTCTGCATGCTGTATGCATTTTTGTTTTCTCTGTGTATAGAGATTACCGCCATCTCAATATTTGTTGAAATATTGAGTTTTCCCAAAATAATTTGGAGCCCATATCGGATATCCTTTTGGTTTATATCTTTTTGCCACAATATTTGTAACTGGCCTAGAATATCGTTGTTTAGGTCCCTAATGATAACTTTCGTGGGGATACCAGCATTTGACAAAATCTGGAGGACTTCTATTTGATTTGTCGGATAATTTTTCCTCAAAATTTTCCCGAGGCCGACATTCAACTCCGATTTTATTGCCCAAAATGCAATAGAGGTCTTTCAAATATCATGTTCTTATTTTTCAAATAATTAAGACTTTCTTAAACGCATGGGCAGCCACTTGAGCTTAAAGGAACCCACCATTTAAATAATTACCTTTCTTGTTTCGTGGTTGATGATAAACACACTCCATGGTTGTCAGCCTGTGAGATATATCACAAAACGCATTCGTAAATTATTATCCTCCCCGTTATATTCGCAATTGAATTTGGCTTATTTGAAACACTCATCGCAACTTCCGCTTGGTTCTAACGTGAATCGTAACAGCTCTGATGAAGGTTCACTTATTTACTGAAGAAATTGATTAAGTTAATTATTCGTTTCGCACAATATCCTTTTTATCACCACGTTTTTTAATATCCCGGCCTTACTACTTAAAATACACTACGTAAACGTTAGTCTCCGTTTGCTATCAGGGCGGGATATAAACAAAAGTGTGGACAGAGGATATCAATTGTCCGATTCAAAAATGAAATCCCGGCTTCCGATTAAGGGTTGATAATTTGCTAGCTAGTTTGTGATCTCGTTTGCAAATAGAAACAATGAGAGGGCCAATTCATTATCAAAAAATTGATTCAATGACAGTTGGAGAATAGATTGATTTTCACCCAAAATTCGAGTTAATTCCTGGCTGAAAAAACGTATAAAAAATCTTGTTGGGAGATGCGCTCAAACTGCAGGGTTTGTTCGAGAATAAAATTCATTTGTTTAATTTTCGAATTGACTTACAGCTTTTTGCTCTGTTTGCATATCACTAATGTAATCACGTGATATCATAGTTAATACATTTTGATATATCTTTGCTGTGATATCACGCCAATTCGTATAGGGACTCCCGGTTTTCAGGTCAATTTCTTGACCTTCAATCCCTGAATTGTAAGGGTTTTTATGCAAATCTTTTGATGCAAGGAAAGGAGTATACATTTCTGAGTCAACTTTTTTCTCAAATATTCATGAGGAACGTGTGCGTATATCAAGTAGCAAGTACAAAAATACAGGATTTTAAAATAATTGGATGAGTAGGTACCATTAACCAGCTTGTTGCAATGCGAGATAATCTCCATAATAATTATATTATTTATAAAGTATATTATTAACCAAAATGAAAATGGGATGAAGTATATTCCCATTGTTACTAGAATTTCCACACTGTTCATTTAGCAGAAGATGGGCATTTAATGTCGCCAAAAATAAATACTCCAAAAATAAGCGATTTTTGATTTCGAAAGGAGACCAAAAAAGAAGCGCGTAGACGTTCATAATTTTCTTCGCAAGTTGGAAATTTGATATACTGAGGAAAGAATTCAATCGAAAGAATTGACCAGAAATCCTCGAGGTTCTATTGTGTAAACAATCGGAACACATCTCGGCATGAGACCAGTCATCGAACCTCCGGATGCAGGATAGAAAAATAGGAGCACACTTATAAAAGTTGAATACAAGCAATATTACTAATTTTAAACACAATGATTCGAAAGAATTTTTTTTGTCAAAACAAAGGGCCAATAAAATTTCACAGATTGTTTCTTCTCGATAACATTGAATTAATCTGCGGTTATTCCGAAAAAAATACTTATTTATTTATTTTATATTTTGGTTCGAATATTACGAAGAGTTTATTTTTTTTTGAAATTCTTGCCGATGCATCTTCATATTTATTGTAGGTTTCTTCCGGATCAATCTGATTTCGAACAGTAGACAGTAAATACAGATAAGAGAGCTCTTGCGAGCCAGTTTGTATGAGAGTGTTGTTGCATGGTGAATTCTATTCTTATTCCCCACAGCCTTTGACTATCTCTAAAGGCAAAAAAAATTTTCGGGGAGAGCCAAACGACGCAGAATCACATCGTCACCAGACTACTGAAATAGCAAAACACTTATGATATAAACAATATATATTTTGTATCTTGGGACAGAGAAATGTTATTTCTGTAAAGTGAAGGTTCATGAATATGTTCAATCTTAGAGTATTCCATGATAAATATATTAAATTACATGTTATAAAAATGTAATATAATCCAATCAAAAAAGGATATCGTTTTAACTTTGTCAAGTGTTTTTTACGATAACCTTTATGATTTATCTGCACGATTGACAGATTGAAAAAGTAGTTTATTGCTTTCTAGAACTTGATCGAGGTCCAAACAATTTTAGCAATATTGTTAGTCAGGTTGCGAACGTTTTTGAGCTTAATGAAATTTAAAGCAGACAATAAATTTTAGTTTCAATTATAATGGATTAAACAGGGAATTTCCTAATGCCCAAATATAAATTGATTAAATCTTAAAAAAACTTTTAAATCACTTACTAGTGTATTACTAGACTGCGGATAACACCTACTATCGCTATTAATACATGACAACAAAGTGTTAATACAATAGTCGGTCAAACAGACCCCTCTGACCTAAATCATTGTAAAATTATATACAGTTCTCTATGGATGTTTTTAGTGATCCGTTGAACAAATGAATGAATATTTTATTGTGTGGTTTTAAATGTATATTACGCTAACTCATATAGATAATTTTTATATTATTAATTGACTTTTAAAATGAGTTTATCAAAATCCAGGTATACTTGTACTTTAATGAAAAAATTTAAAGGATAGAATTTAACACGATTATTTGATGTGATATTTTAAATTTTAGGGATTGCCAAATTAATTAAATTAAAAAATGACGATACTCAAAAAGGACCAAATTCGCACATCAAAATTAAGATATACAATATGCAACGAACATTAAATATAACATATTGTTATATTTATAAAAGACTAACTAATTTATTATCTACGTTCGAATTTATTATCATTTCCTCCAAGAATTCAGTCTAGTTAGAAGACTGCAGAGTATAAATTAATATCAAAAACGCCAGCACTGGACTTACTGAAAAGTAAAATATATACCTTAACAATTGGCAACATATAATGTGCTAACTTTGTTTCGAGGTTTTTAAAATATTTTAGAGTATGAATGTACAATTTAATCATATTTGATAAGACTTTAAAAGATAATTTAAATAGCCCTGTAATGGATCGAATATATTGTCCATTAAATGAGAAGGTCGCTAGAGTCTATAAGAAAGTTTCAGGATTTTTTCATGGCTTTTAGTGTTTCTGAATTCATCCCTATCCATGATTAATTTTAAATCCTGTTCTGAAAAATAGTCAAATATTAGCTTTATAGGCTACTGTGTAATCTCTCTGAACTATGTATTCAATTATCAATAATTTTAGAATTTACAATTTTTAATATATTTTCAACAGCATAACATTTTGTAAGATGAATGTTTGAATGAGGGCAAGAATACAAACTTGATGATCTTTTATGCGTGATTCTCAAAAGTCCGCTTGTATATGACAGAAATATATTTTTACGTTGACCGGACAATGATATAAGACAATACAAATTTGAATTCTATGAATAAGTTTCATAATTGTGGATTTAAGCCATAAAATGATAACTCGCGCTCTATGATTTTTTATTATTAAATTAATCAATGTATCAGAATTTGTGCGGATTAGCATTTTGTAGAAATTGGTACCAAACTATCAAACAAATATCTAAAATTTTTTACAAGGTATAACAAGGAAGATAGTGTTTAACATGATAAGCCAGTCTCAAGATACTTGATATTTTGACTCTAGCTAACGTTAAATACTCTCTAGAATATACACTTGTACAAGACTCTCAACAATTGTTCCTTGTCAAAATATCAGGGGACAAACCATGAGCGGCCAAAAGCCCCGGGAAATAACATCTTTTATGAACAATATTCAATTGACAGTAGATAACCGATTTCAATTTTGAAGTTGGCATTATTTGTTTCTTGTCCAAATTAGCTATCGAGATGAGTCAGCTCTTGAATTATTTTTTCGTGAATAGGACGGAATTGATACACAAGGGTCAATGGTCAGCTGCTTTTGAGGCGCAGTTGTGCAAAACATGATCACGTGTATCAAGTAAGATTGCGAATAAGTAGGGCCAGCAATTGGGCATGTTTCAAACATAAACCTCGGGATTTATGAGGCCCACGAGTACGGGAACTCATACTTCCACGAATACATATTTTCCGACTGACGTTGAAAATGGTTTCAAAAATATCTTTCAACTTTTGGAGTTTAAGAGAATGAATCACAATAAAATTTTTTTCATAAAAATGTGTATTTTTTCGAAAGAATATGAACTCAAGCAATTATATGTTGACTCTCCCCAGACATATATTGAGAGATCCAAACTCATATAGACCAAATACGGTCGATCATCAAATAAGGAAATTTCTCTGTGTATTATACAACATGAAAATTGGTACTGATTTTGAGTTTTTCAGGCTGATTAGCAATATTTTTTCACATTTTATGCCATATATTTTCGACGCGCGGCGATATGAATAATTGTTTTTGCTAAGCGATCCAGATATCTTATTTTTTAATTGAGGACCATGCTTTCAATTAGTTTTTAAGTTTCACTCCTAATTTTGAAAACTTATATGTGCATTGCTGAAAAATGTATGGTTTTTTCAAGAAATACAAGGTGAGTGAACCTTCTCTTTTCCTCCCGCAGTTATCTAGTTTACAAAACTTCGAATTTAAAAAAAGTTACGTGTTTTACTTAATTTTTATCCTTGATCTAATCAGTCGACAAATAAGTAAATGATATATTTCCCAGTTGTTTCTCGTGATTAAGCGCCCTCAAAGTATGCCTTGTTAAATAGGCTTTTGGGTTTGAGGCGAGTTTCTCGTTTCTGGGTGTTGAGGATTGTTTAAAAGTGATTTCGATAAATTTTGGGTTTAGGTTGGGGTTTTTTTTCGCGAAAACACCTGTAGACTAAGACCGAAAAATTGCAGGTTTATTTTAAGGAAGTCACTTTTCAGAAGAATTTAATTCTTAATCTGTTTCCCTTATTTATTTTTGTTTCTGACGTTCTCCCATTTCCTCACAATTAAAATTACGTAGGATTGAAACACACTTTGTTTAATGTTACTGCCCCCATTCCATTTTATGAATTGCTTGCCGTCCACCTCTTTTTTTCTTATGTTGCGCGCTCTCGCGCTCCAAAATGCTGAAAATTATACATACTTGTCATAAAGTTTGGTTAAATCTTTTGCTTTTACAACGTGCGCCCGTGAGAGAGCTATAACAGAATATATTTACATTGTATGATCTAAGCCACTTTGTTTACGTTGGGATCTTTCACGTAACCACGTCCCAAGGTAAAGAAATGCCAGATTTATATACGGGCACTCCTAGAAGACTCTAGGGGCTCTCAAAAGGATACTCCGTATATGAGTCAGACACGATATACAAAGTAGTGCAGCAAGGATAGTGGGCTTTATGTGCGGTCTGGTGTCCTCGAGAATCTGTCTGTTATATCATGCACCTAATACATCCGAATATTACGTCGCAGATTCACTTTTTCAGGATACAGTGATTTTTCAGAGATAAGATTGACTAGATTATTTTACTCGTGGAAGCAAACACATCGACCACTTTTGTAGCCTAAAAACTCCTATAATCTAGGAACTGTGCTCTCAAGAAATGATGAATTTTATATATGTGCAACAAAGTTGAAAAATTTTATCTCCCGAATTACTCGAGTGTTATTTCACATAAGAAGTAGATCAAAAAGTATGTGCGTTTTGACCTTAAGTGAGTAGGCTCAACGCAAAATAAGCTCAGCCTTCCATTATGACCACTACGAGTGCTAAAGTGTGTTCGAAGAAAGGGGTTTCGGAGAATGCGTATTTGTATTGAAAGTATAAATCCAAATACAAGAAAAATGTTGAGAAATAAATGAGGAGGAGGACTTTTAGTACTTTTAGGAACGCCTACTAAAATCATTTCTGAAGCGTAGGTTGAAGTATCAGATGCCTCTTAATCAGTACTGACAACTTCTTAACCCGTGTGAGCACAAGAAAAAAAAAAGTTCCGCCCAAGGCCAACCTCGACAGCCCCTATTATACGGTGACATGGTCAACCGCCTATTACAGAAAGCCCAAGGTAGTTTAGAGCTTCATTTTTTTTTGCATAAGGAAGTCAAACGATATATTTTTGCATCTCGACATTTTATTTATTCCTAGAATTGTTGATTTTTTTAGTTCTAGAAAATTTACTGATGTTAAGAGCAAGGATACAGCCATATCAGGTTGATACAAGCTCACAGTGTGTTCACAAATGTATTTGGGGATTGACATGGATTCATATGCACAATGGTATCTGACGTATGGCCATTCGTTTTTCGACTTTGATTTATACTATAATCAATCAAAAAATTTATTTTCAAATAGCGTTTTAAAATGTTTGATGAAAAAAATCACAGAATTTTTCATAAAAATGGTTATTATTCCCCGTTTCAAATGTCAAAGGCAGGATTTATTGATTGAGGTATCATCGGTTCTCTCGGTCTCATCTTCGGTTTATTATTTTGTCTTGGATGTCGTATTGGGTTTTGTTAATATCTAATCTCACGTGATCTCTTGGTTGACCAGTTTTTACCTACTAATATATATTATTGCATTACGCGTGATTATTTAATTTGTTAATCTTATAACATATGTGATACTCTCTCTCCGTATCGTGAAATAAGGAATGATACTCTCTATATCTAAGACATTTTTGATCATGAGAATATTTATAAAAATCCATTTTTCAATCAACAGATTTTTAGTGTTGATACTGATTTCTTGTATTTTAAAAATCGATGACTTTTGTCATTACTCAGAATTTAGATACTTTTGTTGATTGTGGAGTGTTCAATCCATTAGTGTCAATCGGATCAAAACCGGAGCTCCTTATCCCAATATATTGGCCTCGGCTATTTCGTTCTAAATTTTAATGTGTGACTCCAAGTACTCACTTAAATAACATTTGGGAAGGACTAGCGCTCCCAGAATTCTTATAGCATCTCGTGTATTTAGAACGTATTTATAGGACGCTATATAAAGATTTGGAAATATAAGATAACCTTACTCCTTCGAGATATATTCCAGAATCCCAACCTCCATCTCTCCGTTGAATTTTTGGAAAAACTCAATATTCCCATTTATAAAATAGATAAGTGTTCTCGAACTATATATGTGAAATCCTTGGCAAAATTCATTACATAATAATGATCGATATTGAGTAAGGAGACATAGATTCTTTCAACGTATCTAGATATTTGGGTTTTAAATTTGCTATAATTAGGAAAGGCATTTGATTTCTTTTAATATGCCAGTCAAACCTATATATAGGTTGATGTGCTCCACACGGGTTTAAAGAGTTGAACTATGTTACATTAGGTCTATGTATTTGAAAACAAATTAATTATTTCTTATAAAGCCGCAATTTTCTCATAAACTTCAGTTGAAATGTGTAAAAAAGAGCCCAACTCCCTTAATTAATGTAATAAAAGCACGAGTTTATGCCGAAAACAAGCGTCAAAAAATATATATTTAGCTGAATTATTTCAGTTATTTGGTTTGAACGTAACCAGTGAGGAGAAAGCAAACGTCTAAATTCGTATGAGCGATCGATAATGTGAGTGGCCTTAGACTGCCACCTTTTGATGAGACCAACACTAGCTCCTCAATAAATATATAGGTGGGATTTGCTAGGTTTTGAATAGCCGCTCCGTAATATGTCCTCCGTTCCACAGCAAAAAAACTATATTCATCAAATTCTGAGCTAGACTTAATGCCCCACCCGATCCAAATGTAATATAGTACACCAGATTCGAATATATATATTATGCCTATACACGTGTAACGAGATATCATATATCAATGTGGTCATGACTTAAATTGTGAGAATTTTTCTATTCATAGCTAAAAATCATATTTGCAGTTTTGATTATTAAATATAATAGAGTCAGATTTGGAAAAAGAAATTTGATCCATGTGAAAAATTCCAAGAATTATAACCCCCGTATCGTTCAAATAAAGAAAATTCATACTCTGTGTAGATTATAACTTTCCGCTACGAGACACAAAATCAAGGTTTTCGTAATAAAGTTTGTCCATGAACAGAATTAGGCCAATTATTTGCTGCGCTATAGCAACGCCTGGCATAGTCGATCAGCCGACTAGATGGAACACATCGAAGTCCATCCTAGTTCAGGGTTAAAAATTGGGGGATTTAGTTTAATTGTGGGTGATTGGAGGTAAATTAATGATACTGATCATCTTGCCAAGTATATGTGAATATATGGAACAAACATGCGGCTACAAAAGTATTATGACGCGTGCTGAAAGTTAATACTCCAATAGGACAGATCTTATTTCTCCTGTCAATAATGGCCGCAATTAGTGCGTCGGTTACAAAAAAAAATTAACCTGTTTATCATCAGTCATTCCATTAGAAGAGTTCTCCTAAATCCCTCCATGGTTTAATTAAATCGATATTACATTTTATGTCCTGCCCTTAAATGATCCAACTTGAAGATTATATTTGACATAGGTTCCCTTATTTCAAAAAATATCCTGCAAAAAAATTAATAATTTTCCCAAACATGGATCTTATAATGACAATTTATGTTGGCTGAAACATGCTTAAGACGGGAGCAGGGTGTAAAAGGGATGATCCCCGACTGAATTTTCCATCCCCATCCCTATCCCAAAAAATTTCCCCTGGACGGGAGTGCTTTAAGTGCCCAAAATTTGTTCGCCGTGCTTGACCCCATTTCCCACCTGTCATTTTTTTCTAAGCCATTTTGATAAGAGGAATTTTATTTTAGTCACTTAAAACGGGCGCCTTTAATTGACCATTATTTTGTCAACTCTCAAGCCTCAATAAATTGGTCACTTAAAGCGCGCGTCACTTTAAGTGCCCAATTTTTTGGTCACTCGGTAATTTATCACTTTGATTTTGATTTGAACTTTTTTGCGAACTCTAGTTATGACACATTATTGGCAATTGATTCATTGCTCATGATTTATAGCAGGTCCAATCATATTGCGAGAGGTCTGTGGCAGGTTTTAAACTTTTTTAAACTCTCGGAGACCCAATCAATATTTTGATTGGAAGCTCTAAAGGTACCAATCAAGTTTGAACTCTAGAGAATCGTATTTTTTAAGCCCTTTATAGAATAATTTATAATAATTAATATCGGTTATACTAAAGTGTGCCCACCCAAGGAATCTCGTGGTGGCAATTCATTTTTTCAAAAACAATTTAAAAAAACCAATCTAAGTTCTTAAAATTCAATATTTAAGGCCCACAATTTTGAACTTTTTGATATGAGCGTTCAAACTAGAGTTGCAAAAAGTTTCAAACAAAAAACAAAGCCTATAAAGTATCGAGTGGACCAAAAGAAATTGCGGCACTTAAAGCGCGCCATTGTTAAGTGACCAAAATAGGGCACTTAAAGCCCGCGCTTCAAGTGCCCAAATTTGGGCACTTTAAAGCGCGCGCCTTTTAGTGACCAATTTTTTGAT
>SCLH01000244.1:145911-173015 GCA_004367855.1 Oikopleura vanhoeffeni | reverse complement strand
TATTTTGATGGTTATCTGAATTAAAATTATTATTTTCCTGGTAGGTTATTATATATTTTACGATTGGTAAATTATAATCTACGTGAACTGTCCGTAATATACTACACTGAATGCTACCATTAATTTTTTAATATTAGTTCAAGTTAATTTTTTTATAGAACGTTAGCTATTGGGTAATAAAAATTGTGGGTTCTGCGCCTGTTTTTTGATACCGTCTGACGCTAGTAGTTTTTCAATAAGCCACTTTTTCGTGCTTTCCGATCGACGAATTTCGCCAAACCTTTTAGGGTTAATGGGCTTTTCTTCTCAGTTTCCATATTCTAAAATCAAACCGTATATTTAATTAGAATGTTATTTTACATTTGAAATTATAAGGACGCCAGAATGTTCTCCTATCGGAAATTTTTACCAATTTTATAAGTAGTATAGCATTAATTAAGACCTTAATTTATTGCACTATGGTTGCATTTTTTAAACTCATAATTTTTAATTTTTCTCTATTTTATGTAAAGCATTACTATTCTATACCTAGGATGTAGATTTTAATTAATGGTTTTACTACTGTTATAACACTTTTTTATTAATTTTCGATACTTTAATTATAATTTATTTTTACATTTCCACGCACCATACATGCTATACTTAAAATTTTCTTAACCTTAAATTTTATTACTACAATTTAGACGATTTTATTCACTTTAACCATTATCGTCTATTTATGAAATTTATGCATTTCCTAAAGGATTTTTGCAATATCATTATACCTATTCTTATATACAGTAATATCCTAAGGGTTAAAATTGTTTCAATATTTAATACATTAATTGTTATTCAAGCTTTTTTATCTCCATATGAGGAGTCGGTTAACCCAGTGACCTTGAACATTTCTCTAATAAAATTACCCTTCTTATGCGTAATGGTTTCACAGTATCAATTTGGTGCCTCTCCTATTAGGGAAATCTGAACGGCTTTTTCTCTAAATAAGCGCAATTTTAAATGACATTAAAACTAAAGAAAGTTATTTAGCATATAATACTTAAAAATAGTGGTCTAGGGAATACAATAATAAATTGCTTAATATGCTGCCCAATAGTCAGCTTCCCTTAATCCCCAGCCAATCAGTAAGCCCGGGTAAGGAATATGGTGGTCTCTATAGTGTTAAAATTTGAGTCTGAGCCTACTTAACTAGAAATAAATTCCTGAAAATAGAGCTACAAAATTTCAGAACCCGTGAGTTCTAAATATTATGTCTGGTCGCTAGGCCAGACAAAACTGAACTAATTTGTCGCTACGCTCTTTTCTAACTAATAATTATTGAGGTTCTAGAGATTATGGTTTTTCACGGTATTCGAGGTTCTCAATAACTTTTGTTATGTGTTTTCCCTTTCGTCTGAAACATCACTTATGCATTATTAACGGGATTTGGTTGCGAAAATCTTGAAAATATATTCTCAAAGTCGTATCATATTCTGAGATCTTATCGATTATGTCAGCTCCTTATGACCTCAAGGAATTTGGCTCAAAATATTTTCAATTTTCAAATATTTCTTAATTAAGCCTGACAGAGACCTACTTAAAATTTTGTAACATATCCTAAAAATGAAAAGCTGTGAATATTAGATCATGAATGTACTTGGACGAGTGAGTTGCGACATTTCATCTGAAGAGTTTTTTTTCTTGATTATCTTGTGGAACGTAAAACCAAAAAGGTAGCGTGGTGGTTTCTAACGAAATGCTGAAAATTTCAAAAACTTGAATTCTCGGAAGAACTACCAACAATGCAAACTTATGAATAGGGTGAATTTTGAATTGAAAATGTTATCAAGATATGTAAAATAATATTTTGAAAATGAAAAGAGTTGCACAAACTTGAAAATATTGATTAATAGATTTTTCGGCGTTTTGAAAGGTAACGCGGCAAACTTCGCGAAAAGCAGAGTGACGAATTTCGCAAATGTACAATTTACTAAACATGTTTTCTGCAGGAGCGGCGGGAGGCAATGATCTTTAATTTTTTAAATTCAGATTATTCAAATACGAAAACAAATTAATAAATCCGTTTAATCCTGATAAACATCACCAAGAGATGACCTTGAAATTGTTCCGCGGTTATCTTTTGGTAAAGAATTAAAAATAATAAATTTTACTCGGTTATAAACCGAATCATGGAATTTCCAATTTATTTTAAAATTCAATTGGCTGTGCAGTTACACACGGATAACAAATATGAAATAAAACAAAATGGTGCGTTAGCGCCACCCTGGTCAGCAACCTTGTTGTCATGAAAGTCTGAAACTACGCACATTGTCATTTTTTGGCCAATTAGACTGGAAATTTTTTTCAACTTTATCTTTCTTACGTACCAATACCCCTGACGTTGACTATCAGCATTTTAAAATTCTCTGAATTTTATATTCTGATTAAATTTTCAATTCGTCAAGATGTAAATTTCGAAAATTGTGTGAAATTGCAAAATAGTTTTAAAATAGTTTTCAAATAAATAATAAATCTGTATTTGTTGTCAAATTCACCCTAGACTATCTTTATACAATATTTATTCTCCACCTTGAGAGTTGTACTTGTTTGAAAAGTTCCTGCACCCAATTAAACTTCATCCCGATTCTACTGAAAATGCAACTATTAATAAATTAAATGACGGCGACACTGGTGTTTTATTGACACTTGTCACTTTAGCAAATTACTTTCGGAACATAAAAAGGATATACTTTGTTTGTAAAATACAGAAAAAATGCGGTAAAGATAATCATAGATAAACATCCTTTTATGTGCGATGCACATTTGTCTTCGAGGAAAGCGGCAAGTTTGCGAAAATATCGAATATTGAAAAAAGTGACTGAGAAATAAACGTGTTATGTTGATTTATTACTGATTCATATATAAATTAACGACCCTCGCCGTACTGACCATGGATATTTGAAGTTTGAAAACGGTCGCAGACAATCAACAGCCTGACTTTTCAAAATAAGCCAATACGTCGGCTTAAATTTCGGTCTCTACCCAATCATATCCTCGCATTTCAGATCATTCAAATATTTCAGTATTTGTCGGCGAGGCGGTTATTCATACAAGATTAATAACATTCCAATTGTACAGAACATATCTAACCATAGCATTACCCATTCACACTTTTGTTAATACCCGGCCTGATTAGGAAACGTAGTGTGTTTTTAAGTAGTAGGGCCGGGATATTAACAAAAGTGTGAAATAAGGGATATAATGAGGAATATGGATTACCGACCCTTAAAGTACATTTTGATTCTGAGCATTTGATTGGGTTTTATCTGACCAATAAAATCGGCCTATACCGCAATCCAGGGTTTTGATTGAGTGCTAAATCTTGCGTTGTTTTTATCATCAAATACTCAGGCTCTGTACTCTGAGGGTCGGTCATCCATATTAAAAGTTTCGAATTAAATAGAAAAAAAATTGTGTTGAGGCTGAGTTTCAAGTTGCGTCGTTTTTAAATCAGTTAAAGCGCGTCGGATTTCACTTGAAAATATTGAATTCTCGAATTTTGTTTCATTTTGGAAAATAGGATTTCAAAATTTTGAATCTAAACGGTGTGAAATAAATAGCAATGGAGATACGACCGCGAGACCAGGTTCTTTTTGAGCTGATTTGGTTAATTTTTGTATAAGTATAAAAAAACATTTTTAGATACAATTTCGCAATATCAGCGATATTATATCACTGTCCAGTGGACAGGTGTCCACCAAAGAATTGTTTTCTCCGATTTTAGAAAAATCTCGACCAAAAATTCTCTTTCAAACATATCGACCTAAAATTTGAAAAATCCAAAATTTCCTCCAAACAATTGTTATTTGTGATATAAGAAAATGTCGACCAGAAATGTGTTCTTAGTCCACCAATCTATTTTTGGCCAAATTGTATCCATCGTATACAAAGTGTACAAAATTTGTACCACAGATAAAAGTTTATCTAAAGTTATTGAAACAAAGAGTTTTCGATAATTTTTATCTATTTTACAGCTTTTTATCCATATATTTTGCTTTTCATCCATTTCACATTTTGTTTTTATGCATTTCACGATTTTTATACATTTCGCACCATCGAACAAAATGTAAAATGCAATAAAACTTGATTTTTTCCATTTCACGTTTTATCCATTTTACGTTTTATCTATTTCACTAGCGACCCGTTTTTTAAATATAATGTCATAATTTGTATCAGCGTGAAATTTGATATTTTGGAAATTCTTTGTTTTTATTAATAAAATAAAATTCAGGACGCGTAGGTTTTTGCGTATACTTTTTGTATACGTAGTATGATACTTGCTTGTATAATACTACATAGTATCCCATTAAAAACACGAAGTTTTTTCCCGATTTTACCGAAATATTGTTACGTTCTGTAAATTGAATTTCTTTCTGAAAATGTATCAGAACACAAATCCTCAGATTGAAATCAGTCTTTGGAATAAATAATATTATTGATCATAATGATTTGAAAATGAACGTTTTTTTCAAAGTTATCTCAAATAAGTAAGGTCAACAGAAATTTACTAGATCAAATTGTTCATTTTGCCCAATTTAAGTCAACTGATGGCATAAAAAACAAATTAATCGTAATGACAGGTCAATTGTTGACTTAATAACGTCATCTCACTTCGTTTCTAGTAACATGTTTTGCTTCGAAAATAAACCTGACTATTGGAAACTTTTTTAGTTTGACATAATAAATTATTAATTATTCAATGAATCGACAATTTTTTAATGATCGAACTAAATGCAAAATTTTAACTTTTTCGTGATTATTCAAAAGGCTGGAAGATATAAGTGAAAGAAATTCATTATAGTCGTTTACCGTGTTGTTAAATGAAGTTCTAAATTTTCGACAAAACCGAATGTTTTGCATGAAGTGGTGATTTAAATTTTTCCTTACATTTTTTATTTTTACCTGTTATGTTCGAAAATTGCATTTTTTTCATTTATATATACGATGTCCTATTTTTTGGCTCGTCGACATCAATTGAACTTATAACTTTGTTACATTGGTGATAAGTTAATCAACAATATGTTTAAGCACACTTGACCATTCAAAGCACACATTTTTTTAGCATATTTTATTTTGGCCGACTTACTCCCTAGCTTTCGCAACTCACCCATGCTTCAAACAATTCACGTATGAAGATTTTGAAAAATATGGATAAAAATGTGATAAATTTAAATAAGTGATATTGTATTCAGTGAATTAATCTTTAATATTAAATTATCACTGAGATGTTAATACATTTTCGGTAGTAGTTTGTTTAATAAAGTCTCTATATTGATGTCCCGAAAATTTTGAGGGTTCCGCGAGATGGACTTGAAATTGCTTGGAACGTGGTTTGAACAAAGCGTATTTTTATGGGCAAGTTTTTGGTTTAAATAAGTATGCTAATCTGGATCCGATCAAAATAATTTGTTTAGGTCCACCCCACGTTTTGTTATTTTTTGAAGAAAATAAAGTGAGCATTAGTTTTAATTCTTGCAATTTTCATACAGTTTTTCGAATTGTGGTAGATCAAATGGAAATTATTAATTTTTTTTCATAAATTTATTTCCCATTAAATTTTTCCAAAAAATTTCTTCCATTGCTATCTCCCTCTTCAATTTCGATGAATTTTCGAATCGCTTCTGAATAACTCAAACTGTTAAGTATTTTATAATTTGCTAGTGAGCCATACTCGAGAGTGGATGTGTGTATATAAATGATGATATATTTTATATTCTTTAAATAGAACATTTTTGCCTTATTCAACAGGGGTAGATGGTTTTTGTGATAGCGGTTAGTCTGTGGGTTTGTCCTGATCGCAAAATTAAAGGGCAGTCTGGTTAAGGCGTATCGTGAAAAAGAACCTTCCTCGAGTTATTCTTGGGTAAAAATTGGGGAGGACTGCGAAGATTATTTCTCATTAAATAATTAACATAAAAGCATTTTCATCGCCTCCGGCGATTTTGAGGTTTATTTTCAACAAAATTAAATGTGGAATAAAAATATCTCCCTTTTATCGGCCTTCGGCGATTTGGGGGCTTCATTTATCACAATATTAAATAAAACAGCATAAGTATCCCGCTTTAATCGGCCTTCAGCCGATTGAGGGCTCATTTTTTTCACAAAATCTAAATTAAAAATATAATTCCCCCTTTATCGGCTTTTGGCGGATTTGGGGCTCATTTTTCAACAAAATTCAATTTTTAATATAATTCCTTCCTTTATTGGTCTTCGGCCAATTTTGGGGCCCATTTTTTCATATGAAAATTAATAAAAATTTAATATCCCCCCTTTATCGGCCGATTGGGGCGGTCACTCGATTAAGCCCTTTCTTTGCTCTTCAGTCATTATTTTATCATACAATAAGTTTCATAAACTGAAAAATGCCATATTTACCATTTTTATGCATATTTTCTTATGAAGGGCCACGCCGAAACAAAGACGGAGGTTTTTGGCATATTTTGTCCTTAAAGATGATGATCTTATAGACGCACACCACATTTAACCTTTTTTTATCGAATAAGATATAAGAAATTTAATGTCAGTTGAATTCCAAAGATTGACTTAATCGGGATCACCCGTTGAACATTTAGGCTTATTGGTTTAATTTCTCTCATAATCCTCAGACATGATTATTAACATAATAAACGATTAGTGACTATAATAGGGAATGCGAGCTACGGGTTAAATTATCAAGTAAACTTTGATTTACAAAATAATCGAGCAAATTACTACGAGTATTCTCAAGTTTATCTAATTAAATATTTCAGGCGATAAATAATTCTCGAGCCATATTTACATTAAACAGCTTCGTCTGATTCCCAGGACTACTCTATGTATGTTCTATAGAAAGTCCAGAGTGACCCACGTTCACATATCTCACATTAATTTACCGATTTTTGACAAAACATTGTTACTTTTTTTACGATATAATAAAACTTTTATTAAAAGATTTGTTGTTTAAACAGAATTGTACATTTAAACGGAGATAAGGACACATTTGTTCAGATTGTAAGCATGATTATGCTACCCTCGTTTGTCACGAGGAAACATTGTTTTACAGGCCTAATTCAAAGCACATATTTATGTGTTTCAGCTTGCAAAATTGGTCTGTTGGGGGTCACGCAGTCACACAGAAAATGTCGTAAGCTTTCAGTGCGATTTAATGACTATTGGTGAAAATTTTTGAGAATTAGCACCGGGTCAGAACCACGTTATTTTTTCTGTCAATTTTGATGTTTTTTATAAAATCACTCGTGCAGTTGATGTTAAATGGTGATATTTTCTCAGATATTAGACATCGTGGAAAAGGCGAAAAAGGTATTAATAGGCTTATAACTTTGATTTGCAACTCCCACCTACTTAAGATATATTATATCAACTCCGACAAAAAAGTAAGGTTGTTGCGATCATGCTTGTTGAAAGGGCAGGGTTTCTCCAAGACTACCATAAGAAAAGTATAAAGTGTTACTTTTAGTCTGAAAACATCACTTATGCATTATTAACGGGAATTTGGTTGCGAAAATCTTGAAAATATATTCTGAAAGTCGTATCATATTCTGAGATCTTATCGATTATGTCAGCTCCTTATGACCTCAAGGAATTTGGCTCAAAATATTTTCAATTTTCAAATATTTCTTAATTAAGCCTGACAGAGACCTACTTAAAATTTTGTAACATATCCTAAAAATGAAAAGCTGTGAATATTAGATCATGAATGTACTTGGACGAGTGAGTTTGCGACATTTCATCTGAAGAGTTTTTTTCTTGATTATCTTGTGGAACGTAAAACCAAAAAAGGTAGCGTGGTGGTTTCTAACGAAATGCTGAAAATTTCAAAACTTGAATTCTCGAAGAAACTACCAACAATGCAAACTTATGAATAGGGTGAATTTTGAATTGAATTGTTATCAAGATATGTAAAATAATATTTGGAAAATGAAAATGAGTTGCACAACCTTGAAAATATTGATAATAGATTTTTCGGCGTTTGAAAGGTAACGCGCAAAACTTCGCGAAAAGCAGAGTGACGAATTTCGCAAATGTACAATTTACTAACATGTTTTCTGCAGGAGCGGCCGGGAGGCAATGATCTTTAATTTTTTTAAATTCAGATTATCAAATACGAAAACAAATTAATAAATCCCGTTTAATCCTGATAAACATCACCAAGAGATGACCTTGAAATTGTTCCGCGGTTATCTTTTGTAAAGAATTAAAATAATAAATTTTACTCGGTTATAAACCGAATTCATTGAATTTCCAATTTATTTAAAAATTCAATTGGCTGTGCAATTACACACGGATAACAAATATGAAATAAAACAAAATGGTGCGTTAGCGCCACCTGGTCAGCAACCTTGTTGTCATGAAAGTCTGAAACTACGCACATTGTCATTTTTTGGCCAAATTAGACTGGTAAATTTTTTTCAACTTTATCTTCTTACGTACAATACCCCTGACGTTTGACTATCAGCATTTTAAAATTCTCTGAATTTTATATTCTGATTAAATTTTCAATTCGTTCAAGATGTAAATTTCGAAAATTGTGTGAAATTGCAAATAGTTTAAAATAGTTTTCAAATAAATAATAAATCTGTATTTGTTGTCAAAATTCACCCTAGACTATCTTTATACAAATTTTATCTCCACCTTGAGTGTACTTGTTTGAAAAGTTCCTGCACCAAATTAAACTTCATCCCGATTCTACTGAAAATGCAACTATTAATAAATTAAATGACGGCGACACTGTGTTTTATTGACACTTGTCACTTTAGCAAATTACTTTCGGAACATAAAAAGGATATACTTTGTTTGTAAAATACAGAAAAAAATGCGGTAAAGATAATCTAGATAAACATCCTTTATGTGCGATGCACATTTGTCTTCGAGGAAAGCGGCAAGTTTGCGAAAATATCGAATATGAAAAAAGTGACTGAGAAATAAACGTGTTATGTTGATTTATTACTGATCATATATAAATTAACGACCCTCGCCGTACTGACCATGGATATTTTGAAGTTGAAAACGTCGCAGACAATCAACAGCCTGACTTTTCAAATAAGCCAATTACGTCGGCTTAAATTTCGGTCTCTACCCAATCATATCCTCGCATTGCAGATCATTCAAATATTCAGTATTTGTTCGGCGAGGGTCGGTTATTCATACAAGATATAATAACATTCAAATTCAGTCACACGAAAAACCATATCAATTATGACTCATAATTTATGAGAGTCAATGAGTATGAATAAAATGAGGAATATGGATTACCGATCCTTAAAGTACATTTGATTCTGAGCATTTGATTGGGTTTATCTGACCAATAAAATTGGCCTATTCCGCAATCCAGGGTTTTGATTGGGTGCTAATATCTTGCGTTGTTTTTATCATTTAAATATTCAGGCTCTGTACTCTGAGGGTCGGTCATCCATATATATAAGTTTCGAATTAAATAGAAAAAAATTGTGTAGAGCCTGAGTTTCAAGTTGCGTCGTTTTAAAATCAGTAAAGCGCGTCGGATTTCACTTGAAAATATTGAATTCTCGAATTTTGTTTCATTTTGGAAAATAGGATTTCAAAATTTTGAATCTAAACGGGTGAAATAAATAGCAATGGAGATACGACCGCGAGACCCAGGTTCTTTTTGAGCTGATTTGGTTAATTTTTGTATAAGTATAAAAAAACATTTTTAGATACAATTTCGCAATATCAGCGATATTATATCACTGTCCAGTGGACAGTGTCCACCAAAGATTGTTTTTCTCGATTTTAGAAAATCTCGACCAAAAATTCTCTTTCAAACATATCGACAGAAAATTTGAAAAATCCAAAATTTCCTCCAAACATTGTTATTTGTGATATAAGAAAATGTCGACCAGAAATGTGTTCTTAGTCCACCAATCTATTTTTGGCCAAAATTGTATCCATCGTATACAAAGTGTACAAAATTTGTACCACAGATAATAAGTTTATCTAAAGTTATTGAAAACAAGAGTTTTTCGATAATTTTTATCTATTTTACAGCTTTTTATCCATATTTTTGCTTTTCATCCATTTCACATTTTGTTTTTATGCATTTCACGATTTTTATACATTTCGCACCATCGGAACAAAATGTAAAATGCATAAAACTTGATTTATCCATTTCACGTTTTATCCATTTTACGTTTTATCTATTTCACTAGCGACCCGTTTTTTAAATATAATGTCATAATTTGTATCAGGCGTGAAATTTTGATATTTTGGAAATTCTTTGTTTTATTAAATAAAATAAAATTCAGGACGCGTAGGTTTTTGCGTATACTTTTTGTATACGTAGTATGATACTGCTTGTATAATACTACTAGTATCCCATAAAACACGAAGTTTTTTCCCTGATTTTACCGAAATATTGTTACGTTCTGTAAATTGAATTTCTTCTGAAAATGTATCAGAACACAAATCCTCAGATGAAATCAGTCTTTGGAATAAATAATATTATTGATCATAATGATTTGAAATGAACGTTTTTTTCAAAGTTATCTCAAATAAGTAAGGTCAACAGAAATTTACTAGATCAAATTGTTCATTTTGCCCAATTTAAGTCAACTGATGGCATAAAAACAAAATTAATCGTAATGACAGGTCAATTTGTTGACTTAATAACGTCATCTCACTCATTTCTAGTAACATGTTTTGCTTCGAAAATAAACCTGACTATTTGGAAACTTTTTTTAGTTTGACATAATAAATTATTAATTATTCAATAATCGACAATTTTTTAATGATCGAACTAAATGCAAAATTTTAACTTTCGTTGATTATTCAAAAGGCTGGAAGATATAAGTGAAGGAAAATTCATTATAGTCGTTACCGTTTGTTAAATGAAGTTCTAAAATTTTCGACAAAACCGAATGTTTTGCATGAAGTGGTGATTTAAATTTTTCCTTACATTTTTATTTTTTTACCTGTTATGTTCGAAAATTGCATTTTTTTCATTTATAATACGAGGTTCCTATTTTTTGGCTCGTTGATATCAATTGAACTTATAACTTTGTTACATTGGGTGATAAGTTAAATCAAACAATAGTTTAAGCACACTTGACCATTCAAAGCACACATTTTTTAGCATATTTTATTTTGGCCGACTTACTCCCTATGCTTTCGCAACTCACCCATGCTTCAACAATTCACGTATGAAGATTTTGGAAAATATGGATGAAAATGTGATAAATTTAAATAAGTGATATTGTATTCAGTGAATTAATCCTTTAATATTAAATCATCACTGAGATGTTAAATACATTTTCGGTAGTAGTTTGTTTGATAAAGTCTATATTGATGTCCCGAAAATTTTGAGGGTTCCGCGAGATGAGCTTGAATTTGCTTGGAACGTGGTTTGAACAAAGCGGATTTTTATGAGCAAGTTTTTTGGTTTAAATAAGTATGCTAATCTGGATCCGATCAAAATAATTTTTTAGGTCCACCCCACGTTTGTTTATTTTTGGAAGAAAATAAAGTGAGCATTAGTTTTAATTCTTGCAATTTTGATACAGTTTTTCGAATGTGGTAGATCAAATGGAAATTATTAATTTTTTTTCATAAATTTTTTCCCATTAAATTTTTCCAAAAATTTCTTCCATTGCTATCTCCCTCTTCAATTTCCTCAATTTCGATGAATTTTCGAATCGCTTCTGAAATAACTCAAACTGTTAAGTATTTTATAATTTGCTAGGGAGCCATACTCGAGAGTGGATGTGTGTATATAAATGATGATATATTTTATATTCTTTAAATAGAACATTTTTGCCTTATCAACAGGGGTAGATGGTTTTTGTGATAGCGGTAGTCTGGTGGGTTTGTCCTGATCGCAAAATTAAGGGCAGTCTGGTTAAGGCGTATCGTGAAAAAGAACCTTCCTCGAGTTATTCTTGGGTAAAAATTGGGGAGGACTGCGAAGATTATTTCTCAGTAAATAATTAACATAAAAGCATTTTTCATCGGCCTCCGGCCGATTTGGGGTTTATTTTCAACAAAATTAAATGTGAATAAAATAGTCTGCCTTTATTGGCTCTTCGCGGATTTGGGGCCATTTTCAACAAAATTCATTACGTAAAATTATAATATCTCCCCTTTAACGGCCTCGCCGATTTGGTGGCTCATTTACAAAATTAAATAAAAAGAAAATCCCTTATTCGGCCTTCGGCCGATTTGAGGCTCATTTTTCAACAAAATATTAACAAAATATAATATCTCCCTTTATCGGCCTCGGCCGATTTTGGGCTCATTTACAAATATTAAATTAAAAAGCAATATTCCCTTTATCGGCCTTCGGCCGATTTGGCTCATTTTTCAACAAAAATCAAATAAAAAATATTCCCCCTTTCGCTTCGGCGGATTTGGGGCTCATTTTTCAAAACAAATTCATTTAATATAATTTTCCTTTATCGGGTCTCGGCAATTGGGCCCTTTTTCAAAAAAATTAAATCTAAAAATTTAATATCCCCCTAATATCGGCCGATTGGGCTATTTTTCAACGAAATAATCAACTAATAAATATCCCCTTATACGGCCGGCCGATTGGGCTTTTTAAAACAAATTAAATAATATCTCCCTTTATCGGCTTCGGCCGATTTTTGGCTCATTTCAACAAAATTAAATTAAAATATAATTTTCTCCTTTATCGGCCCTCGCCGATTTTGGTCTCATTTTTCACAATTAAATTAAAAATATAATCTCCTTTATCGACCTTCGGCCGTTTGGGGCTCATTTTTCAACAAAATTCAATATAAAAACCCCCTTTATCGGCCTTCGGCGGATTTCTCATTTCAAAAAAAATAAATTTAAAATAATATCTCCTTTTTCGGCCTTCGGCCGATTGGGCTCATTTAAAAAAAAAAATTCCAAATAAATATTATTTATCGGCCTTCGGCCGATTTGGGCTCATTTTCAACGAAATTAAACTCAAAATATAAATCTCCTTATCGGTCTTCGGCCGATTTGAGACTTATTTTCAACAAAAATAAATTAAAATATAATTCTCCTTTATCGGCCTTCGCCGATTTTGAGCTCATTTTTCAAAACAAATTAATTAAGATATAATTTTCTCCTTTATCGGCCTCGGCCGATTTGGGTCATTTTAACAAAATTAAATTAAAATAATATCTCCTTTATCGGCCTTCGGCCGATTAGGGCTCATTTTCAAAAAAAAGATGTTTTTAGTAGATGCTGAAAATCGAGCTCGATGCAGGATTATTTTTAGGCAAATCTCTCAAATGGCTACAGAATTATTCCAAACCCCTTAATAAGTTAAACTCCTAAATACCTTAATCCTTGTAATTAATAGATCTCTAACCCCCTTAATACCATAGCGTATTAGTAATACCCTCTTAATATTGCACGCCAAACCCTTCTTGATATTATTTACCTTGCCCCTTGGTTGGTTCGATCCCAAACCCTATTAATATTTTTACCCCCTCATAACCCCTCAATTTGTACCGAAACCCCCCCCCCTCAATTATTTGTGCCTTAAAAAATATAAAAGCAGACCAGAGCATAAAAAAAAAATTTAGAGCAGAGCAGAGCAACAAGAATTTTTGGCTTAGAGCAGAACAGAGCAGAGCAGTCAAAATTATTTTCGGTTTAGAGCAGAGCCGAGCAAACCATTCAAAATATGCTCCTAGAGCAGAACAGAGCGAACTGAAAAAAAGGTGCTAGAGCAGAGCAGAGCGAACCGAAAAAAATGGTGCTTGAGCAGAGCAGAGCAAACGATTTCAAAAAATTTGCCGACCCCTGGTGCGGAGGTTAAGAAAGGTTTGAAAAATAATCTTCCGAATAAAAATTTCAGTTTCGTTTTCAAATATAAAAAAGTTCAGTTTTGACGATTTTCTCATGGACTGATCCCAGCTTTAAGTAAGCAAACAAACGCGTAAGTTCGGAAGAGCCGCGTATACAAAGTTCATGGCGAGATAGCCCAAAAATATTCTATTCATAACAACCATAAATTTTGGTCCATAATTTTTGCCGTGAATATTTATTATATATTTGTTTAGCTGTTATGAGTCGTAAAGCCGCAGTATTTACCAAATTCATTACTAAACAATGAAATTCCAAGGAAAAATAATGATTAATGATCAATTATTTCGGCTGCCATGCTCTATTTTAAGCAAGATTAAAAAAAAAAAAAAAGTTCACAATATCCCCTTTTTGTTTAAGCTGTGTCGTCCAAATTATTTTTATCTCCTAAATTTTACACAAAATGCAATTTCTAGAATTCGCGAATTCTGTGTTTTTATTAACTTGAAAGTCTACTTATAACTNATATTATCTTGAAAATGAATTAGAATAAATTCGAAACTAGTTGATAAAATACAAAAATGTTGATTATATTTAAATCCATGTAATTAAAAACATGGACTTATGATAACCGACGTTTGTTTGATTCTGAAAAAAATGTCCGACTGATAATTATGGGGTAGATAGTTTTTCTCGGGACTTTCCATAATTATTAAGCTTTTCTTAAGGGCCTCGGTGCATTTTGACCGTTACGGATTTGGGCTCTTGATAAAAAAAATTTTTACTGGGTTGATATATTCTTTTCAAAGTGTCTCATATACCATTAAAGTGGTGTTTCATAATCCAGGCAACTTTTGTAACTAGAGATTTTTTGCATTATAGCTTTTTAAGAAAATTTTGAGTTCGAATTAAATTTTTCAAATTCGACAAATTATGAGAAATTTTCGATTAAAGTTCTGAACATTATGAAAAAATGCCTTATTTTTCGTTTAAAATTTTCTTTCAATATTAGTTTCAAATCAACGAAAAAAACTATACAAAATGGCTACCTTAACTTTTCGACTAGATGACCTCATATTTTTTATATGCTCTTTGAAAAGTCATATGACATGGTTGAGTAATTTTTGATCCAAAATAATTAGAAATATTTTGAAAATTTTTCTCAGTTATCGTTCAAAAATTTTCAAACTAATTTTTTTGGAATCCTAAAGGCTAATCCTTAAGCTAAAGCTGAAAATATTGGAAATGGCTACTTTCACTTTATTAAAATATGCCTTAGTCTTGTTTATCGCTTTTGTTTATACTCTAAATCATACGTTTTAAAACGAAAATACGGTTTGGCAAAAAAAGCCTGCTTTTATCCAGAATTAAAGAAAATTTTATCACACTTAAACTTGTCAAATAGGTAAGCCGACCCATCTACCATGCCAAATTTAGTAAATCAAACTCATGAAGAAAAATATTATTTTCGATGTGCTAAAATTTAGTTTTTTTCGTCTTTTTTCAAAAATTTAAATTTTCGATTTTGACGTAGAAATCGTATAAAATAAAATTCAATAAATTCGAGCTTGTGGTTTTAAAGTTATAAATAATAAATGATAAATTTTACCGTAATTTAGACACCTTTGGTAGCAAACGTGCATTCATTGAGTGTTTTTTCAAAAGACGATTTATAAAGTAAAAGTAATCGATCTGACAAAAATCAGATTAAAAAAAGTGAGCTCAAAAGAGACAACTTACGTTCGAATATGTTCTTCTTCGAAAATTTTAAAGTGGGAAAAAGGTTCCCATCAAGCGAAAAAACAGTGAAAAGTGCAAATCTGTCAAAATGCACAGAGGTGAGAAATTTGATTGTAGTATTATTTTCGTTATCAGAACAGCTAACCGCGTGAGCATGTGGGAGTTAAATGGTTTTTTTGTTTGCAATATAAAAATTCAAAAGATTTCGTTTCCCACTGAACTACTGAAATCCGTTTTAAGGGGGTAGCAGCGATGTGGAAGATTGGTACATTTTTTGGAGTGATTTATGAAAGAAAAAAATGTGAAAGTTTTTATTTTTTATCTTCAATAAAAGTGTTCATTCTTGCAAACGTTTATATTTTTAATTCCTCAACATACTTAAGTATCTGTAAAAATATCAAAAACCACTTTTCATTATAACTCCATTTCCAACTTGACCCAATGTGAGATTTATTTTTAAAGGCGATATTTATAAACTTCAGGCATTTTCGGGTGTTGTGCGCTAATTAGTGGGAGAATCATTATCAATATGAAAAAAATTCCTCAATATGAAAGTTTTTTTTTCCATGAAAAAAAGAAAAAAACAGCTTTTTGGAAAAAAAATTGACCTTCAATTGCGTTTAAATATTAAAAAACTTCCTGACTTTGGAAAGAAAAGTAGCTTATAACACCCGAAATTTAATTAAGATTTTTGAAAAAAAATAAAATTTATATGAATGACGTGCCAAATGGCACAAACCGGTGTCACAAGCAAGTGTTGTAAATTTCAGCAGTAGTTCAGAAACGATATTCGATTGACCCTTCCATCGGTTGAAATACGGAAATAAAATANATAATGTTTTGAATTTTTTTGAAAATTTTACGAATTCAAAAATAAAAGGTCGAACTCAAATCTTTTCTTAATGGATAAAAAAATATTTTAATGAGCTAATATACATTTATTCTGGTTCAGCTAACGATAATAAGCACAAAAAAATAAACCAACTAATTATTTTCGTAAGTTAAATTGACGCCAGGCTGCCACATCGCTGCTACCCCCTTAAGCGAAATCCTCACTTAAAATGTAAATGAGTATTCTTTAATAATGTTTGTCACTTTTCCTACGAAAAGGTCGAAAATATTTTGACAGTTTTTCATAAACTAGTATATCATTGTAATATAAAAGTTTGGAAATTTAACGCGTATTTTGCATTTCTATAAGATGGTGCGGTTGTCAAAGTGGTCAAAATAACCACTTTTCTCTTTATCTGAAATATCAGAACGATTTAGGCAGTTATTGACCGTTCAGGTATTGTAATATCAGAGCACAATTGTGCATCAATACATAATTTTTGAAAAAAATTGTGAAAACGTTGTTTATCATATAAATTTTCTTTCTTTGGTGGCAAAAAGAAATCTTATTCGAATTTTAAACTGTATTTATAAAAAATCTCAAGCCATTGTGCTCTTGATTGAATAATTGTCTACGATTGAAGGACGTTGTAAGTGTAGTGTGTAAAAATTGCCCACTTTTCAAGCTGGACTGAACAGGTGGACAAGGAAAAGATATGAATTATCAAGAAGAAAAAAAAGTTATCTTTTGAATGAGAGTCAAATTTCTTGATTCGAGTTTTGGCCCACTCTTTTGTTAATAACTTTCAAAATCGGTTAACATGCTTTTTATAAATTAAAAATGATAGGAAATTAAAAAAAATAATGTCACCGCTTACGGGGTAGGGTAACGCAGCCAGCGCTTATAGGCGCTTAATACGCAGCGCATTAAAAAATTTTAGAAAAATATACCGAGCTTTTAATAATGTACACTCACAAACTCCTCACCTTGTAGTGACACAATCAAAAAATGTTTTCTGGAATCTAAGTTAAATGATTACAAAAACGGGTATACCAACCACTTGGCTTGCAGTAACTGTTTCGAGTTAAGAGCGTCGGTGCTATTTGAGAGATTTGCACCTTTTCAATTTTCTTTCTCATGATGGTGAACTTCTCGGGACTTCGGAATTTTTCCATAAAATGTTTTTCAAATGTAAGCTGCCACCTTTGAGCTAACTTCGTTTAATCAGATTTTTTAGATATTATAAATGTAATTTTTACTTCAAAATCGCATTTTAAAAACTCACTCACAAAACGGGAGATTAAGGTCGAAGGCGTCAAAATTTAGGTAAAATATATTTTGTTTTATTTATTAGAAACTGAAAAAAACGGTCTCGACCACCGAACTCAATTTATTTTATTTGGTTTCATACTATTTCTACGTCGAAATTAAAAAATTCCAAAAAATCGAAAAAAAACAAATCTTGGCACATACAGTAAGAAATCTTGGCACATTGTAGTAAGAAATAATTTTTCATGAGATGAATGAAATAAATTGAATTCGGTGGTCGGGACAACTTAACAGTTTGATAAGTTTGAGTCGAATAACATTTCTTTATTTTCGATTAACGAGGCCTTCAACTTATTCCTCCCAAACCGTAGTTTGTTTGGATAATTATGATTCAGAGTATGACCAAGAGTGAAGAAACAAACCAAGGAAATATTTGAAAAAAATAAAAGTGGTATTCGCAATATTTTTTGCCGGTGAATTCANTTAAAATTTTTGAACAAGAAATGAGGAAAATTTTCAAAATATTTCCAAATATTTTTGACCAAAAATCACAAATCCATGTCATATGATTTTTCAAATAGCATATAAAAAATATGTGGTCACCTACGCGGAAAGTTGAAGTTGCCATTTTCAAGAGTGTTTTTCTTTGATTTGAAACAAATGATGAAAAAAATTTGTACAAAAATAAGGCATTTTTGCATAATGTTCGAAACTTTTTTCAAATTTTTTTCAAAATTTTACGAATTCGAAAAGTTAAATTCGAACTAAAATTTTTTTAAAAATGCGAAAATTCTGTAGTTACAAAAGTTGCCTGAATTATAAAACTTTACTTTGATGGTATATATTGAGGGATATATATATACCCAGTATAAAGTTTTTCATAAAGAGCTCATATGCGTATTTGTCAAATAGCATCGATCCCATTAGTTAATGGTCACCAATTAATAAATTGTGGTTGAGCATTACTGATAGCCCATAAAATTACTTTTGAGTTCCAAATAACTAAATAACTTTCGTATTTTATCCTGCGTATCCGAATTCTTGTGCATAATATGAACAACATAATTAAATCTTCAACGCTTTTTTAACTTCTGAATAAACTTCTTCTAACCCTGTTATTTAAACATGTTTAACATATAAAAAATTTGAAAATCAATCTGTCTTGCTAGGTTTCAATTTTTCGTAAATTTACTAGTAATATTTTTACTGGGTACAATTTGAATAGGAGTTCTTGAATTTGAAGCAGAAACAAATCTTTGCCTTCCTTTCCGTAGCATGAATGCATTTTTGAAACCATTTCTGATTGTTTGAAGTGAAATTTATTTTATACAGTTCAAATAACAAAAATACTGTTAACAGAGAATGTTATCATGAAAATTCATATTTTACTTTTTAACTATCATAGACACAGTTTCTCTGTTGAGGTTTTAGCTATGTCAAATCATTCTATGCAAGCAAAATTAAAAATTTTCATGAACCTCTTCAAATCGCAGTGATCGTCATCTCTTTGCGCAGCTACACACAAAACAAATTATGTTCATCGTATTTGAATGGATTCTCTATGAGTTGTTTGCTGAAATTTATTTCTAAAAGAACAAATTTAATAATCTGATGAACAGGTACAATTTCCTCGAATTTTTTAAAATCAAATTTGGCTTGAGAATAGTAATACTGATGTAGTTGGTAAATTAAAGCCTTTTCAGTATAACTTCCAATTGAGTAAAAATAGTAAATGGTGATATTTTTGAATTATTAGTAATCTTAACACAAAAACAATACCAGCAATGAGCGCTCATTTTTTTTATGAATTATGCTAGACTTCATGATCGGAGAAAATACTTGAATCTTGATTATTCGACATCAGTCGACTGAATGGTAAGAACGAGAAATTTCAAAAACTTCACATCTCCCTGTGACATTGCCGAAAATATGATGAAGTAAACATGTTTTTCACCCGGTCACGTCTTTTTTCGTGAAATTGACTATTAAGAATTATTGGGTAATATTTATGATTTTGCTTATTTTGAAAAAACTATCTTCTGCATTTAAAAATCCTTACTAATTTGCAAGTTTGTTTCGAAATTTTCAACTATTTGCCAATTAAATAATCTATTTTTGCTTGCTCGGTTTACTCCCGAAAAACTGTATGAAAATCATTCCTAAAACAAATCTAGAAAATGAATTAAATAAATTCGAAACTAGTTGATTAAAAACTTTGGTTCAATTTTGCTTGCGGTTTCAAAACTGACTCTAACTGTTTTTGATAATGAAATTCAGTTTCCAATAAACAACATTTATTTTAAATGTGTTATTCATTTAAAAATAGTAAATTACACCAATGTACCATTTTTCAAAATATCTGGTAATTTTGATACTTTAAAAAACTTTAAAACTTCTCATACTCAAACGTGAATAAATTAATTCTTTATGGATAAAATAACTTGTTTAACCTGTGAAAAATATGTTCGTTCATCTGTCTTAGTTACAAGAAGGGGTATCTTTGAGCAGAGTTACAATTTCATCTTCCCAATTTTCTGGAGCATCTGGTGGTTCATGTCGAGAATTGACTTTACCGCAACGGTCAATCACAAAATTAGTGAAATTCCATTGAATCACTTTACCAGTGGTACTTTATGAGAGATAAAGACGAGAAATGTCAATGTTTCGGTAACGTTTACGATTGATTTATTCACAAGCTTTATGATTGCAAAAGTAAAATAATGCTTAACCCCCAGAGGGCGGACTTAATTATCATTAAGCATTGACACCCGAAAATTAAGTACTGTTTTTTTAGAAGACATAATGATCTAAAAAACTAAAATCAATGCTTAAACGCTAATTAGTGGGAGAATCATCATCCACATGAAAAAATTTCCTTAATATGAAATTTTTTTTTCATGAAAAATAGAGAAAAACAGCTTTTTTGGAAAAAATTGACCTTCAATTGCGTTTAAATATTGATTTAACACTGTTCTCCCGGTAATAATCTCCTGATCTTTAACGAAGATAGAGTCAGCCTATAACACCCGAAATTTAATGAGATTTTTGAAATAAAATAAAATATAAATACAATTGCGTGCCAATATGGCACAAAACTCGCGCTGTCACAAGCAAGGTGTTTTAATTTCATCAGTAAGTTCAGAAAAACGATCTTCGATGACCCTCCATACGGTTGAAATACAGGAAAATCAAATAGAGTACTAGAAAATAACTACAATACTGATTCGGCCTGATTTTTCAAAGAAAAGAATGTCCAGAAAAGCATTAATAATAAAATTTTGACTAAGATTGCGAAATTTTTTCGATGAAGATTTCTAAAAAAAATCGACCAAAAAATGAATCAGATAACATGTCTGAATTTTTTAAAAAGCAGTCAGAAAATATGTACTATGCGATGAAAAAGTTAAAGTGGTCTATTTTTTTCGTTTTATCCTCAACAGATTAATAAAAAAAAAAATATTTGCGTTATAAAAATGCGTGAAATTTTAATATATGTTCTTGAATTTTTTGGAAAATTTTACGAAACTCAAAATATAACAGTTTGAACTCAAATCTTGTCTTAAGGGGGTTCTATAGGCAAATATGGACTTTTTGAATTGCTTATTTCTCTCGCAATAGATATAGAATGTGATATAAAACATTTTGATAAGTTAGTTGTAATCTCTGGGAGAGCGTTTGAGTTCATATTTTTAAGATTAGCATGTTGAACCAACCGTAAATGAGGTTAACCAGGACAAAAAAATTTTGAAAAGCTGTTTTTTTTGTCCTATTAGGAAATGTTTCAAAATTTGATATTATCTGCGAAATTCAAAGCGGAAAAAACTGTTGTTCCTTATTTTTTTTAATTTTCTCACTAAAAAGGTATCAAGTGAGCGGGAAAGGACTGTTTTTTGTTACTTTGCTCCACGCGGAAAGTTGTATTTTTTTCATGCTTACTAGCAAACTATTTTTTCGTTGTTCACTAAGGTTTTTCGTAATATTGTTAACAAAACAGTTGTGCTCTGATTTAACGATTTCATTTTAAACTTCCAGGTTAGTACGATTTTTAAATTTATTTTTGACATCCAATTCGTCACATCAGTTTTTTTTAGAGCACAACCGATTCGTAAGTTAGAATGTTTTTGGAAACGGTATTATAAACTATGACCAAAATTCTAACCGTTCGAGCGCTTAAGAGCAGAAAAGATTTTTTATTTTCGACACTCAGAAAAAAATTTTAATTAATTTTTCCCGAATTTTTGGTAATTTTTTACGATTTTTGAGTTTATATGACTTAAAAAAGCCACGTTGAGTTAAAATTCATAAATCAGACTCTAGCTCTTTTAGTTCAAAAGATACGACTTGCCTATAGACATCTATATACTCAAAATAAGCTTGTTTCAAATTTTAGTAAAAATTCTAGAATGTTAAATTTTTTCAAATTTTTATTTTCTTTATATATATTAAACAATCTACGTGGAGAATAATTTTAAAATCCAGTCAAAATAATTTTCAGTACAAAAGATATGGGCATGCATATAGAACCCCTTAAATAGATAAAAAAATATTTTAATGAGCTGATAACATCTTTATTCTGGTTCAGCTAACGATAATCCAGCACAAAAATAAGCCAACGAATTATTGTTCGTAAGTTAAATTGACGCTTGCTGCTATCCCCTTAAGTAGAAAATGATTAACCTCCATTAAGTAGTTACTTAAGTAGTTATATATAATGAAAAAAAGTTTTTTCTGGGCAAACAAAAAAATAATAACCTGGAAACCTATTTAAATTACTTAATTTGGCAAGAGGATCAAAAAATATATCAAAGGGAAAATGAACTAGTTCTTGTGCTAACTATTATTTCTACAAAAAGTGTTTTTATTGATCCCCACTCCGAAAACGTGATAAATTTGGCTATCAATTTGCAACGATAACTTGGTAATTATCAAGCTGTTTTTTAATTACTCGAATAGTCTATAATTTTGTTTGGTAATTTGTGCTTGAAGTTATTAGATTTTTATCTTTTTCCCTAAACTTGCTTTCATCCAAGTATAAATTGGAATTTCATTTGCTCCATTAACGTCGATTTTTGACATCATATCGAAAGTGACTCCGTATTCTTCTTGAACATGTTTCAAGATTTCAGCGTCTGTGCCGGGTTCCTGACCCGCAAATTGATTGCAGGGGAAAGCGATCACTGAAAGTCCTTCACTTTCGTACTTTTCGTAAAATGTTTGTAGCTCATGGGGTGCTATACTTGGAAATTTATCATTTATAAAATACCTTTAAAAATCATTGTGACTTTTTCGACTCACTTTTCCGTCAACAGAATTTTTCATCAGATTGTTGCTAGCTTATATAATTTTGTTAATTTTCATTGCTTTCATTTGAACAATACGAATTTATTTCCAAATTTGTTATAATGAAACCAAATTCATCTTTCAAACTATATTTCTTAATGATTTCAAGAATATACAAAATTATCAATTTCGCACGGCGAAATTTTAAAATAAAGTATTTAAGTTGTGCCCGGTCTAATCAAGATGTTATGTTTCGTGAAAGTATACAGTTAAAACATAAACGTTATTTTTGTGCAGGCAAAGGATCTTATTGCATTGTTCAATGAAGTGAAGTCGCTTAAACCACTACACTGTCAAATAAAGGCATTTACTTTTCAATTCAGAATAAAAAGCAGGTTAAGTAGATCAAAAAAGTCGAAAATAAATAGTCTAAAATAAAAGAAAAATTAATGTTTATACGGGGGGCAAATATCGCCGAAATTTATTGGTTCAAAAAATTAAAAACGCTTGTGCGTTCGAAATGATATCGTATGTAAAACAATTTTTCAATTTTATAAAAAGTTACACGATATGTTTGAATGACGTGAATCACCAAAATGCGTCGAATGTAATATTCCACCAAATGCAATAAAATAAAAGTTGATTAAAGTAGATTTGGGAAATTCAATCCTGGAAGTGACGTTATTCATGACGTCCACAAAGTAATTTGAGATATACATCTCAAAAAAGGGCGATTTCGACAAATTCAGCAATATTGGCACATTCAGCGATATCGGCATAGGAAGTATTTTAGCTCAAAATCGTGAAATTGTGTAAGTTTTTTCGGCAAATTCGGCGATATCGGCCCCCTGTATTTAATTCTTCCACTTGATCTAGAATTTTTTTCAAATATAAATTATTTGGAACAGTAGTACATAAAACTTCAAATGATTTTAAGTAAAAATTTCTGTGAAATTGAGAAAAAACCTACATATCACTATAAACATAAAGTCTTGCACGTTTAGCACTTTCCTGTGGGTAGTCAATGGGGGCGTAACCTCATTCAGATGCAACGTTAACAACAATCGCAACTCGACCAGCATATTGACTGAATTCTTGATGTTTTCCGACAATATCCATTGCGTCAAAATCACTGATCGTCAAGTCTGCCATGGGGTAATTACTGGTCGGGCT
This sequence comes from Oikopleura vanhoeffeni, assembly GCA_004367855.1. NCBI lineage: Eukaryota > Metazoa > Chordata > Appendicularia > Copelata > Oikopleuridae > Oikopleura > Oikopleura vanhoeffeni. The sequence continues at coordinate 148,930 of SCLH01000244.1, read as the reverse complement.
AGCTAAAGTAGTCAAAAATTAGTCCGGTGAAAATTTCATGGTTGACTATCTTAAAAAATATTCAATTTTAATGATGTTATTTCCAGAAAACTCCGGTTACAGAAGGCCCAATGGAATGTGCCCAAATATTAAAAAACCTAGGCATTTAAAATAATATTAAAAAATATATAGGTCTATCATTTTTTATTCGTTTGACCAATGAGCGCACTGGATATAACTACGTTGAGCAATCAGAGCTTCGATAAAAAGTTCAAACGCGACAGCACAACTCGTAGCCTGAAGATCGCAACCTTAAATATCCTGTTCCAACCCCTTTGAATCAAAAACGATTTTGTATTGTACAAAACGTAGTTGTACAATAGGTTTTTTACAAAACATAATCGTTCTTGATTCAAAGGGGTTGGAGCAGGATATAGTTCCAGAAAAATCTTTCGCAATTATTCAAAAATTTACATTTTTGTATCATATTGGATCGGATCGTACCGGAAAGAACAATACAATTCAAGCCCATCCAATACTTCCAATACGATCCGATCCAGTTTAGTCGATCCTTGCTCAGTGGTTCGAAAACTATCAAGCGTGCACAATTTTATGAGAGTTAAATTTTAGAGAATTATTATAAAAATACTGACTTAATTAAAAACAAGCTTATTGTTCTGTTCAGTGACATGATCACTTGCAAATTATTGCAAAAGTTTTGTAAATTTGAATTTTACGGACAAAACCACTCTTTGAGACAATTTAGAAAAAAAATAAACAGTTTTTCGCAAAAATTTAAAATCTTCCTCAATCTTCCTTAATAAATTAGAGTGACAAAAAATATAATAAACCAGGTTTATTAAACCTTTTAGAATCGTCAAATCATGAATTTCACTGGAAAGTCGCTAAATCAATGTTATTCAAACATTGTTAGATTTCGAACCATTGACTAGTATTTATCAGCCATTGAGTTAATCCGAATAGTTCATGCTGAGAACGTTGGAAAAAAGAACGCACTCTATTGCCAAAAATATGGTTTGTGTGTAAATCTTTATTTCATTGAGGGGTGTTAAAAACTGAATACATTTTCTCACCTGCGGCTAGCGCCAAACTTGCTGCAGCAAAAAATCTCATTCTGAGCTACTGAGGTTATGTGAAATATCTCCTTTATATATTAATTAAGGGTAAACAATAATTATTTATAGAGCAGACGAATTCCATGGTAAATTTCAAAAAGATTATTTGAAGATAATAACATGTTCGAAAATTGTTTGAGTGGCCTATCGAAATTGCCAAACAAACGTGGTTCGTATCTATAAGGGTCCTTTATAAGGAGTTTGACGGTAATTTTTCATGTTTTATGTTTGTCACGCCTTAATCATTAAATTGTAAAAATTCTATCGAGACAATTTTTAATTGCTGCAATTTATTCGAAACGAGCTTATATTGATTTTGAAATCCTGCAGACTGTCAGTTACTGACAGTCAGTAAAAAAATCCAGACTTGAATACGCTGAATGGTAACAGATAAAAAAAGTTAACTTGATTTTGTTACCGTCTTCGCGCCTTAACAGATCAATATCTAACTAGAACGAACAGTTTCACTTTTACGAGTTTTGTATGCGTTTTTCGACTACTGCTTATATTTATGAAACACTTAAAAAACATAATTGCAAAAAAAAATATTGCAAAAAGTACTTTTTAATTCAATTTTATCAAATGCCCCGAATTTTTTGCAAATAATTGTCTAAAACTGCTGACTTAATTAGACACAAAACCTTCACATTTTAAATTTTGATCTCAGTTCGTAAATACCAATTCATTTTACTTATGTGCTTTCCAAGCAAACGTATAGGGATGTTTTAATAGAACAGTTCCATGCCTGGTACATACTCCTCAACTGGTACAATTTTGAAATTTGTATCTGTACTAGTCATGACTCATGAGGCGAAGACTGTAGTGAATAGTCACTGCAAAAATAAAAGGTTCATGATTTTTCATAATTAATATTTATCTACATCAAATGTGTGATGAATCAAAATGATAACCTTTTCATATAATTTTCGTTGCATCATATACAAAGTATTTATTTCACTTGAGAAAATAATACGTTTCATGATATCTCGGCGAATTCATGGTACTGTTTCAAGTTTTATTAGCCTGTAATAATGTTATGGTACTGACCTTACCGCCATTTCACGTCGAACAAATCCTATGTTTGCGGTGCTCAATGCTGTTTTTGGTGAAAGAATGCAAATTTTTGCCCTTGTTTACTAATTATTTGAATATTTCGTAGATTTTTTTTCAAATCGTCAGAAAAAAAAGTAAATTATTTTTGTCGAAAAAAACGTCAAATTGTTTGATTTCGATCGTTTTCGACATTATTCAAAAATTTTTGGACCAGAAAATTGAAAACAAAAACGTTGGCATGGACAAATAATTTATTTTTGAACGTTTATCGTAAATTTTTCCTGTATGAAACCCAAGAAGTATGAATGAAATTCAATCCAGTTATTTTGACTCATTTTTTTTGCGAAATAAATATATCAAACGCCTCAAGTGGCATCAAAACCAAAAATGATTTGCTGTACAAAATCCGATAGAGCCACTGAAAGAACGAGACTCAATGATGCATTTCCTCGGAAATCGGATGAAAAATTGTATTCAAACTCAGTTTCGTTTTTAAGGAAAAGCTTTTGGTCTTGATGACACTTGATTTTCCAGTCTGGAACTCAGGCTGTTAGTCCTGGAAAATTTTCCAGTGGAAATGACTTTTGAATTTCATTGAAATCGGAGATCTGCTAACCAAATCTCATAATGAGATAAATCTCGTGTGCCAAATTGCTCTTAAGGGAGTGGGTGTTGCAAATTTGAGCCTCTTCCGAGGCCATTTCCCGCCAAACTAGCAGAGGTGATATTCCAAAAACATTTGTTACTAACAGAACCAACCTTCGCGGTAATTTTGAATTTAACAGTTATCTGATACAATCCCACCTACGCAGACACCTACGCTTTTAAAAAGCTTCTTAAAAAGACACGCA
>SCLH01000244.1:115037-143143 GCA_004367855.1 Oikopleura vanhoeffeni | reverse complement strand
AAAATCCGGCATGGCGGTCATTTTAAACATTTTAAATATGCCCGTCAGCCAATTTCACCGTTTGGCGCAAATTCTCGGCGGTTCTGAGCTCTGATTGGTCGCAAAAAGATAGATTCCAAAATGAAAAAAATAACTGTTTTTAATGAAATTTCATAACTAGAGAAATTATAAAAATAGAGAAATCTACCATAACGACTTAAGGGAGTCCCCCTCGCGAAATTAAATTCTCTGAAAATTTGACCCAAAGTTAATTAAGCAAAAAAATGACAATGGACATGGCCTTGCGGTGCAGAAACCACCAGGTGGCGCGCTAGGGATAAAAAACCTGTAAACACTTTCGATAAAATATTTCGGAACATTTATTATGAATATTATTTATTCCTCGTAGGACTCACCGTTGATACAGTACGCAAATAATTTTTTTTTGTTAATTATTTTTTTTAAAAATACGGTACATACCGTCTAAAACCTAGTTTTAAAGTCACTCAAATCAAAATTTCTCGAAATCGGAACGGGAATTTTTAAATCGTGTTTTTCACGAGCAAAAACCTGTAAACACTTTTGATAAAATATTTCGGAACATTAATTATGAAAATTATTCATTTTTTCTAGAATTTTGAGCATAAAAGATTGAATATGATATAAAACAATCATATAAATCATAGCATATAAAACAACAGTCAATTCTTTAAATCAAAGATTGAGAAGCAGATTTAAAAAAAATGCTAAAAATATCCTAATTTTGAGATTTTCTTCATTATCAAGGTCAGGCCGGATTTTTTTCTAGTTTTCAGGAATGTGGTATATGCACCTGGACGAGCGCTATCTTTATGGAATAGTCTCACAATTTCTGTCATGCGATTTATGGCAAAATGACGTACCTTTCTTCAAAAGTGAAATTTTCTAAAAAATAATATTTTCGTTCATTTCTTCTAGAATTTCGCGCATAAAAGACTTGAAATGATGCAATATGTTTATTTTCATGCGTGCGCCTTGACAAGAGCTTTCTTTATGTAATAGTCGCGCAATTTCCGTCGGGCGATTTCTGGATAATTTATGGCAAAATGACGTAATTTTCTCGAAAATGGCATTTTTCAATATTTGTAACGCCATTATCGACGTGATGCCGGAAATGTTTTTTATTTTTGTGGCATGTCATATGTGCGCCTTGACGAGAACTATTCTTATGTAAAAGTCGCGCAATTTCCGTTGAGCGATTTCTGGATTATTTATGGCTAAATGACGTAATTTTCTCAAAAATGGCATTTTTCAATGTTTGTGACGCCATTATCGACGTGATGCCGGAAATTTTTTAAATTTTTGTGGCATATTATATGTGTGCCTTGACAAGAGCTATCTTTATGTAATAGTCCGCGCAATTTCGTCGAGATATTTATGGTGATTATGGCAAAAAAACGTAATTTTTCTCAAAATGGCATTTTTCAATGTTGTGACGCCATTATCGACGTGATACCGGAAATTTTTTTAATTTTTGTGGCATGTTATATGTGTGCCTTGACAAGAGCTATCTTTATGTAATAGTCGCGCAATTTCCGTCGGGCGATTTCTGGATAATTTATGGCAAAATGACGTAATTTTCTCCGAAAATGGCATTTTTCAATATTTGTGACGCCATTATCGACGTGATGCGGAAATGGTTTTTTATTTTTGTGGCATGTATAGTGTGCGCCTTGACGAGAACTATTCTTATGTAATAGTCGCGCAATTTCCGTTGAGCGATTTCTGGATATTTAGGCAAAATGACGTAATTTTCTCGAAATGCATTTTTCAATGTTTGTGACCCTTATCGAACGTGATGCCGGAAATTTTTTTTAATTTTTGTGGCATGTTATAGGTGTGCTTTGAACAAGAGCTATCTTTATGTAATAGTCGCGCAATTTCCGTCGGGCGATTATATGGGTGATTTATGGCAAAAAACGTAATTTCTCGAAAATGGCATTTTTCAATGTTTGTGACGCCATTACGACGTGGATGCCGGAAATTTTTTTTTTAATTTTGTGGCATGTTATATGTGTGCCTTGACAAGAGCTATCTTTATGTAAAGTCGCGCAATTTCTGTCGAGATATTTATGGGTTGATTTATGGGAAAAATGGCTAATTTTTCTCGAAAAAATGGCATTTTAATATTTGTACGCCATTATCGACGTGATGCCGGAAATGTTTTTAATTTTTATGGCATGTTATATGTGCGCCTTGACGAGAGCTATCTTTATGTAATTGTCGCGCAATTTCTGTCGAGATATTTATGGGTGATTTATGGCAAAAAAAACGTAATTTTCTGCGAAAATGGCATTTTTCAATGTTTGTGACGCCATTATCGACGTGATGCCGGAAATTTTTTTAATTTTTTGTGGCATGTTATATGTGTGCCTTGACAAGAGCTATCTTTATGTAATAGTCGCGCAATTTCTGTCGAATTTATGGGTGATTTATTGAAAATGACGTAATTTTTCTGAAATTGGCATTTTTCAATATTTGTAACGCCATTATCTTCTAAAAATAATTGTTTTAAAAAATGAGCTTATCAGCGTTGGATCACAAGATTTAAACGAACACGTCTATAGCAATAATTCCCTTGTTTGGTGAAGTCGATTTTGAGCCCATGTGAAAACCTTGCTTTTTTCGAAATTATAGAAAAAAAAATTTTTGGTCTCTAAATTTTTCTTGACAAAATGTACTTTTACGTTTATTCATAACTATAAAATAACTCAAATGGCTCATTTGCTGTAACACCCAACCCTGGACGCCATAACCTTAGCCTCGTGCATCACGAGTCGTAATTGTTCAATTTTCTCAAACCATGAAAATGAATTTTGGTCACGATTGATCAATGTTTCGAAAACTTTTCATTCAAAAAATGACCCACGTAAATATTTTTCGAAATACATGTCAGAAGGTGAGCTTCAATCGAGGTCTTCCGCTTTTGCAAAACGGTATTGATTTTTCTCTAAGAAACAGCGTTGATTTATGCCGTATGGGAAAAGCGTTTTTTAACTTTAAATATAAAACGGCAGTATGTTTTCAAGAATGCCTACACCCAACCGACAAAAAACACAAAATTTAAAGAAAACTAAGTGTCGGGCTTTCTAGATATGCCACCTGTGAAATATGGATTTTAAATATTTTTATCATAAGCTTACGGCAGGCAATATCTGGACAAATATCAGTTTTTGTGAGAGCGAGTGTGGGACATGCAGCATCAACACCAAAGACGCCGTTAAGACATGTTCTTGTACATTCTCGGTCTTCTGCTCCACAAGAATTTGTAGGGCAATCGGTGAAATCACAGTCCTGAACTAAAAAATATGTTCAGTTTATGCTTATTTAAAAAACACCCGAACTTCCACATTTATTAACCGCCACTTGAGTTGTACAATTTAACTTACATGGTGATTTATCATCACATAAAGATACCTCTTCAGAGAGTTCATGCCAGTATTTATAAAAATAACACCAGTGAGTTTTTTCGGAAAGAGCTTATGTTATGTCCAGAAAGACACAATAATTTTACAACTGATAATTTTCAAGCATGACCGAAATTTTCCTGCGTTGTTACCAAAATTTTATCAAAAATAATTAAAAATGAAATTGTTAGTTTAAGAAAACTTTATGAAAGTAAATGTAGAAATCTATCGAACATACTAGCTAGCGAACATAGTAGCTATTATGAATACTTTTTATTCATTTTGTACATTAATTTCAAATTATTCATGCATCATCACATTCGTACATACAAATAGCCAATTTTATCAGCACAAAAATAAAGGTCGCCCGTTTTGTGTTAAAAACACATGTTTTCAACCTTTCTCTAGAACATATTTATCGACTGCATACTTTTTGTTTCTGTTTTTAAACTATATCAATAATTATGCCAAGGTAAGTCTAAACACTTACTGACTATCTTTTAACTAAGGAGAAAGTGTTTAGACCTACCTAAGCATAATCATCGATATACCGTTTTGATGATGAATGAATAATTCGAAATTAGTATACAAAATGAATAGAAAATATTAATGAAATATTAATATACTTCTCGCCGCAAGAAAGTTGTAAAAATTATATCTATTATGGTACTTTTATGCCACTTTTTTAGTCAAATTTTTTATATCATTCGGCTTTTGAAAACAACTTATCTGGTTAAATTTTACGATAGCTCAAACTGAGCACAAATATCTAGTGAACAATAAAATGATAAAAAATTGGTCCGAATCCGACATTTTTTTCTGAAATTACTGAAAGTGTTTGATTATAATTTTTTGTTGATTCGGACGCTCCGAATCGAACCATTTTTTGTAAATGTATTTGTTTCCTTATATTTCTGCTCATTTTCAGCTATCTAAGAACTAAATCGGATTAGTCGCTTTCAAAAGTAGTTTTAAATACAAATGTAGGCCGAAAAACTGGCATGAAAGCCCGGGCTAGTACCGTAATAGTTTCATAAATTTTATGATATTTTTCTTCCCTTCATATTATAATGACAGTCGATAGTAAAATTTCTTTGAAAAATATGCCAGAAATTCCAAAAGCTGACGGTTATTTATATATTGAATACCTTTTAGATTTTAATTAATATAACTGAATTTCAAAATTTTTAGAATTTTATACGAGAATTTAGGAAAAAGGTGTCGGATTGTTTAAATCGACATTTCTACAACCACTCTCATTTCAGTATTCTTCATCGTGCGTCGGTTATTGTTAACATGGCGCGATTATTGTAAATGCTATCAAATGCTGTCTGTGTGGGCGGCAAAAATGTTCGCTGGATGCGGTCTCCCCGATAAGCATACTTTTAGGATGTTAATTGATTCCAAAGAATTTCTCTATTTGTTTTGATATTTGGCTATTATGTCATCATCAGAAAACTGAAAAAACAGAAAGTATACAGTATGTATTCAGTTTGTTATACAACTTACTCAAAGTTGAACGAATAATGGTAACCAAAAGGCTTATGCGTGAAAACAAATAAATTAATAAGTCGTAACTAATTTAGCTTTTATTTATGAAATCTCAAAACAAAATTGTTCCCCCATGTCTGTTATAGATAATAGGCAATTTAAAATTGCCAATTTGCGAAACACCTTCATCCTTTTAAGTTTCATCTGGTGAGAGTTAAAAGCATGTGAATTGAATTTATATTACTTACTGCAGGCAAGATCTGGGCATGTACCAGTTTGAAATATTTCATTCGATGGGCAAGATCCAAAATCTCCGGCAACTCCGAATTCTCCGTTTTTACAAGTTCTATCACAAGCTCGGGCCTCTCCACCGCAAGTGTTAGTGGCACATCCGTCAAAATCACAGTCAACAACTGAAATTAGGATAAGTCGCGACTTCTTACTTTCAATATAATATCATTATTCTCATTTTTATTTCTTTTTCAATTATCCATAGTTTATTATTATAAATTAACTGATCACATCGAAGTTTGGTTTCAAAATTTTCCAGTCCGAATTCACGAAAAATCTAATATTAAACTAAAGTCATCGCTCCCTCAATGGTGAATGCATACAAACTGGTACAGTACTTTGATGGTGTAAGAAGCGATTAGGTCGAGCGACTGATTCGCGCCATATATGCGAAATATCCGACAAGAAATTATGACTCCTTCCAATGGTGATCAATGTATAAATATCACGGTACATTCTGGGTTTTAATGGAAAGTTTCAAATTTGAGTACTTGGTGTTATGTTGTGGTAACACCAAGTATCAAAGTCAAACAACTGGCATAAACGTCAGAAAAAACATTGTAAAAATTTTTTTATTCTCATTGTATATTTTCTAACGTTTCGCTTTTTTATTATAGCATTATCAAAGATTTGGATTTTATCAAGTTCAAAATTAAAACACTAACTTATACAGTATCTAGAATTTTACGTAAGAAATTTTTAAGTAGGGAATTTTTTTAAAATAAGACAAATTGGCATTTTTCATGCACTTGTGAAAATATGATTGTAAAATATATTAAATTGTCAACTTTTGGCTTCGAAACAAATTCAGAAAAACGAAATAAATGATGAAAAAAACTTCTTAAAGGTGTGAGCCAATACCGCCCAATGTTTTTTGCCAAGGAAATTCCGGCAATATAGCCAAATTCGGCGCTGTTGGGTCCCTGTATATTATTTTCAAACACGTGTTTTTTATAACTTTAAAGCAAATTCAAGAAACTTTGATCAGGAAATTATAATAAAAAATAATTATGGGTTTTTAGATCATAATCAATTATTTGATCCTGAAATTGTTGTTATAACTAACCGCAAGCAATTGGATTACAAGTAATCTCCTTAATTTCCTCCGCCACTTCACATGCTGCGTCAACACCAAATACTCCGTTTAGACACGTTCTTGTACACTGAATAAACTCTTCTCCACAAGTGTCAGTTGGACAAGTGTCCAAATCACAATCCCCAACTATAATATTTTTTGACATTTATTGAATACGTTTTTTCATCCATTTTCAAACAATTCGTTGATTTTGAGACGCTCAAAGTTTTCATTTTCCCGAAACGATGAAAAATAATTTTGATACAATACTTTGATTGATAATCAATAATTTTAATACCAAATTGTTATAAAGAAAACGTTCGTGACTCAATGTGTGGTGCAAATTTGTCTCTGATGTTGTGAGCTCTTGGTGATTGTCAAATTGTTTCGCACGCACGAGCATGTAAGCAAAAAAAACGAGTAAACCATCGCAAAACGCATAAATAATTTTACTTTCCAAATAAAGAAAGATAAAACAATATAAATTATATATTTTATTGGCATTTTTTGAGTTTTTTCAAACAATTAACAAATGTTATTCTTGAAACAAAAAAATAATATATCCTATGTAACATCGGCTATGTTAATTAAATATGGTCATGAAATATAAATAAATTGAATATTGTTGCGTTCGAATACATTATTAGAAAGTGATTATGAGCTTTTTTTTTGTTCAACTTTCATTTCATAATTTGATTTTTTCAATTTATTGATACAAAATAGAAAATTATAATAAGTTATTGATTTTTATAAATATAAAAAGTAAAAACGTACTACAGGGAAGATCTGGACAAACACCAGTTTTTTCGGCTTGATCAGAGGGACATTCAGCGTTAACTCCAAACACTCCATTCAAGCATGTTCGGACACAAAGTCGATCTTCTCCGCCACAAGTACCAGTTGCACAAGCATTAAAAGTACAGTCAACGACTGAAATAAAGGTAAGGTATATAATTTTTAAAGATTCTAACACTTTTATGCGTTATAAGTTTATTGATTTATCGGCACCATTCGATCGAATCGGTTGCATCGGATCGGATAACCGACCTTATCCGAAAAATTTATCCAATTTGCCGTTCAGATTAGCTACTCAGATCTTCAGCTCAATCGGGAGTCATTGATGCAAGGTGAGTTTTGTCGCTAAACTCGCAACATAAAAAAAAACACAATAATAAAGGAAACGTTCGTTATAATAATGTCATTATGGTGTCATTATTGGTGGAGGTTTTTGAATGGCTTCATTTTTTTATGAGACGTTCAAAGGAGAAAATAACAGTACAATTCAAATTAAAATTTATGACATATTTTATTTTATACATCTCGACTATAACAAAAAAAAACGCCTAAATTAAACCGTTAAGGACTTAAACGTTCTATTTTTGGATTATTTTTTCATTTGAACTTTTCAATTAATGTGTTTAAGAGAAGCATGTTCTGGTCTGCTTTTTGTTTTATTTCCAAGGGCAGAACAGTCAACAAACAGCAACCTGAGAAAAATAAAAGTTATTTTTTTGTTCTTATTGAGCTGATAACCATATTTATTAATTTTTATAATTGGACTTTGATTCTAGATAATATTTAAAGTAAATATTTTTATGTTAATACGATGATCTGACAAAAATTTGGAATTTCATGCTCTAGAACTTTTTTCTTAAATTTTAACCCTTGTGAGCACAGAGCCAGAATTGTGGCTCAAGCAGACCTGAAATCGATTCGATTTCGAACACATTATGAAGAATTTTGATTCGGTTCCCAAAAAATGATTGAAATCTTTTCGAATGTTTAGTTCCGGTGCAGCCCAACTCCGTGGAAGTTTTTCTAGCCAATGAGGGGGGGGTGGTCGAGAGGGCGTCACAGAGCAAATATGAGACAGCGCTATCTCAATGGCCATTTCCGGGTCAAGGCATATTAGCGGCATGTTATTGAGGGGGTAATTAAATGAAAAAACTTCTGCTTATTTTCTGAAATAACACGGAAAATTTATCTAGTATTGGGCTTTATAACTAACTTTTTAAAATCATAAATTCAAAATGACAGCACCGTATTGCGATAAAATAAATCTGGAAAAATGTGCCTATTTAGTTCCAGTATAACGGGATGTTGATTTAGAAGGATTTTTCGCCGATGTTTCAATTCCTCATAAATCATTTCGGAACTAGACATACAATACAAAGGTGGGATTCGCAAGTCATGAGAAAAGTGCTTTGTGCATGCATAACAGTTTGAATAAACATTTATTGATATCTCCGGGCAGCCATTTCTTCGGAAGTGAAATTTCTAAATTTTCAACATCAAGCATGCTTAAGCATCCCATGAAAAAATTTAATTATGATAAAAGTGAATTTAAGCAATCAAAAATTGTCCACAGTTGTACTTTGTTACTATATTTACGCGAAAATGATAGAAAAAAGTGTAATAATCTGGTTTTATAGGGAAAAATAAAAAAAATTTATCAAAAATCATAAATTTTTCATGAAAATTAGGACGTACGCAATATACTGGTGCATCGTCTTGAAAGAAATTTAACTTGTGAAGAAAACTGTGACTGTGTATCCCGTGATATGGTATGCCTTGTTTTTCTCACTGTATTTTCTAGAACTAAAATTTTTCATTTTAGAATATTACAATATTGCAAATGTCAGGAGCAAAAATATTACTTTTCAACTTCCTTATGCAGAGAAAATTAAAATTCCAACTGCCTTAGGCTTTCTGTAAACAACATTCAAAGTAGAGCCACAATTGTGGCTCTGGTGCCTCGGCGAAACTTTTTTTTATATGCTCACAAGAGTTAAACAGCAAAACCTCAAATTAGTACTTTATACGGTTGATGTTTTGGCCAAAAAGCTTATTAAATGATGAATAATTTCGCCCCTAACTTTTAAATTGATACTTGCTTCCTCAGCATAAAAATTTCAAACATTTATTCTCACACATTTAAGCCCAAAACAAAAAAATATGATACTGCTAACTGTCACACTTCCGTTGTGACTGCAATTCTGATTCCATACATGTAGGTCAAAGTAAAAGAAAAATTCAAATTAGGATAGGTGAACATTTCAAAACGGACCTAATTCAGATCACGTTAAATACTGTAAAACCTTGAGGAGTAAATTAAATATTTTCAAAAATCCAGTGATCAAAATGTTACCGTTGAACAACTACGCTTAGAAAAAACCCGAGTTAACTTAACTCTTGAAATCATAGAGCCGATATATCGGCTCAAGCCTACCTAAAACCTTTGAAAAAGGGCAAAAAAAGTGTGACAGAATTGTTTCTTCCAAATACATTAGTAAAATTTTGCGGTGATTCCGAAAAACATACTTATTTTTGTTTGGTTATTTGGTTCGAATATAACGGAGCGTTGATTTTTTCAGCCTTTTCGCCAAAGTTTCACTTCCGGATTAATTTTTTTGAAAATAGACATCAAATACAAATGTGAGATAAGCCAGTTTTAAGAAAAGTGTTTTTTGCAGACAGAACAATTAACAGGAAAATGTTATCGGATCTTGGGACAGATATTTTTCTATGTAAGTATTTCATGAAAAAAATTATTTATTACAAAAATGAATTTAATCAATCAAAAATTGTCCGCACTGTCACTTGATTACTAAACAAAATTTAAAATAATAATAAAAATTTTATTTTTCTGCTTTTATTTGGAAAATAAGTTATTTTTCAAAGAAATTTGTCATTTTTTCATCATTTTTTTTACTGTTTTTATAAATAACTTTTGATTGATGTTATAAAGATCAAATCGGATAAGAGAGTAACGTAGGGCAGATCCTTGTGCGTTAGAACCCATAAAAATAAAATGTGTGCAGACTAGAATGAGCACGTATCACATCATATGCAACACCTTGGTTTTAAAACTTTATTTTCTTTAACTAAAAATAAAAATTCAAGAATTTGAAATGATTGATGCAAAAATATAACGTTTCAGCTTCGTATTGCAGAAGTGAATGGAGCTTCAACTACCTTTAGCTTTCTGTAAACCACGTCCAAAGTTGGGCCGATATCTGGGCTCTGGTGCCCTGGCGGAAATGTTTTTTCTGTGATTCCAGGGAAATAATCAACGATGGGCTCAAGCTTGAATATTTTAAATCCCATTTTTGAATTAATTTAGAAGAACTTTTGTTCTAAACAACGACTAAATTTGAACACAGAAGAAAAACTTCCGTTCTTCGAACAATTTTGAAATATGCATGTCTTATTTTAAGTTTATAATGCCTTTTTTCCTTATAAATTTGAAAAAAATTTGCTCTAGAATGTATGTTAAAAGGGGTCGGAGCATTTTGACAGATACGGATATGGGCTCTTGATGAAAAACTTTTTACTGGGGTTATATATTCTTCGCAATATATACCATCAAAGTAATGTTTGATACTCCAGGCAACTTTTTTTCTGTGGTTCCAGGGGTTAATCAACGATGGGCTCAAGCTTGAATATTTTATACCCTATTTCAAAATAATTCAGAAGAACTTTCGTTTTAAACAACTGCGCATGGATGCCAAAGCATTTTCCATGCAAAAAGATTGACTAAATTTGAACAAACAAGAAGAACTTTCGTTCTGCGAACTATTTTGAAATTCGCATGTCTTATTTCTTAATTAATAATGACTTTTACATCTTTATTAATAAATTGAAGATTGAGCTCTAGAATATATGTTTAAGGTTTTGTGTAGACTTCTGTACAAGAATTTTTTCATGATTGAAAATGAATAAATCGAAAACTTCACCCATTATATATTTTTAAATAGAAAATTATAATAAGTTATTGATTTTAATATATATCAAAAGTAAAAACGTACCACAGGGAAGATCTGGACAAACATCAGTTTTTTCGGCTTGATCAAAGGGACATTCAGCGTTAACTCCAAACACTCCATTCAAGCATGTTCGGGCACAAAGTCGATCTTCTCCGCCACAAGAACCAGTTGCACAAGCATTAAAAGTACAGTCAACGACTGAAATAGAAGTAGGGTAGATAATTTTTCAGGAGTCTAACACTTTTATGCGTTATAAATTAAATGATTAATCGGCAAAATTCGATAGGATCGTTTGCCTCGGATCGGTTAACCGACATTACTAAAAAAAATTATCAAATTTGCTATTCAGATCTGCTACTCAGATATTCAACTCGATTGGGAGCCATTGATGCAAGGTGAATTATGTCGCTAAACTCGAAACATCAAAAATAATCACAATGATAAGGAAAGTCAAAATAATAATGTCATTATGATGTCATTATTGGTCGGGGTTTTCTAAATGGCTTAATTTTCTTATGAAACTTTCAAAGGTGAACGACAAATTTACGACAAATTTTGTTTTATACGAAATAAGAAATTATATTATTTGAATAGAACGTTTTGCCCTTATACAAGACAAATTTTGTGATGGGAAAAGACATGGTTAAACGAACACAGCGTTTGGGATAACGGTTCAAATCTTAGGTTACTTAGAGAAGCGAGAAATCTAAAAATTGAGTCGCGTTATCGGCGCAGTCATTTCAACACATCTATCTATTTAACCTTATCATTTACTCAAACCAAATCCATTATATATCCATACTATAACGAAAAAAGACGCTTAAATTAAAACGAAAATTTCCAAAACGTTCTATTTATCGATTATTTTTTAATTTAAAAATGTCAGTTTATGTTTTAAAGAAGAACATGTTCTGGTCTGCCCTTTTTTCTTTCCAAGGGCAGAATAGTCAAGCTTTCTGTTCTTATTAAGCCAATAACCATATTTCTTACTTTTTTGTAGGGGTTGTTCGAGATATAATTATTTATAATATTTTTATTTCAAAGCATTTTTTTGTCGGAAATTTTTCCACGTGACCTTGAAAAATTCATATTTTGAGTTTGGGGTCAAAATTGAAAAAAACGGCTCTTCAGAAGTTTCTATTTGTTTCGAGCTACCGTTTGCAAAAACTTGAGTGAATGTTGAAATTTAACCTAGGAGGAGATAGATTTTCCGATGAACAAAGTTCAAAAAACGGTGGTTTATCGCATATTTTAGAAAAAATTTAGCACTTTTCGACAAAAGCGCTCCTCAGAAGTTGACTATAAAAGTGCAATAATGAGATGAAATTAAACCTTAATTTAAACTTGAAACCACCTCATATAAAACTTCAAATGATTTTCTATCGCTCTGTCAAAACATAATTATATGTTTTTTACAAAATTCCCTAGTAAAATGTCTCTCAAATTTGTTGTGAAATATATTTTGTTGTGAAATATATCTTTCATGCGTAGGCGTCTCATGTAATAATTTATTTCAAAGTTTTGACTTCTAGAAATGATCTATTTAAACCGGAGGCCATACTGTAATGCAATTAAAGTCTTAGAAATTTGTTACGATTCTTTAAAGGGTCTTCCGCATGATTTGAGTACTTTTGAAATGAAAATATATAGTACCAATATACAGTTATTTGAAAAAGTACTCAAATTACGTCAAAAAAATTCCAGGGTCAACTTCAAACGTTTTTAAGACTTTTTCTCATTAAATGAAAGTCTGAATAAAATCACGTGACGAAATAATCCAAAAATAAGGTTTAAAATATGTCATAAATAAATCCTTATTTCTTGAAAAATA
The DNA here is from genome assembly GCA_004367855.1 of Oikopleura vanhoeffeni. Lineage (NCBI taxonomy): Eukaryota > Metazoa > Chordata > Appendicularia > Copelata > Oikopleuridae > Oikopleura > Oikopleura vanhoeffeni. The sequence continues at coordinate 130,264 of SCLH01000244.1, read as the reverse complement.
AGATCACGTGACCTTTTTGGAAAATATCATTATGTTCAAAACTCTAAAATTAGGTGTTTATTATCTCACAAATTTTTTCGGCGTAATTTGAGTACTATTTGTGTACTTGAGCCAAAACCTTATTTCTAAATTTGAAGGTCACGTGATCGTTTTTGAACTTTAGTGTAATTAGAAAAAAGTCTTTAAAACTTCTAAAGAACATCTTCACTTATTTCAAAACGTGATTTAAGCATTTTTTGAAAAAAAANGAGAGAGATGATGTCATTATTGTCGGGGTTCTCTAAATGGTTAATTTTAATGAACCGTTCAAAGGTGAAAATAGCAGTCAATAACATACAAAATTTGACGGACATATTTTATTTTATACAAAATAAATAAATTATATATTTGGATAAAACGTTGTGGCTTCTATAAAGAACCTCATATTCTGACTTGAGGATTAGACACTAGTCGAAGAGGAATATAGCGTTTGGGATTAACGTTCAAATTTCAGGTTAGTTAGAGAGCAGAAATCTAAAATTGAGTCCGCGTCTATCAGACGCAGTCTCTTGCAACACATTTATCTATCTAATCTTATTCATTAATCAGACAACCTTATCCAACTATTCAATATTGATTTTATATCTATACTTAACAAAAAAGACGGCTTTAAATTTAAACGAAACGGAACCAAAACGTTCTTTTCTCTAGATTATTTTTTCATTTGAACTTTTCAGTTTATGTGCTATAGAGAAGCATGTTCTGGTCTGCTCTTTTTTTCACTTTCAAGGGCCCAGAACAGTCCACAAACAGCGGCTTTAGAAAAAAATTTTTTTTTTTGACTTATCAGGCTGATAATCAAATTTCTTATTTTTTTATCATTGTACTTTGATTCCTAGATAATCTTTTAAGTTGATAAGGTGATCCGATAAAAAATGTGGAATTTCATATGCTTTTAGAACTATTTCTCTAAAATGTTACCCTTGGTGAGCACCAAATGCTACAATTGTGACTCAAGCATAACCTAAAATACATCCAAAAGACAAAAAAACAGGTCGTAGAATCTTCTCTTCTTCCGAAACTTAATAAAGGAATTTTGATTCGATACCCAAAAAATAATTTAATATTTTTTTCAAATGTTAAGTTTCCAGTATCACTGGGCTGTATTTTATACAGGATTTTTCACCTATGTTTCACTTCCTGGAAATTACTTTTGGAACTAGACATACAAATAACATGTGGAATTCGCCAGTTTTTAGAAAAGTTGGTTTTAGTGCAATGGCAAAACAGTTGGACATAAAACATTTATTGATCAACCTAGGCAGATAAATTTTTTTCGGAAGTTGAATTTCTTTATATTCTAAGACTTCGAGCATCCCATGAAAAATTAAATTATTCTTAAAAGTAAATTTGAGCAAAATCAAAACCATTGCCACAGTTTTACTTCATTAACACATGTACCTGAAAATGAATAGAAAAAAGTGCAGTTAGTTCAGGTTTTCTAAGGAAAAATATACATTTTTTATCAAAAACCATGACTTTTCCATCAAAATTTTCGACTTATTTATAAATTACTTTTGATTTTATAGCCTTCAATAATTTAAAGGTATACCTTATAACTTATCAGTCACATTGAAGCACGATTGAGATTAAATTCAAATTGGTTTTTCTAATTTTATAATTAAAAAATCCCCGCAAAAGTCACCAAAATTTTTTTTCGGATTTTTTGTTTTTTCAAAATTCTATAATTTTATCTTAGAATTTTAATTCATTTCAATTAGATTCATGAGTTTAAGAGTCCAAATTTTCGCTGTTAAATCATAAAAAATTTTAACCCAAAATACCTGGTAGACAAAAAATATTTATTCCCTTTTATTTTCCAGGAAAAGTTTGAATATTTTAAATCCCATTTTGAATTAATTTGACGAAGACTTTCTGTTTCTAAAACGACCAAATTTGAACACAGAAGAAAACAATCCCAGTTCTTGATACAATTTTGAAATATGCATGTCTTTTTTTAGTTTATAATGCTTTTTATCTTTTTACTTTGAAAAAATTATTGCTCTAGATTATGGTTAAAGAGGGGTCGGAGCATTTGACAAATACGGATATTGCTTTCGTTTGTTGCTGATGACAGTATTGCGTCAAAATTAAATCTAAATGCAAAAACGAATTTTTCAAAAACCACAAGACTTTTATATTTTCTTAATTTCTATTTCGACCATTCATTTGACGTCATTGTAATAAGTTGACGTTTATCTATCAATTTTTACATCATTTATTTATAAGGCACGACTTCCTCCTATATTGTAACATTAAATTCTAATCGAATAAAGACCGCTTGATTTGTTATTCTAAAAATTTTATTCGGTTATAAACTTTTCAAATGTCCTAAAAATTCAAATTGAATTTTTAAGTCTTGAAAACTTAGAAAATTCACGCAAACCAAAGGTTTCGTTTTGTGCAAGAAATTATTCAAAAATGGAAAAAACTCCAAAGATAAAGAAAAAAAAACTCTTTTTCGGTAAAAAAGGCATGGGCGTTGAAATGCCCTACTTTTTTTCCAAATTTTTTTTTTATTCAAAGGGTTAGGAGCTGACTCATAAAATTATTAAAAATTCAAATAAAGAACATAAAAAATAAAAATATATATTGTGATTACCTTTTGTAAGTGTTTCTTCAAAAGAAGTTAAGAAATGTTATTCCTTGAAACAAAAGAAATATAGTCTTTTAACGACTCGCATATTACAAAGTGCTTGGGTGGGGTGATTAAATATGTATAATAATATAAATAAATGAATATTTGTTGTTATTGGATACATTATTCAAATTGATTATGATTTTTTTATTACTTTATTTTATTATTTGATTGTTATGAATTTATTGGATATAAAATAATAAGTACTCAATTAAGCTCGCATTACTGTTGTTCTCAGTAAAAATGCCTTTTTATAGTTTAAAATTGTACTTCGCTAATTTAATGAAACTATTTCGACCTCAAAAAATAAACTTTTGATCTCGATTCAGTCCAAATCCTTACACTGATAATGGGTGTTTCAGCCAAAGAGTTGAATAAAAATCTTAGATTGGAAAACTATAAAAAATAGAAATTATAACAGTTTTGATCTAAATAAATATCAAAAGTCAAAACATACCACAGGGAATTGGCATACCACAGTTTTTTCGCGTAGCTAAAGGGACATTCACGTTTACTCCAAACACTCCATTCAAGTCATGTTCGGCACAAAGGTCGCTTCTTCTCCGCCACAAGTGCAGTTGCACCACATCAAACGTACACTCAACGATCTGAAATTTAAAGGTAGTCTATTTAATGTTATTCACCGATTTCCAACACTTGATGCGTTTAAGTGTGTGATGATTAAATCGACCCAATAATCGGATCGGTTGCCAGTATCGGAGAAACTGACCTCACTCAAATAATATCAAATCTGTCCATTCAGATCTAGCTATCCAATCTGTCAGCTCTGATCGAGGTACCTAATGCAAGTGAGTTTTTCGCTAATCGCAACATCAAAATTTGAATTCACATGATAAAAAAGTGTTCATTATAGAAATGTAATTTATAATAAGTGTATCTATTTTTAACTGTCAGTTCTTGATGTCATTATTGTCGGGGTTCTCTAAATGGCTAATTTTAATGAACCGTTCAAAGGTGAAAATAGCAGTCAATAACATAAAAATTACGACATATTTTATTTTATACAAAATAATAAATTATATAATTTGGATAAAACGTTTGTGGCTTTATACAAGACTCATATTCTGACTTGAGGATAGACACTAGTCGAAGAAATATAGCGTTTGGGATAACGTTCAAATTTCAGGTAGTTAGAGAAGCGAGAAATCTAAAATTGAGTCGCGTCTATCGAGACGCACGTCTCTTCAACACATTTATCTATCTAATCTTATCATTAACTCAGACCACTTATCAACTATTCATAATTTTATCTTTATATCTATACTTTAACAAAAGAAGACGGCTTTATTTAAACGAAACGGACCAAACGTTCTTTATTTAGATTATTTTTCATTTGAACTTTTCCAGTTTATGTGCTATAGAGAAGCATGTTCTGGTCTGCTGCTTTTTCTTCATTTCAAGGGCAGAACAGTCAACAACAGCGGCTTAGAAAAAAATTTTTTTTTTTGACTTATCAGAGCTGATAATCAAATTCTTATTTTTTATCATTGTACTTTGATTCCTAGACTAATCTTTTTAAGTTGATAAGGTGATCCGATAAAAAATGTGGAATTTCTAATGCATTTAGACTATTTTCGCTAAATGTTTACCCTTGGTGAGCACAAATGCTACAATTGTGACTCAAGCATACTAAAATGATCATCCAAAAGACAAAAAAACAGGTCGTAGAATCTTCTCTTTTCGAAACATTATAAAGAATTTTGATTCGATAGCCCAAAAAATAATTAATATTTTTTCAAACTGTTAAGTTTCGCAGTATCACTGGGGCTGTTGATTTATACAGGATTTTTCACCTATGTATTCACTTCTGAGAAATCTACTTTTGGAACTAGACATAAAATAACAATGGGAATTCGGCCAGTTTTTAGAAAAGTTGTTTTAGGTGCAATGCAAAACAGTTGGACATAAAACATTTATTGATCAACCTAGGGGCAGAAATTTCTTTTCGGAAGTTGAATTTCTTTTTTCTAAGACTTCGAGCAGTCCATTGAAAAATTAAATTATTCTATAAAAGTAAATTTGAGCAAAATCAAAACCATTTCCACAGTTTTACTTCAGTTACACACTGTACCTGAAAATGAATATGAAAAAAGTGCAGTTATTCAGGTTTTATAGCTTAATTAATTTTAATATCAACTAATTTTTTCAGGGAATACTTACATTGAAAATTTGGAAATTTAAATTTCAAAAAAAAATATCTGTCCCGAGATCCGAATAAATTTTACTGTTAAGTGTTTTGGAAGCACAAACCACTTTATTAAAAACTGGCTTATCTCACATTTGTATTTGACGTCCAGTTTCGAAAAAAAAATCTCGGAAGTAAAACTTCGTCGAAAAATTTCAAAAAATCAACTTCCCGTCATGACGTAGGGCAGATACTTGTGCTTTAGTACCCATAAAAATTTGTGAAGACTACGATTAACACGTATCACGTGATATGCGACACCTTGGTTTTCCAACTATTATTTCTAGATCTAAAAATCTTAATTCTAGAATTTGTTATAATTGATGCAAAAATATAACTTTTCAGCTTCCTAATGCAAAAGTAATTGGAGCTTCAACTACCTTGAGCTTTCTGTGAGCAACGTCCAAAGTAGAGCCGATATATCGGCTCTGGTGCCTTGGCGGGATTTTTTTTTCTGTGATTCCAGGGAAATAATCAACGATGGGCTCAAGCTTGAATATTTTAAATTCCCATTTTGAATTAATTTAGAAGAACTTTTGTTCTAAACAACGACCAAATTTGAACACAGAAGAAAACTTCCGTTCTTCGAACAATTTTGAAATATGCATGTCTTATTTTAGTTTTAATGCCTTTTTCCTTTATTTATTTGAAAAAAATTTTGCTCTAGAATGTATGTTAAAGGGGTCGGAGCATTTTGACAAATACGGATATTGGCTCTCGTTTGTTGCTGGATTGAAGTATCTGCTTCAAAATAAAACTTCAAATGCCAAAAACGAATTTTTTCAAAAAACAAAGATTTTTATTTCTTAATTTCTAAAATCTCGCATTCATTTGCGTCATTTTAATAAGTTGACGTTTATCTAAACTTTTAAACATCATTTATTTATAAGCAACCGACTTCCACTATATTTGTTCATTAATTTATGAATAAAGACCGCTTGATTGTTTTCTAAAAATTTATTCGGATTATAAAATTTAAAATGTCTAAAAAATTCAAACTTGAATTTTTAAGTTTTGAAACTAGAAATTCAGCAAACCACAAGTCGTATTTTGTGGCAAATTATCAAAAAATGGAAAAAACATAAAGATATAAAGAAAAAAAAACTCTTTTTCGGAAAAAAGGCATGCCTCCTTGAAATGCCTACTTTTTTTCAATTTTTTTTTGTATTCAAGGGTTAGGGACTCTATAAACAATTTAAATTTCCAAATAAAGAAACATAAAAAAATAAAAATGATATATTTGATTACCATTTTGTAAGGTTTCTTCAAAGAATTAAGAAATGTTATTCTTGAAACCAAAAAGAAATATAATCCTTTTTAACATCGCCTATATTACATAGGCTATGTTGATTAATATGGTCATAAAATATAAATAAATTGAATATTGTTGTATTGAAATACATTATTCAAAATTGATTATGAGCTTTTTTTTTAGTCACTTTTATTTATTATTTGATTTTCTTAATTTATTGATATAAAAAAGAAATAAGTACTCTATCTAAGACTCGATTACTTTGTTTCGTAAAAATGTGCACTTTTATAGTTTAAAATTGTAACTTCGCTAATTAATGAAACTCGATTTCGACCTCAAAAAATCAACTTTTGATTCCGATTCATCCCAAATCTCTTACACTGATAATGGCTGTTCAGCCAAAACGTCGAATAAAAACAATCTTAGATTGAAAAATAAAAAAATAGAAATTATAACAAGTTATGATCTAAATAAATATCAAAAGTCAAAACATACCACAGGCAAGATCTGGACATACACCAGTTTTTTCGGCTTGCTCAAGGGACATTCAACGTTTACTCCAAACACTCCATTCAAGCATGTTCGGGCACAAAGTCGCTCTTCTCCGCCACAAGTTCCAGTTGCACAAGCATCAAAAGTACACTCAACGACTGAAATAAAGGTAAGGTATTTAATTTTTCACGATTCCAACACTGAATGCGTTTTAAGTTTGATGATTAATCGGCACAATACGATCGGATCGGTTGCCACGTATCGGAAAACTGACCTCACTCAAAATAATTATCAAATTTGCCATCAGATCTGCTACTACAGATCTCAGCTCGATCAGGAGTCATTAATGCAAAGTGAGTTTTGTCGCTAAACTCGCAACATCAAAATTGATCACAATGATAAAAAAAGTGTTCATTATAATAATGTAATTTATAATATTGTGATTATTTTAATGTCATTTTGATGTCATTATTGGTCGGGGTTCTATAAATGGCTAAATTTTAATGAACCGTTCAAAGTGAAAATAGCAGTACAAGTAACATAAAAATTTACGACATATTTATTTTATACAAAATAATAAAATTATATATTTGGATAAAACGTTTTGGCTTTATACAAGACTCATATTCTGCTGAGAATAGACATAGTCGAAGAAATATAGCGTTTGGGATAACGGTTTCAAATTTCAGGTAGTCGAGAAGCGAGAAATCTAAAATTGAGTCGCGTTATCAGGCCAGTCTCTTCAACACATTTATTATCTAATCTATCATTTAACTCAGACATTTAACATCGCTAATCATGAAACTCGATTTTCGACCTCAAAATCAACTTTGATTCCGATTCATCCAAAATCTTCTTACACTGATTAATGGCTGTTCAGCCAAAACGTCGAATAAAAACAATCTTAAATTGAAAAATATTAAAAAAATAGAAAATTATAAAAGTTATTTGATCTTAAATAAATATCAAAAGTCAAAACATACCACAGGGAAGATCTGGACATACACCAGTTTTTTTCGGCTGCTGCTCAAGGGGACTTCAACCGTTTCTCCAACACCCATTCAAGCATGTTCGGGCACAAAGTCGCTCTTCTCCGCCAACAAGTTCCAGTTGCCACAAGCATCAAAGTACAGTCAACGACTGAAAATAAAGGTAGGTAATTTAATTTTTTCACGATTCCAACACTTGAATGCGTTTTAAGTTGATGATTAATGCGGCACAATACGATCGGTCGGTTGCACGTATCGGAAAACGACTCACTCAAAATAATTATCAAATTGCCTTCAGATTCTGCTACTCAGATCTTCAGCTCGATCAGGAGTCAGTAATGCAAAGTTGAGTTTTGTCGCTATAACTCGCAACCATCAACAATTGATCACAATGCGATAAAAAAAAGTGTTCATTATAATTAATGGTAATTTATAATATTGTTATTATTTTAATTCATGTTTGATGTCATATATTGGTTCGGGGTTCTATAAATGGGCTAAATTTTTAATTGAACCGTTTCAAAGGTGAAAATAGCAGTACAAGTATATAAAAATTACGACAATTTTATTTTATACAAAATATAAATTATATATTTGGATAAAACGTTTTGGCTTTATACAAGACTCATATTCTGCTGAGAATAGACATAGTCGAAGAAATATAGCGTGTTGGATAAACGGTTCAATTTCAGGTAAGTCGAGAAAGGAGAAATCTAAAAATTGAGTCGCGTTATCAGGCCCAGTCTCTTCAACACATTTATTATTAAATCTTATATTTACTCAGACATTTTAACATCGCTAAATACATGAAACTGCTCGATTTCGACCTCAAAAAATCAACTTTTGATTCCGATTCATCCAAATCTCTTACACTGATAATGGCTGTTCAGCAAAACGTCGAATAAAAAACAATCTTAGATTGAAAAATCATAAAAAATAGAAATATATAAAAGTTATTGACTTCTAAATAAATATCAAAAGTCAAAACATACCACAGGGAAGATCTGGACATACACCAGTTTTTTCGCTTGCTCAAGGGACATTCAACGTTTACTCAAACACTCCATTCAAGCATGTTCGGGCACAAAGTCGCTCTTCTCCGCCACAAGTTCCAGTTGCACAAGCATCAAAAGTACAGTCAACGGACTGAAATAAAGGTAAGGTATTTAATTTTTCACGATTCCAACACTTGAATGCGTTTTAAGTTTGATGATTATCGGCACAATACGATCGGATCGGTTGCCACGTATCGGAAAACTGACCTCACTCAAAATAATTATCAAATTTGCCATTCAGATCTGCTACTCAGATCTTCAGCTCGATCAGGAGTCATTAATGCAAAGTGAGTTTTGTCGCCTAAACTCGCAACATCAAAATTGATCACAATGATAAAAAAAAGTGTTCATTATATAATAATGTAATTTATAATATTGTATTATTTTAATGTCATTGTTGATGTCGTTATTGGTCGGGGTCTATATAATGGGTAAATTTTTAATGAACCGTTCAAAGGTGAAAATACGCAGTACAAGTAAATAAAAATTTACGACATATTTTATTTTATACAAAATAATAAATTAATATAATTTGGAATAAAACGTTTTGGCTTTATACAAGACTCATATTCTGCTGAGAATAGACATAGTCGAGTAAATATGCGTTTGGGATAACGTGTTCAAATTTAGGTAAGCTCAGAGAAGCGAGAAATCTAAAAATTGAGTCGCGTTATCAGGCCCATCTCTCAAAGCATTTATTTATCTAATCTTATCATTTTACCTCAGACGATCTGGTAACTGCGCTAAATTATGAAACCGATTTCGACCTCAAAAAATCAACTTTTTGATTCCGATTCATCCAAATCTCTTACACTGATAATGGCTGTTCAGCCAAAACGTCGAATAAAAACAATCTTAGATTGAAAAATATAAAAAATGAAAATTATAACAAGTATTGATCTAAATAATATCAAAAGTCAAAACATACCACAGGGAAGATCTGGACAGTACACCAGTTTTTTCGGCTTGCTCAAGGGACATTCAACGTTTACTCCAAACACTCCATTCAGCATGTTCGGGCACAAAGTCGCTCTTCTCCGCCACAAGTTCCAGTTGCACAAGCATCAAAAGTACAGTCAACGACTGAAATAAAGGTAAGGTATCTTATTTTTCACGATTCCAACACTTGAAATGCGTTTTAAGTTTGATGATTAATCGGCACAATACGATCGGATCGGTTGCCACGTATCGGAAAAACCTGACCTCACTCAAAATAATTATCAAATTTGCCATTCAGATCTGCTACTCAGATCTTCAGCTCGATCAGGAGTCATTAATGCAAAGTGAGTTTTGTCGCTAAACTCGCAACATCAAAATTGATCACAATGATAAAAAAAGTGTTCATTATAATAATGTAATTTATAATATTGTTATTATTTTAATGTCATTTTGATGTCATTATTGGTCGGGGTTCTATAAATGGCTAAATTTTAATGAACCGGTTTCAAAGGTGAAAATAGCAGTACAAGTAATATAAAATTTACGACATATTTATTTTATACAAAATAATAAATTATATAATTTGGATAAAACGTTTTGGGCTTTAAACAAGATCATATTCTGCTGAGAATAGACATAGTCGAAGAAATATAGCGTTTGGGATAACGGTTCAATTTCAGGTAAGTCAGAGAAGCGAGAAATCTAAAAATTGAGTCGCGTTATCAGGCCCAGTCTCTTCAACACATTTATTTATCTAATCTTATCATTTACTCAGACACACTTATAACTATTCAAAATTTATTTTTTATCTATACTTTAACTAAAAAAGACGGCTTTATTTAACGAAACGAACCAAACGTTCTTTTTATCGATTATTTTTCATTTGAACTTCAGTTTATGTGCTATAGAGAAGCATGTTCTGGTCTGCTTTTTTTTTCTTTTCAAGGGCAGAACAGTCAACAAACAGCGGCCATAAAAAAATTTATTTATGAAAAACATCTTTAATAAGTGAAGTTTAACCTGATGAAGTAAATTCTAGCTGAAATATCACGTCTTACCTGTCTGGGCTGCAACTAAAGTACAACATAGTAATAATATTATCTGTCTCAAAATCATATTCAAAGTTAGCAAGAAAAAGCTTATAAAAATGAAAGCTTAAATAAAAACCAAGGCATAAATTCAATGCCTTAAATATTTTATATGTTTACAAATCTGTTGTTATAGTTTCCTTAATTATATTGAAAAATTTTAATCAGCTGGTTTCAGAATAAAATTCCGCTAAATTTCAATTTTTGATGAGAAAATTGTGTAAAACATATTGTCTTGAAAATGAAATTTTCTAGTAATTATAATAGAAATTTTTTGGTTAATGCAAAACTGATCAGATTTGTAGCACTCTTTTATGTAGAAGCTGGAAGTTGAGGCGTTTTTCATTAAAAGCTTTTCAAATTATTAAGCAACATTTTTAAGGTGGTACTCAACGATTTTTGAAGTTTTAAATTAGAGTTCAGAAAAAAACAGAACAAGTTATGAAAATTTTGAAAAGACCCATGTGCAAGTCTCTGCTTCTGCTCCAAATTGCTAGTTAACTACAAAAATTTGAGCACATTCTACATTATGTTTTTTTTAAATTTGCAAACGAAAATTGTCATTAAGGTTATTACGGCAATTTAAAATGGTTATAAGCCTTATAATATAATATTTATAACCATTTTAATATTAGGTGGAATTTTTAAATATGGTTATAATATAAGGTGGATTTTGTTTTGAAAGCCAAGCTAAAGCCGATGTCAAGGATTTGACAATATAATCCACCTAGTTACTATTTTTTAATTGCCGTAATTAGCTAAATGACAATTTTCATGTCTGTGATGTATTAATGCTCAAAAACGGGTCCGCGGAAATTGATCAAATTTTGTTTGAATAATGACTTATGCTTAATATTTGATTACCAGAATTTTTTTTCGAAATTTTGATCCAGACTTGTTATAAAATTATTGAAATTATTTTTATGTGCGCTTTTACAATTTGGAGTTCAATTTTCTTAAAAACAGCGCGGTATTTGTTTTTAAATTTAGTATAATTCGGAAAGACATGTCTTCTTGATTTCTGATGAAAAACGTTTTTGCCATCATTGCTCCTATTACTAGAAAATTGTATTTGAGTACAGCTTGATGTCAATTTTTTAGAATTCTAGACAAATTCAATTGAACAGATCAAGGGGGTTGGTGAATTTTGACAGATTTGAACTTTTTTCATTTTTTTTCTTTTGATGTGAAACTTTTTGCCAGTTCAAAGTTTTTGGATAAAAACTTTTTCGAACAAACGTTGCAATTTTCGAGCTAACTCTGTTGGATCAGATTTTTTTCAAATCGATTATTTTAACTTTATAAATCATTTTTCGGAAAATACTCAAAAACGCGCGATTGCTATTAAAGGTGTCTAAACTCAAGGTTTAACGGTTATCAATCAGTAACCGTAAAAAGGTCTCGACCACAGTTTTGAATTTTTCCAATTTCTTTTCATACGATTTCTACGTCAAAAATCAAAAATTTTGAATCTTAAAAAAAAACGAAAAAAATTTATAGCACATCGAAAGAAATTTGTTTTCAGGAGTTGAATGAAAAAAATTTCAGAGCGGTGGTCAGACGGTTGTTTGGCAAGTTTAGGTTAAATATTTATTCCTTTAATTTTGGATTAAAGAGGGCTTTGATGGATCTCTCAAACCATAGTTTCAATGAAAAAATTATGATTCAGAGTATGAAAAGAGCGAAGAAATAAAATGAAGACATATGAATCAACGGACCTCAGAGTACAAATCCTGACTATTTAAATGATACAAACAACGCAAGATATTAGCACCCAATCAAAACCGTTGATTACGGAATAGGCCGATTTCATTGGTCAGATTAGGAAAGGATCAACCAATCAAATGCTCAGATTTCGCATTTTTCAAATAGTTAGGATTTGTACTCTGAGGTCCGTTGATCCATATTTGTATAAGATAGAAAGTGGCATTATCAATATTCGGTTATTTCAAAAAGTTTTAACAAGAAATGAGGAAAATTTCCGAAAATATTTCCAAATAGTTTCGACCAAAAATCTCAAAAAATATCACATGGTTTTTCAAATAGCATATAAAAAACATGTGGTCATCTACGCGAAACGTAAAAGTGGCCATTTGAAGAGTGTTTTTTGTTGATTCGAAACAAATAATAAGAAAAATTTGAACAAAAATTAAGACTTTTTTAATTATGTTCGGAACTTTTTTGAAAATTTTTTCAAAATTTGTCAAATTCGAAAAGTTTTATTCGAACTCAAAACTTTCTAAAAAAGCAATAATTCGAAAATAATGTAGTTACAAGAAGTTGCCTGGATTATGAAACATTACTTTGATTATTTATTGAGGAGCGGGGCTACCCATTTGCAGTGACCGTTTTTTAAGACCTCGACATTTTGCACGACGGCGCTGTGAATTGGTTTTTGAAAGCGGTCTTTTGCACAGCGGCGACTGACCCTAGCTAACAAATGATATGAAACATTTTAATTGCGCCAGATCGTAAAAGATTTTGCAGATAATCTGAATCTGATACTTTATAAGTTTGAGCAAAATATCCGATATTATCAATTATAAATTAATTCTTAGAATATGCACAAATAATGCACAAATAAAATTTAAGTTTATTTGAAATTAAATAAGAATGAAATTTATTTCTATAATAAATAACTAATTATTAATTTTACAAATAAATAAAATACAATTAATTTCGAAGATAAAAGTTAAATTTATTTGAAAATTAATCAAAATTACATTAATTTCGATGATAAAAAATTATTAAGTTCGCAAATAGATAAAATCCAATGAAAATATTTTAACATATATATAACATTTTTCGTCAAAATAGTCAACTTTAAAGTGAATTATAAGAAAGGATATAGTATTTTCATCGTAAAAGTCATCTTTGCGAATATAATTATGTTTCGCTGATATAGTCAACTTTCGCCGATAAAGTCATCTTTCGTTTTCTATTATATTTTTTTGGTATAATTATTAATTAACTTCAAGAAAAATCATCTTATTTTTTAATACACATGGGGGGGGCTCTCGGGATCATTTCTCGGGATCAATGCGAATAAATTTCATTATATTGAAAAAGTTATAAAATTAATTATGTATTTATAACATAAGTATCCATTATGTCATAGTAAAAATTATCGTTAAAAAACGAAAACATATATTTTCATACTTTTTTCCATCAAATAATTGTTAAAGCCTTAAAATTAATAGTTTATATTTTGGCTTACGTATACTGGGATGAAAAGATTGTTTTTCAAAGTCAGGTGGCCATATATGGCCACCGCTGAGTACGTCACTGTTTTGAACTTCTGAGCTCACCCGTTCACCAGAAGATTGGCATTATTCAAAATAATGATGGTACTTTGAATCAACAGTCGACTTTTTGCCGCTATATATATTTCATGGTTCTTTTAATGTAGGGTGGGAAATGCGATCTTCGACAAGTCATAAATCATTTATATTTTCATAAAAAAACATAGTTTATAATCCTGCGAGTTCGAAAAAAAATATGGAAATTTTTTTAAAAGGTTACTATAGGTCAAAAAAAACGTCGAAAATTTAAAAACGCGATTCGGACAAGAAATCCTGAGCTTCGTTACCTAAAATATACCTTAAAAAAACGCCCAAAAAAACTTCATAATCTGAAAATAAAATTGAAATTTTTTGAGTGTCGGAAGCCCAATTTTTTTTTGACCAACTTTTTTAAAATCTCAAAAAAAAAGTTTCGACAATTTTCGGAAATTTTTTTAATTTTTTGTTTTTTTTCTGATCTTAAAGCAATAACTTACAGCAACCAAAGCCCAGAGTCAAGAACAACTCACGTAAGTACTTGCACAAACTTTGGAAAATAGGTACAGGAGTCAAAATCTATTGATTTTCGAATTTCAAATTCAATTCAAACAGTTACAGAGACAAATATGCAGGCTTATAATGATCATTTCGATGCGTTACTTGCAATTTGCTCGAACAATAACACAAAAATTGTAAATTTTATGATTCATTTTCGATTTGAGCAAAAAATTATTTTTAATTCAAAATTATCGAAAAATTTACAATTTTTAAAGTTTGATTTTTATTTCTTAGTTTCTTTATTAGAACACAGCTATGGAAGACATAGGAATAAGGAAATTGTTATATTTTTTATAATTAAATAGTTTTAATTTCTTTGAGATATTTCAATAAGTTGAATAAGTTCGTCTTTTTGATTAGCTTTATGTTACTTACGCATATCAACATCTTAAACTTTAGCATAGTTTATGGCTGTGAAAGATTCAACTGTTAATAAATAATTTGAAAATATGTGAGTTAGAAAAGATTTCATTTAATATCTGAAATTAATCGAACTTTTCTTCATAAAAATAAGATATCAGTGATTTATGATATAAATTGTTATTTATTGATCGACCACCCTTTCCGACCTGGAATTCTCGACATAATAATTTCCATTTCTTTAATTTCTCATCAGTCAATTCTTACTTATCAACTGGCACTTATTCTGGGTTCATTGCTCTGCTATATTCTGCACTTATTAAAACACAA
>SCLH01000244.1:88990-115016 GCA_004367855.1 Oikopleura vanhoeffeni | reverse complement strand
TTTGATCTGATCTGGTGCAATTTTGAAATTTTCGAAGCCTCAGAGATTAGATATGATCGGATCGATTTTCTGAGCCGATCTCATTAATTTCCAATGTAAAATCGAACGAATCGAAAAATCTAACCAGAGTTATTCACCAAACAAAATCGCAAAAAAACAAATCGTCAGGGAAATAATATTAAGAATGTCAAATTTTTAGTTACATCCCAGCTATGGCGATATGAAGTTCGTGGCCCTTTTTTAATTGAATTTTTCCTTTGATAATCGCCTCAGTAGCTTTATCATCTTTAGAACCAGCTCCTTTTGCGCAGATTTCATTAACTGCGCTTTCCGGGATCGTGAATATTTGAATCCCTCTACTTTCCATACGGATATTTTCGATTCCTACAAAAGCTTCTTCATACTTTGAAAGACATTGTTCTAGAGTAGGACCATCTGGGCCTTTGCAATCAATAGAGATGAATCTAAATTCGTAAATTTTTTTGCTGGTTTCTAGCGTGTCATGGGTGGTTTTGTGCTGGTTTTTTGTTGTTTTTCGCTGGTTTTTGGTGATTTTTGGTTGATTTTCTAAAGCGAAATTCAGAATTTCAAAAATCTTTTTCTGAACCGTTCTGACCGTAATCGGGATGGTTGATCTGATTAAATATCGAAGGAGTACCATGCAAGAATCTTTGGAAAAAGTTATCTCTTTGGAACTTGTTAAGGTAGCGGTCAGGAAATTGTTTTTAAGTTTTGAAATCCAATATTTTGAATATAAAGTCTTCGCTTTCTAGCTAATAAACCCTTTACTGGTTGAAATTTCCTAACCGGTACCCTATAAATTTGAGGTGTTTTTAAACTTTCTGCTTATCATTATGAAAGCTTCTGAAGGCCGAATTGCAGAAAAATTCAAACCATCCTTTTTATACTTTGTCATAGATTTCCTCGAATTGTTCTGATTTATGAATAATAATAATTGAATATCAAAAAAAGCATTTGTTGAAAACTCTGTTGATTTAACATTTAAGAAATTTTAATTTGAAAGTCAACAAAACGAAAATTTGCCTCGGATTAAGGGGGTGGTCAACGCAAATCTGGACAAAAATGTGTAAGGAGGTTTTTTCCTAGAACGTTTAAAACTTTATATTTTCTGCATTTGAACTCCATTAGTGGTATTTTTAGAGTCCTTACTACCCTCGAAAGTACTATTGTAGAAAGTAGTTTTTTTTGGCAGTTTGATTTCGAGTTGGAAAGCTCAGTTTTAATCGCAGACATATCAAAAGTATATTTTTTGAAATTGCATTGAATTCTGCGTCAGATAGGACCTTAAAATTTAATTTTGAATAAAAATTTGAACAAAATATTTTTCTCCGACTAAAATTTAATTTTGACATGTGACTACGACCTCTTTGAAGGACAACTTAGAGGTTTCATCAAAATTCTGTGAGTAAAGTTTCATGGACGATTGTTTAACCTTTGCGGAGATAATAATTAAAAAAATAAATTTTCAAATTTTTACAAAATAGTTACGTTTTGAAAACCCATGATTTTAAGGCTAAAAAACGGTTTTTCTAGATTTTGAGCGCTATGAATTTTTTTCGACAATTCTTTGAATAACGTTTTGTAGACTATTTATTCTGTCATTTCAAAAAATAAATCAAGTTCATACCTCTTAAACTCGGGCTCAGTTACATTTTAAATTTTTTAAAAATAAAATTTGCAATCGTTATTTCCGGCGAAAGTAACTATCAGTGCGATCAACTTTGACCTTGACTCGACGCCTTTTTACTCAAATATTGCATATCAGGTAGTTTCATATCTTTCTTGCTTCTACATTCGCCGTGGAACCGACTACAAATCTACGTTTTTGGCCAATTTTGCGTTGACCACCTCCTTTAAATAAAAAAATGGAAATTGGACTTTGAAAATTTTTAGGCCAAGTCGATTTTAGAGTGGATCGTTGATAATTAATTTTGACAAACTTGGATCTCTTATTTCTTTTATTAAATCCGATATAAGAATGGTTCAAGTAAGTTTATTCTAAAAAAAGCATGAATGACCATCCCCTTAAATAAATTTTTATGTAGAGCCTTGCACTTAATTTTTAAGGGTTGAAAAGGTAACTTTCCTGTCTCATTAATGTTTATAGATTTTGACTCATCAAAAAGCATGTCATCATAATTTTTCATAAAATTCATGGTTGTCAAAGCAAAATCGTCATAAGAAATTCCAGAAATAAGCTCATACATAATTGTCATGACAGGTTCTTGTTGTAAGTGAACAGTACCCATAAAAATCTCGGTTTTCTTACGGACAGAAATATTTTCCACTTTTTTCTTGAGTAAATCGCACAAACCAGTTATCATTCTTTGCGAAGATGTCCGAAAATACTATCTTGTATGAATTATTGGAATTAATGGAATGTTTAATTACTAAATAAGATAAACGTAAGTTATAACAGTGTTCGGAAACGGAATCAAGATTTCGAAAAATACGACTCGAGATCGATATTAAATTTCGTTTCACTCATAAAAAAATTCTTCTTGATATTTTTAGTAGAAACTACCATATTGATAGTAAAATTTGTGGTCCTTATTTAATCTCAGAATTATTATGAAGCTATTTTTTGATAAACATTTATGGTGTCTTTTTTGATTTTAATTTTATGATTTTAATTGCTGGAAAAATAAATCGGGATTCCGATTTCACCTGGCGTATCCATGAATTGCGCCACAATATTGCTCTGCTATATTCTGCACTAATTAAAACACAACGTTTCAATTATTTAAATAATACTTTATTAATTAAGAGTAGAAGTGGCAATTGAATAGAAGTTTTACAGTCGTATTTATAGCAAAAATAATTATTTGTATAACAGATAATCTAGAGAATACAGAATACAAAATATACTTATTATACAAAATAAGCATATTTCGTATTATATAAGAGTAAGGTTAATAATTGCGTAATTATGGTTTATTACATGAAACATCCTACCCCCAAATTGTGAAGGTTGAATTTCCTTTTTTAATTATATTGTTTTTCAATTGTATTGTGATTCCCCCTTCTGTTTGAAAAATATTTTTGAAATGATTTTTTTGTTGTTGACTGATTGGTAAGCAAGTGCTTTTTTAATCTGATTTTTTCAATTTTGTTCTTTATGAATATTTTTTCCAATAATTTGACTTCTGGGCCTTGATTAAGTCTCATTCCTAAATAGAAAATGAGGTCTTTCATATTTTTATTTATTTTTTCGTTCAAAAAATGGGTCAGTAAAAACATTGTATCTATTTTGTTGTAAATTTCGATGAAAGTTAAGCCTATTTGTGATATTCGAAAAATCTGATCATAATTTTCGATTTTTTCTAAAACTAGTTCAAAATCTCCAAAAAGTTCAAAAATTTAAATTTAATTTTTTTGTTTAAATCGGACTCTAAAAAATTTCAAAGTTTTATTTTAGTTTTGAAATATATGTTCCAGTTTAAGAAATGTCTTATTAATCTTTTTTCAAGGTAATTTGCGTCAGAAAAGTTAAGTTCCAATTTTTTTAAATTTGATGAAAATATCCCAAAATTAAGTTCTAGAATATTTGAGTGAACATATAAATTTTGATTCTTGATAAATTTTGCGATTATATTTTTCAATTCGTTTTTCACTTTGGTCGAATCGTTTCTCTCTGCAAAAGTTTCGATTTTTCATAATCATTTGTTGGAGAGACAATCGTTGGTAATTTCATTTGGTTGAAAATGTCATCAACGTCTTGCATTGCGTTTATACTTTCCATTCTTAATAATTTTCACAGTTAATAAAATTTGCACAGAAAATTATCATTTAAATAATACGAAAAATCTCTTTTTTTTTGTTTTTTGATTCATTTTTTTCATATATTTGGATCTCTATTTTTTTGATCTCGAGTGTTTTTTTTTTCATTTTTTTTATGTTTTATATTTTTTTTCTTAGTTTTCGTATTTTTTTATTCATGTATATTATACTTTTTGTCAAATAGTACAGTTTTATTCAATAAGGTGAAGTTCATTGACTTTATTAAATAATCAAAACATGTGAAAATATTTTTTAACTCGTAGGCTCAGTTTGGCGTATAACATGAAAAAATGTTTTCGAAATAAATAGTAAGATGAATAACAGTGATTTGAATTACATAAAATCAGACAATTGTTTTATAAAAGCGTGCAGCATTTTTTATGTGATTTTTTTGTATTTTTTTTTAATTAATTTGAATTTGTAAAAAGTTTGAATATCAGATTTAAGTTCTTTGTTTTCTTTTGTCAATTTTTCCATGAGTTCTAAAAGGTTGATTATTTCATATTTTGAATTAGTTGTAAATGTTGAAATAAAATTTGTATTG
The DNA here is from genome assembly GCA_004367855.1 of Oikopleura vanhoeffeni. Classification (NCBI taxonomy): domain Eukaryota; kingdom Metazoa; phylum Chordata; class Appendicularia; order Copelata; family Oikopleuridae; genus Oikopleura; species Oikopleura vanhoeffeni. The sequence continues at coordinate 110,671 of SCLH01000244.1, read as the reverse complement.
AAATTTGTTGGAATATTTTTTGATAAATTTTCGATTTTTTTCCGATAAAAGTTTGTTAATAAAATCAGTTTCGTTATTTGGAACGATAACTGACAAACTTATACTACTGGTAAACTATCGGTTTCATATGGTTCTATATAATCAACTTCATGCATTTTTAGTTAGGTTGAATAACTTGATGTTCTACTTGAGAATTTGATCTGTATCCATTCAAGCACTTCGCAATTTTATTCAGGACTGTTTTTATGAAATATTTAATTAATTTGTAAAATATGAAAATTAAAAATATTGTATTTGTTATTGCAAAAATAGGCAAAAGTTTGCTAGATAATTCATAAGCACTTGAAATAAATTTTCTGGTATGTATGGAACTTTTAAAGTTTTTTGTATTCCATGTGCATTGTAATGAAGGCTCTATAATATTACATTTTTGCAGTTTTTCGTTATGCATCAAAATACATTTTAACTTATTTTTCTTCTCTTGGATAAAGAATAGTTTCGACGGCAGAAAAAATCGCTATTTCATTTGTTTTTGTTTCATTATAAGATTAAATCTATTGTGTTGATTTTGAAGTTGATTTTCTTGAAAATTTCCTCTATTATTAAAATTAAAACGACCTCTGAAACTTGATCGACCTCGCGAGTTTCCTCGGTTTACGTTAAAGGTTTTGAAATTATTTAAACCAACTTGGCTAAGTTGATTTATGTTAAATGCCAAATCAGCCAATGCGATGCCTTCACATTCGCTCATACGAAACGTCAAATTTTGCGTAACAGAAGCTGGTAGTTTTTCTCAAACTCCCTGGCAACGATCTTATCAATGTTTGTTTTTGTTTAAGGGGGTGCTCGCTGCATCAAACCCTATTTGCCGAGCTAGTAAGCTTCTTAATCTCCAATAAGTCGATATGTATGAGACTTGCAAAGTGAAATCAATTATTAAATCTTCCAGATTTTTTTCAGTTTCATAGGGCGTTTTTTTCGTAAGATTTGAAAGAATTTTAACGAAATCGTCAATTGTTAGGTTCGAAATTTCAGTATCTAGCTGACTTAAGTTTTGTTGAACGGCGGCTGCTAGTTCCTTATTCAACTTGTTGATCATTGGGCCAATCATAACGCGTTGATCCTTAGTTCCGTAACCTAATAATGAGAATATAAAAAAACATGCTTGAGTCCAAGATTCAGCCGAGTCAAATTCTCCTGAAAATTTTGGAAAACTATTTTTTACGTCTGTTTTAATAGTCAAATTATTCATAGCCAGAGATTCTGTAAAGGATTTTGATCCTGGAGAGTTATTTGTTAATGCATTTTCAAAAGTGAAAATTTCGACTGAATTTTGTAAATTTTTAACACTTTGACTGTTTGGTTCAGGTAAATTTTCTAAAAATCCTGTTAGTGACTCATTATTTTTAACTTCAGGAATAGTTTTTTTGTCTTCGGAACGATTTATAATTGGTGCAATGATTTTACTTAAGGTTGAGCTTCTTAAAATTGACTTGGATTTTTTTTGGTTCATTTTTACTAATTTCCATTAAACTTAAACTTTCGTTAAGGTGAAGAACTATTTCATGAGTAGAAAGTTCCTCATCTCCACTATTTTCGGCTGAACTTAAAATATGTAATTCCTCGCCGATATTACTTATAATAGAGTTTAATTTAAATTCTTCTGACATTTGATCAAAATTTCCAAAAACGTTTTGGAAACTAAATCTGTGGTTTTAATTCTACCATATATTTCTAAAAGTTCTGTACGATCTAATTTATTATCCTTAAGTTTTTTAACCAAACACTGAGTCCCAATATGGACTCAGGGGCTATATCTTCTTTCGGTTTAGATTGTGGGCAAAGATAAACTCGTCTATCACTGTGCAAATATAGCGAGCAGTAAATAAATGGGTTTTTTAAATGACCTAGTGTCGATTTAACAAACTCTAAGAGTTTTATATGTATAAATTATTACTTGTTCAGCAGAATACCATAATATTCTGCGTGAACACCCTAATCTTATTACTATATAAATCGTGTACGCTTTACTGTTAAATTTCCTTTCTGATTACTATTAATAAACTTCAATCTTTAATTAAAAATTTCCAAATAAGATAAAATTAATTGAAAAAGCTATAAAACATTGTTTGTACTGTCAATTAACTAATCCCGATAAATTTGATAAAACCACGAGAATACAGTATCCTATAAGGCCAGCTTTCAAACCGTTTGAAGAGATTTCTGTAGATCTAGAAGACATTCCGTATACAAATGGAAAAACATTCTTGTTGACCTTCCAGGACAAATTTACAAAATTTTTGAATGCTGAAATACTGACCGATAAAACAGCTGAGAAAGTGACAGAGGCATTCTGTATCTTGTTAACCAAATATAATTTAAGCGAATCTACAGCACTTTTATCGGACAATGGTCAGGAATTAAAAAATAAGCTTGTAGAAAGCACATTAAAAAGTTTCGGCATTTACCACTCACAAATAAGCCCGCACAACTCCAGAAGTAACTTTATAGAACGCTCACATCGCAAATTACGTAATATTTTTCCTGCAATAAACACAAATTCTTTAAACTATAAATTCAAAATCAGAATTGGACTCAATTTTTATAATTCAAGACCACAACAAAATTTGGACTATTTGAGTCCTTCACAAATGCTCATGGGAATAAATAGTTCAAAAACGTAATAAATGGCTAGAATACGTTCAAGATTTGAGANTTCCGAAACCACTGTATTCGGTAAAGGGCCTCAATCACTTTCAAACATCATTTGTATCCAAAAATATCGTAGAACTACCAGAAATTGACATGATTCATGACAAAAACAATATAACTTTTGAAAATACAAATATAACAATTTTGAATGGACCAATTATGAGAACAAATTTTAAAATCAGATGCTCAGCATCAGAATATAATCATTTTGCGAATGAAAATTCGATAATTGAAACATTAATAATTAACAATTTTGAAAATATAAGCAATAATTTAGCCCACCTTTACAATGACTTAGAAAGGTACAGAGACATTTCCAGCCTTAACAAATCTGAATTAAATCATATTATCAAACAACTAAAAAATGTAAATGAAGACATTTTAAGCAAAATTCACGAACAAATTAATTCGAAAAATATTGATTTACCATAGTTTCCAGAAAGTTTCGTGATCAAAACTTATAACTATTCAACAAAATTTTTACCAATTTTCATAATAACAAATACTCTTTTCATGCCAATGTATTACTAAAAATATTTAAATATTTTGCTATAAAGACTGCTGAGGTGCATCCGCAAAGACTACAATTCGCCTTCTGATCAACACATGGTCATAAATCCGTAAACCGCTCGCCATCATGTCCGATCCTATGTTTGAATCGGACGAAAACCAATATCCTGAACCATGCAGAGTAGTATCGATCTTAATTTTATCGTTGAAACAAATTCATCAAACATTTGAAACCAAATTTTGAGAGAAAAAATCTAAATTATTTCACAAAAAGTTAATTTCAATTTTGAACAAAATTTTATAGAAAACTTACAATACGAATCAAAAAGAACAATAATAAAAATTTTAGATACAATGGAAAATCTTCATAACGAAAACGAAAAATTGACTGCTGAAATGAAAACAATTTTAAAATTTATAAAAAGTCACAAAAAATACAAAAAGAAATCAAACTGTACCTTACTTTGAAAAAATTATCAATTTTATCAATTGTGCCTCAGAAAGCACGAGAGTTAAAATTACTGATGTTTATTTTATTTTATTGCAATGCTATAAAAAAATTGTATTCTGAATCCTTTTATCAGAATACGAGCATAAAAAATCGAAAAAAATAAAAAATTAAAAAATAATTAATCAAAAAAAAACTGAAGAAAACATGAATAAAGTAATCGATGAAAATTTTATGAACACGCTAGAGATGTCGGATGAAGAAATGGAAGAATGTGTTACAAATACCGAATTTCTACAAAAGCGGAAAATCATAAATGAAAAAAACAGAATAAAAAAATGACCAAGTAAAAACAATCAATAATTTTAGAAAAAACAATAATATTTTTCTTCAAAATCACGAAACAATAAAAATTTTTTATATTATGCTCGAAAAATTTAAATCGATCGAATTAAATTGAAGTGGCTGTAAAAACATTTCAAAATTAGTTGAGATAACTAGAATTTTTCTGATCAAATCTCACAACAAGTCTCAAATTAAATTTAACAAATTATTAAATAATGTTGGTGATTTCTCATTAGTTTTAGATTATGTTAAAAACTTTTTAAACCTTCTAGAAATTAACAAATCACTCAATCTCAAAAACATTGAAATTTTCAACCAAATACACATTCTCCAAATCATAATATTTTTAGAAAAAACAACCCTAACACACAAAATGAGTAAATTACTTTTTTAAGTTGGAACCAGATTAAATAATCATTCTGAAACATTGTTATTTTAACAAATGTACAAAAAAAATAATATTTCACTCAAACTGATAAACAAAATTTTCCCCTTCATCAAAAAAAAATAGAAAAAATATGATTCAGAAAATAATTCTGAAAAAAGGGGAGGAGGAATAAACATGAAAAATATATCAAATTGAGAAACTAAGTAATTACAACAGTTTTCATTTGTGGGGGTTGGATATATGTATAAATTATTACTTTGTTCAGCAGAATACAATAATATTCTGCGTGAACACCCTAATCTTATTACTATATAAATCGTGTACGCTTTACTGTTAAATTGCCTATCTGATTACTAATACTATCTGATTACTTAATAAACTTTAACATTTAATTAAGTATCCTTTGGTGTAATATCAGCTTCTAGCATTTAGCATATATCTTAGCATAAAGTTTCTCCTGAATAATATTTGTTTTGGTACCTGGCGCTGGTTTATCAGTCGTCAGATTCCATAGTTTCAATAAAAGATATAAAAAAGACACTCTTAAACTTTGGTTAAGTTTTATTGATATATGACTTTCATTTACGAAAAATATACGGCTCATTACAACGATTTATAACAGATTTACAACGAATTTGGACAAAATAATTTAAGAATACGTATAAAAACACTCAACCCGCGTGGAGTCGTACGGACAGCTTAGAGTTAAAAACAAATTTTAAGATAATGTATGTAAAATTTCAAAATATTTTATGTCTGTATGCTCACTTCGGGACGTGATAATGAATAGTTGTTAATGTTCAAATGTTGTGAGTGAAATAAAAGGTTCAAATATTTCAGACACCAAAGATGCTCTGCTATATTCTGCACTAATTAAAACACAACGTCTCAATTGTTCAAATAATACTTTCAATATATAGGAATAAGGGTAATAATTGCGTAATTATGGTTAATTACATGGAACAATATCTTAATGAAAACATAAATAAAGCAACTACCACCCCGATAAAGCCACAATCAAAAAGTAAATCTACAATCTGAATAATTTTACTGGTGGATAACTCTGCAGCATTCACTCCGTAAACCAAATCAAAATATTTCCTAACGATTCCGATTGGATAGATTTGAAAAGCATTTATTTCAAGTCCATTATAGTCAACTTTTGATCCACGAGTCTCGCGGGCTTTCCGAATGAGTAATCGGTGATAATTTGAGCAAATTCCAAAAACATATTCGTGGATCTAAAAAATGGTACTAAACTGATCCCAAAAAAGAATGATTGATGGTGGACTCGCAGTCATCCTATAAATATCAAAATATTAATTATTATTTATTTATTACCAGTATCTAGTGAGTGATAAGTGAGATGGTAATTGAAGAATCAGTCTTATTATATACAGTAGATTATTGGTACAGTTGTTTAAGTTCTCATAGAAAGGTCGGCTGTATGACAGTCAAGGTCATCATATGGTATGTTGACTGTCGTACGGACGGTTTTATGACCGCCATATAATTATGCAATATTACGTCATTATATCCAACCCCTCTAAACATGAATTTTAAACATTAAATTTTATTTAATTATATAGGAACTCAATCCTCTCCCTTTTTTATTTAACAGTAGATTTTAGTAATTAATGTTTGTGATTTTTATCATGTGTTTTTTTATTTTTTTTCAGCTTGATTGCAGAGCTTTTGGTAAATACGATAATACGGTGACATTTGATAATTTTTTGTTTATACGTCTTGCTTCACACATTGTTTGCATTGTAATATAATAATATACAGTAGAGTGTACGAAAAATAATATTAAGAGAAATTCTAAAAAATTTTCATTTGTAAGTTAAAAAAATTTTTGTAAACATATCTATCTTGAATCTAAACCCATTTTTTTTCTAAAAAAAAATTTTTCATACCAAAAGAAAATTTTATTTATTGTGTTCATCGATTTTTTCTATATTTAAATTGTTTTTTAGGCAAAATTACTCAGCGCCGTTTATTTGAAAACATTTATATATGAAAATATAATTTTTGAAATTTTTTGAAAATTTTTTTGATATTTTAGCTCGTTTTATTCTGTTCTATTCAAAAAAAATTTTGTATTCATAACGCTTTTCAAAATAATCATTTTTTATGATTCATTCCTAATTGAGTTTTTCTTTTTCTGCGGCTTATTCTTTGCGCATTTTCGTTAATATCTCGGCCTTTCGCCTTTTTCTCATAAAATTCGTGCCTGTTTGCACCTTTAAAACTCGTGCCTTTTTGCACATTAAATATGTAAACTCGTGCCTTTTTGCACCTTTAAACTTAAAATTTGTGCCCTTTTTGCACTTTTATCAAAAATATTTCATTTCTTTATATGCGTTTTTTTCAAAAAATATTTATCCTGTAACAGGATTCCTGTTATTACAAAAAATTTGAGCTTTTTTTTCTATTTTTTCTATGGGTAAGGTTTTAATTTAATTTTCGTGTGTTTTAAAAAAAATAATTCGTTTTTTTTGGTTTGATTAATTAGGGTGATTTTTCTGAAATTAATTAAGGGTGATTTTTATTCTGAAATAAATTAGGATTTCTTAAATAAAATGGTTTATACTATTTTTAATTTTTGTTTCAATAATTCCTCCAATTCTGCTTTCTTTTCTCTTTTTTCATCGGCTTCAAAGGTCGCTTCCCATGAACCTTGCCATTTTTTGTCCTTTTTTCCTGGTGATTTTCAACCATTTTTTCGGTCCGCGCCCTTGCTCGTCCAATTTTCAAGCATCCTTTCCCGGTCGTGCTGTTCTTCCATTTTTTTACACAATTAGGCTCCAGATATTTCTATCAATAAAATCAAGTTGTAATTATGTTTATTATCAGTATCGGTGAGTGATAAGTGGTCAAGTCCCACATTAGGCTTCAGATATAAATATCAAAATATTAATTATTATTTATTTATTACCAGTATCTAGTGAGTGATAAGTGAGATGGTAAGTGAAGAATCAGTCTTATTATATACAGTAGATTATTGGTACAGTTGTTTAAGTTCTCATACAAAGGTCGGCTGTATGACAGTCAAGGTCATCATATGGTATGTTGACTGTCGTACGGACGGTTGTATGACCGCCATATAATTATGCAATATTACGTCATTATAATCCGACAATAGGTTTTCTCACTAGAGGTCGTCAAAATATTAAATTTGAGTGTTTTCGATCTTAACAAGGATTATCACCGATTTAATATATATCAACATTAAACTTGATCTGAAAACAATTATCTTTAATTTTATCAGGTTTAATTTTTAAAATTGTTAAATACAGTAGATATTCTCCAAAAATGTTCTGATAATCTTAAATCGCCTTGAAACCACCGCTAAGAGATTTTCCGGAGTAAACTTTCTAACGGCGATAATACCATATCCCTTTATTGCCCTCTTCGACAGATTTGGTCCCTCAAAAACACGGGGGGTGAGAAAACGACGCTTCATTCAAAACAAGTCATCCGATTAAGTTCTTAGATAGCTCAAACTGAGCAAAATTATCTAATGAATATAAACATTAAAAACTGTTTTTAATAAGACCAATAATTTTATTTTATTTCTAAGATTACTGAAATTGTTTAATTATTAGTTTTTGTTAAAAAATAGAAAGAAAGGACTGAGAAAAAAATAGAAACAATGGTCTGATTTGGACCAATATGATTTATGTCCACATGGGGCGTAAGAGAGAAAAATTACATTCTACTTCTTAGCGTCGTGTATGAATATAAATCACCTATGGTTAATAATACTTTCATCAGCAAGTTCACTACGGCAAATCTTTTGACTGTGGTTAAAAAAGAATTTAAAAATTTTCATAAATTTTTCAAATGATATCTACTGTATTTAACAATTTCAAAAATTTTGCCCGGTAAATCGTTTTAAGATCAAGTTTGATGTTGAAAAGTCGGTAATAAACTGTAAGATCTTGAGGTTTGAGAAACGATTAAATGACCTTATTCCGAATTAGGANTTCTGATCAACACATGGTCATAAATCCGTAAACCGCTCGCCATCATGTCCGATCCTATGTTTAAATCGGACGAAAACCAATATCATGAACCATATCAGAGTAGTATCGATCTTAATTTTATCGTTGAAACAAATTCATCAAACATTTGAAACCAAATTTTGAGAGAAAAAATCCAAATTATTTCACAAAAAGTTAATTTCAATTTTGAACAAAATTTTATAGAAAACTTACAATACGAATCAAAAAGTACAATAATAAATATTTTAAGTACAATAGAAAATCTTCCTAACGAAAACGAAAAATTGACTGCTGAAATGAAAACAATTTTAAAATTGATAAAAAGTCACTAAAAATACAAAAAAAAATGTACCTTACTTTGAAATAATTATCAATTTTATCAATTGTGCCTCAGAGAGCACGAGAGTTAAAATTACTAATGTTTATTTAATTTTATTGCAATTCTAAAAAAAAGTGTATTCTGAATACTTTTATTAGAATACGAGCATAAAAAATCGAAAAAAATTAAAAAATAATTAATCAAAAAAAAAACTGAAGAAAACATGAATAAAGAAATCAATGCAAATTCTATGAACACGCTAGAGATGTCGGATGAAGAAATGGAAGAATGTGTTACAAATACCGAATTACTACGAAAGCGAAAAATCACAAATGAAAAAACAGAAGAAAAAAATGACCAAGTAAAAACAATTATCAATAATTTTAGAAAAAACAATAATATTTTTCTTAAAAATCACGAAACAATAGAAAATTTTTATATTATGCTCGAAAAATTTAAATCGATCGAATTAAATTTGAGTGGCTGTAAAAACATTTCAAAATTAGTTGAGCACTTAGATAACTAGAATTTTCTGATCAAATCTCAAAACAAGTCTCAAATTAAATTTAACAAATTTAGAACTTTCGAATTAGAAGAAATAATTAAAACCAAATTATTCAATAATTTTGGTGATTTCTCATTAGTTTCAGATTATGTTAAAAACTTTTCAAACCTTCTAGAAATTAACAAATCACTCAATCTCAAAAACATTGAAATTTTCAACCAAATACACATTCTCCAAATCATAATATTTTTATAAAAAACAACCCTAACACACAAAATGAGTGAATTACTTTTTTACGTTGGAACCAGATTAAATAACCATTCTGAAACATTGTTATTTTTACAAATGTACAAAAAAAATAATATTCCACTCAAACTGATAAACAAAATTTTCCCCTTCATCAAAAAAAATAGAAAAAATATGATTCAGAAAATAATTCTGAAAAAAGGGGAGGAGAAATAAATATGAAAAATATATGAAATTGAGAAACTAAGTGATTACAACAGTTTTCATTTTGTGGGGGTTGGATATATGTATAAATCATTACTTGTTCAGCAGAATACAATAATATTCTGCGTGAACACCCTGATCTTATTACTATATAAATCGTGTACGCTTTACTGTTAAATTGCCTTTCTGATTACTATTAATAAACTTCAAAATTTAATTAAGTATCCTTTGGTGTAATCTCAGCTTCTAGCATTTAGCATATATCTTAGTATATAGTTTCTCCTGAATAATATTTGTTTTGGTACCTGGCGCTGGTTTGTCAGTCGTCAGATTCCATAGTTTCAATAAAAGATATCAAAAAGACACTCTTCAACTTTGGTTAAGTTTTATTGATATGACTTTCATTTACGAAAAATATACGGCTCATTACAACGATTTATAACAGATTTACAACGAATTTGGACAAAATAATTTAAAAATACGTATAAAAACACTCGACCCGCGTGGAGTCGTACGGACAGCTTAGAGTTAAAAACAAATTTAAAGATAATGTATGTAAAATTTTAAAATATTTAATGTATTATATTAAATATTTCATATTTTAGTTCCTTGTCTGGATGCTCACTTCGGGACGTGATAATTAATAGTAGTTAATGTTCAAAGGTTGTTGGTGAAATAAAAGGTTCAAATATTTCAGACACCAAAGATGCTCTGCTATATTCTGCACTTATTAAAACACAACGTCTCAATTGTTCAAATAATACTTTATTAATTAAGAGTAGAAGTGGCAATTGATTAAAAGTTTAACAGTTGTATTTATAGCAGTAATAATTGTTTGTATAGTAGAGAATCTAGATAATACAGAATACAAAATATACTTATTATACAAAATAAACATATTTCGTATTACATAGGAGTAAGGGTAATAATTGCGTAATTATGGTTAATTACATAGAACAATATCTTAATGAAAACATAAATTAAGGAACTACCAACCCGATAAAGCCATAATCGAAAAGTAAATCTACAATCTGAATAATTTCACTGGTGGGTAACTCTGCAGCATTCACTCCGTAAACCAAATCAAAATATTTCCTAACGATTCCGATTGGATAGATTTGAAAAGCATTTATTTCAAGTCCATTATAACTTTTGATCCACGAGTCTCGCGGGCTTTCCGAATGAGTAATCGGTGATAATTTGAGAAAATTCCAAAAACATATTTGTGGATCTAAAAAATGGTACTAAACTGATCTCAAAAAAGAATAATTGATGGTGGTCTCGCAGTCATCCGACAATAGGTTTTCTCACTAGAGGTCGTCAAAATATAAAATTTGAGTGTTTTTGATCTTAACAAGGATTATCACCGATTTAATATATATCAACATTAAACTTGATCTGAAAAAAATTATCTTTAATTTTATCAGGTTTAATTTTTAAAATTGTTAAATACAGTAGATATTCTTTAAAAATTATTATATTTTTTCAATCAAAGATTGTTTTTATTCGACGTTTCGGCTAAACAGCCATTATCAGTGTGAGAGGTTTGGATGAACAGAAATCGAAAGTTGATTTTTTTTTGAGCGCGAAATCGAGTTTCAATAATTAGCGAAAATTACAATTTTAAAATTTAAAGGTGCATTTTTTTGCGAAACTAAGTGATCGAGCCTCAGATAGGGTGCTTTGATTGAAAAAATATAATAATTTTATGTCTCGAAAACACTAAATATAATTCTTTAAAAATGTTCTGATAATCTCAAATCGCTTTGAAACCACCGCTTAGAGATTTTCCGGAGTAAATTTTCTAACGGCGATAATACCATATCCCTTTATTGCTCTCTTCGACAGATTTGGTCCCTCTAAAACACGGGGGGTGAAAAAACGACGCTTCATTTCAAAACAAGTCATCCGATTTAGTTCTTAGATAGCTCAAACTGAGCAAAATTATCTAATAAATATAAACATTAAAAACTGTTTTTAATAGGACCAATAATTTTATTTTATTTCTAAGATTACTGAAATTGTTTAATTATTAGTTTTTGTTAAAAAATAGAAAGAAAGGTCTGAGAAAAAAATAGAAACAATGGTCTGATTCTGACCAATTTTTATTTTGTATTATTCACTAGATAGTTGTGCACAGTTTAAGCTATCTAAGAACCTAATCCGATGACTCGTTTTCAAATGACGCGTGGTTTTCTCACCCTCCCCGTGTTTTTGAGGGACCAAATCTGTTGGAGAGAGCAATAAAGGGATACATGATTTATGTCCACATGGGGCGTAAGAGAGCAAAATTACATTCTACTTCTTAGCGTCGTGTATGAATATAAATAACCTTTGGTTAATAATACTTTCATCAGCAAGTTCACTACGGCAAATCTTTTGGCTGTGGTTAAAAAAGAATTTAAAAATTTTCATAAATTTTTCAAATGATATCTACTGTATTTAACAATTCCAAAAATTTTGCCCGGTAAATCGTTTTAAGATCAAGTTTGATGTTGAAAAGTCGGTAATAAACTGTAAGATCTTGAGGTTTGAGAAACGATTAAATGACCTTATTCCGAATTAGGATTAAAAATTGCGAGAAATGAAGGAGGAGTACGCTTTTTCGGAAGCTTTTTAATTGTTTTCTCGGCGTAGGTTGAGTTTTATGATGCTTATATTAGCCTTGACAGTCTTTCTCTAAAGCTGCAATTAAACATTTCAAAAAAATAAGTCTGGACATCGACACCACCTGGTTAACCGCGGTTAAACACAAATCTCGCATAAAAACTGAATAACTGCAGCAAAAGTCTTTTGAGTTTCACGGGAATTTAAAGAAAAATTCAAATCAGTGGTAACTGATGATCGGTGAAATTTAAAAACCAGTAAATTTGTTTCTAATTTTGAGAAGATTACAATTGACATAAAACGTCTTAACTGATGGTTGAAAAACTACAAAAAACCCGAAAGAAATTTCTACGCGAACAACTGAATAGCTGAGGCTGAAAAACTACAGTATATCACATTTTTGCTTGCGACCTTTTTTTCTGGGAACTGATTGACACCGTTTATTGGTCAATAAAAATTTAAATATACTTATTTCCTACGTGTTTGTACATAGAAATGTTTTGATTTGCAGAGGTAAGCTAAAAAAGAAAACTGAAATCGCAAGCAAAAATTTGACATGCTGTATCTAGTAGATACTATCTACCAAAAACTCTCCGGTATAGCGATTATACTTCTGAAAGGCTTTCTTGAAATACATTTTTGATTGTCTGTCAAATGTGCACCAAACCAAAAAAAATAAGTTTTTGTCATTTCCAGACCCTACAACCTCCTCCAAATTTTAAGTAATACTTACGTCCAAGTGTTGACCATCCGCTCAGGCTCGATAAAAATCGGAAAATTTGAATAATTTGTCATTTTAAAATTTGATTAAATGATATTTGGAACAATTTTTGGTCGAAATCACAGTTTGCTTAGAGATTTTATATCTTGATTTTACGAAGCGTTGTTTGTTTTAGTTTATTAAGTCAAATGAATGAGGAATCTACTATTTATTTAGTGCATGCGGTATCTTTGCGCATTTGTGACCTTACATGTGTGACAATTCAGTTCAAATATTTCAAGATCAAAAACGATTGGTCGTTATGGAGATTCACACATCAGAATTTTCGATTCGGACCAAAGAATTTTATAATTTAAATGAATACACCTAAAAACAAATTCAAAATTACAGGAGTCATTAAAACTTACGAAAATAATAAGTCAGTATATGTTTTAATGCTTATTATAGTTAGCTGAACCGATATAAATATGTTTCAGCTTGATAAAATTATTTTTATTCATTTTAGGAAAGATTTGAGTTTCATTTATGAAATCGTAAAAATTTGAAAAAAAATCAAAGAAATATGAAAATTTTCCGTATTTTTCGGCCAAAATTTTTTCTGTTTTTTATATTTCAATCTGTGACAAAAAATTCTCCGCAAATCATGTCCAAAAATTTTTTAATTTGTAGTTTTTCAAATTATCAATAAAAAATCAGGTAGAATCAATTATTTAACTTTCACGCCGATTTTTGTCTATGATATAAACGTGTATCAAACGGCCGTCTTATCAGATGAGATAAGTCGGACCACCAAGAGGTGACAAAAATATTCCGGCCGGCCCTTCTTTTTCTAAGGCTGAGAATCCGCTTTTAGCTTTTTTTATTTACGTTTCATCGGCGCAGAAGAGCNGTCATCCGATTAAGTTCTTAGATAGCTCAAACTGAGCAAAATTATCTAATGAATATAAACATTAAAAACTGTTTTTAATAAGACCAATAATTTTATTTTATTTCTAAGATTACTGAAATTGTTTAATTATTAGTTTTTGTTAAAAAATAGAAAGAAAGGACTGAGAAAAAAATAGAAACAATGGTCTGATTTGGACCAATATGATTTATGTCCACATGGGGCGTAAGAGAGAAAAATTACATTCTACTTCTTAGCGTCGTGTATGAATATAAATCACCTATGGTTAATAATACTTTCATCAGCAAGTTCACTACGGCAAATCTTTTGACTGTGGTTAAAAAAGAATTTAAAAATTTTCATAAATTTTTCAAATGATATCTACTGTATTTAACAATTTCAAAAATTTTGCCCGGTAAATCGTTTTAAGATCAAGTTTGATGTTGAAAAGTCGGTAATAAACTGTAGGATCTTGAGGTTCGAGAAACGATTAAATGACCTTATTCTGAATTAGGATTAAAAATTGCGAGAAATGAAGGAGGAGTACGCCTTTTCGGAAGCTTTCTAATTGTTTTCTCGGCGTAGGTTGAGTTTTATGATGCTTATATTAGCCTTGACAGTCTTTCTCTAAAGCTGCAATTAAACATTTCAAAAAAATAAGTCTGGGCATCGACACCACCTGGTTAACCGCGGTTAAACACAAATCTTGCATTAAAACTAAATAACTGCAGCAAAAGTTTTTTGAGTTTCACGGGAATTTAAAGAAAAATTCAAATCAGTGGTAACTGATGATCGGTGAAATTAAAAAACCAGTAAATTTGTTTCTAATTTTGAGAAGATTACAATTGACTAAAAACGTCTTAACTGATGGTTGAAAAAATACAAAAAACCCGAAAGAAATTTCTACGCGAACAACTGAATAACTGAGCCCGAAAAACTACAGTATATCACATTTTTGCTTGCGACCTTTTTTTCTGGGAACTGATTGACACCGTTTATTGGTCAATAAGATATTTAAATATACTTATTTCCTACGTGTTTGTACATACAAATGTTTTGATTGGCAGAGGTGAGCTAAAGAAGAAAACTGAAATCGCAAGCAAAAATTGGACATGCTGTATCTAGTAGATAATATCTACCAAAAACTCCTCGGTATAGCGATTATACTTCTGAAAGGCTTTCTTGAAATACATTTTTGATTGTCTGTCAAATGTGCACCAAACCAAAAAAAATAAGTTTTGTCATTTCCAGACCCTACAACCTCCTCCAAATTTCAAGTAATACTTACGTCCAAGTGTTGACCATCCGCAAAATTGATCTGAATCCAGTAATCGTTTCCTTTTCTGATAGAATGTTCCTGATAAGCATGTTTAAGCTCAGGCTCGATAAAAATCGGAAAATTTGAATAATTTGTCATTTTAAAATTTGAGTAAATGATATTTGGAACAATTTTTGGTCGAAATCGCAGTTTGCTTAGAGATTTTATATATTGATTTTACGAAGCGTTGTTTGTTTTAGTTTATTAAGTCAAATGAATGAAGAATCTACTATTTATTTAGTGCATGCGGTATCTTTGCGTATTTGTGACCTCACATGTGTGACAATTCAGTTCAAATATTTCAAGATCAAACTACGATTGGTCGTTACGTTAAACTATAACCGTAATTCTTAAATGACACCGAGTTGCTCTTGCTAAGAATTACGTAATATGACACCAATCGTATATTTAGGGTTGGTGTTTATTTAAACGTGCACAAGAGGGAAAGAGTACAGGGGTTTACCGACCGGCAGCAGAAATGCCCGATATGGGCAAGAAAGGCGATTAGCCAGCAAGCACCGCCAGATCCAACTCCTCCACCAACTGCAGCACGTCCCTCCAATCCTGTGTACCGATTGTGAACTGAATATCACAAAACCTAAAGGTAAGGTTATTATTTCTCTGAATATAACGTTAGTAAAAAGTGGTACCTATTTGAAAGAATAAATCTCGAGTGAAACGTGTCAATGTTTCGCGTCAAGTTATAACTCATAATTGGCGTGTTTTTAAAGAAGTGAGCGTTATGTGCCTTGAGCGTATTTATGTACTTAATACTCGAAATAATGGTTTTAGCGTTATGGAGATTCACACATCAGAATTTTCAATTCGGACCGAAGAATTTAGAAATTTAAATGAATTCACCTAAAAACAAATTCAAAATTAGAACGTTAAATTTGAAAACCTTAAACATTATCGGAAATATTTTCTAAGAAGGAATTTTTTAACTTCCCATAAATTTTACGATTATTTTTGATGCGCTAGGACCACTGGAATTACTGTTTAACTTACTGTACATGAATTACTGGTCGAGGTATTTCGCCGATTGCACTGGAGCACAGTGACAGACATAACTTATGCCGCATAACTTATGCGGCATAAGCATATAATGAATACCAATAATATCAGATCGATTGATCTATTAATTGCAATCGGATCTGATCAACTTATGTCAAAATTACGCGTTTTTTAGCCATCCAATAAACCAACGATTTTGACCATTTTTACCTTTAAAATCTACTTTTTCCGAGATTTCATTTTCAAATTTGCTCGAAATTTTTGAAACACCCTTTGTCATGACTGAAATATCTAAGACCCAATTTTTAAAATTTTCAGTCAGAATTGTCACAGAAACGTTCAAAATCTCATTCGCGGAACCGAATACATTTTTATCATGCAGAAAACAGTTCGGGCATTGTCAGCTTTTGGAATTCTTTAATTTAAAACCAAAACACACAAAGGGCATTGAAGAGTATTTAACAAGAAATTTTTCGACTTGATTTTTCTAAATTTAATTAATAACGAAGCAACGATTTATTACAAAAAATCTTAAAAAATTAGAAAGTTGATAGGAAATTGCGTTTTGTCATAAATTTCTCTTTAGCGCATCTGATGATGGCCAAAAAAAAATGAAGTTCATTTGATGAAAAGGTTTTGTGCATCAAACCCTCTAGGCCCTGGCCAGGCCATATCATGAATATATCGGCCATATCATGAATATCGGTCAATCCTTGGCCCTGAATAAATATACTGTATGTCACATTGATGCTCATATTCTTAGCTTTATGCAGAAATATGATTTAATACCGCTGATCTGTCAATAAGCAGCTTATTAAGCCTTATTATAAGCTGGTTAATCTGTAAATCATTTAATTTACTGTATATCTAAAGATCTTGACGATGAATGTATCACTGCTAAGATCTGAGAGTTTATAAAACTTAGATAAATTGTCTGTCCTTTAAATAAATATGTTATCTATATTCAGCGCTGTAAGGACATATTTTAGTCAAATCTTCCTTCGTCTCCTCGAATAATAGATATTTCATTTCTGGCATGGTCGATAAACTTGAATCGGATTATAAATTTTCAAATTTGATGTACTTGATTTAACAAACATTCAAATTTTTAACCAGAATTGTTGATTTAAGGAGGTTGCGGGTGTAAAATCAAGTATGTGCAAGCTGGAATCTATATAACTTTGTTCAGATTGCCGGAGTTAAGTATTCACAACCCCCAACAATAAGTTGGTGGCAGCGAATTTTGACTTTTGCAAGGTTTTGGTACCACTATCACCAACCATCTGGTTACCCGCGGTTTAAAACGAGTCCTTTGGCTTTTTTGAAGGAAACAAGGATTCTAGAGCTTAANAAAAATAAATTTTCACCTTTTTTTTCTTTCATTTATCGCTCTGAAATAATGTATCAATCTGCAGGACTTATGGCACCCCCTTAAACATTATCGAAAATATTTTCTACGTAGGAATTTTTTAACTTCCTATAAATTTTACGATTATTTTTGATGCGCTAGGACCACTGGAATTACTGTTTAACTTACTGTACTAACCATGAATTACTGGTCGAGGTATTTCGCCGATTGCACTGGAGCACAGTGACAGACATAACTTATGACGCATAACTTATGCGGCATAAGCATATAATGAATAACAATAATATCAGATCGATTGATCTATTAATTGCAATCGGATCTGATCAACTAATGTCAAATTACGCGTTTTTTAGCCATCCAATAAACCAACGATTTTGACCATTTTTACCCTTAAAATCTACTTTTTCCGAGATTTCATTTTCAAATATGCTCGAAATTTTTGAAACACCCTTTGTCATGACTGAAATATCTTAGACCCAATTTTTAAAATTTTCAGTCAGAATTGTCACAGAAACGTTCAGAATCTAATTCGCGGAACCGAATTCATTTTTATCATGCAGAAAGCAGTTCGGGCATTGTCAGCTTTTGGAATTCTTTAATTTAAAAGCAAAACACACAAAGGGCATTGAAGAGTATTTAACAAGAAATTTTTCGACTTGATTTTTCTAAATTTAATTAATAACGAAGCAACGATTTATTACAAAAAATCTTAAAAAATCAGGAAGTTGATAGGAAATTGCGTTTTGTCATCAATATCTCTTTAGCGCATCTGGTGATGGTCAAAAAAATTGAAGTTCATTTGATGAAAAGGTTGTGTGCATCAAACCCTCTTGGCCCTGGCCATGGCCAGGCCATATCATGAATTTATCGGCCATATCATGAATATCGGTTAATCCTTGGCCCTGAATATACTGTATACAGTATGTCACATTGTTGCTCATATTCTCAGCTTTATGCAGAAATACTGATGATTTAATACCACTGATCTGTCAATAAGCTGGTTAATCTGTAAAGCAATTTAATTTACTGTATATCTAAAGATCTTGATGATGAATGTATCACTGCTAAGATCTGAGAGTTTATAAAACTTAGATAAATTGTCTGTCCTTAAAATAAATATGTTATCTATTTTCAGCGCTGTAAGGACATATTTTAGTCAAATCTTCCTTGGTCTCCTCGAATAGTAGATATTTCATTTCTGGCATGGTCGATAAACTTGAATCGGATTATAAATTTTCAAATTTCATGTACTTGATTTAACATACATTCAAATTTCTTACCAGAATTGTTGATTTAAGAAGGTTGCGGGTGTAAAATCTAGTATGTGCAAGCTGGAATCTATATAACTTTGTTCAGATTGCCGGAGTTAAGCATTCACAACCCCCAACAATGAGTTGGTGGCAGCGAATTTTGACTTTTGCAAGGTTTTGGTACCACTATCACCAACCATCTGGTTACCCGCGGTTTAAAA
Organism: Oikopleura vanhoeffeni; assembly: GCA_004367855.1. Lineage (NCBI taxonomy): Eukaryota > Metazoa > Chordata > Appendicularia > Copelata > Oikopleuridae > Oikopleura > Oikopleura vanhoeffeni. Next base: position 91,601 of record SCLH01000244.1, on the reverse strand, counting down.
CGAGTCCCTTGGCTTTTTTGAAGGAAACAAGGATTCTAGAGCTTAAATCGGAAAGCTTAAATTGGAAAGTTTTGAATCACCCAGATTATGGTGTTCCGGGTCACCAACCTTTTTGATGTTTGACCCGGTTTTTCAATCGGTAATTTTTGACCTGGAACACCATTCGTGATAAAACGAATAAAATATAATTTATAGAATTACAGGATATATCCCTGTATTACACTTTGCTTAGAATGCGTAGCCACGTCGATTTTTCTATTGATTCTCCTATTCGGCTACGCATTCTAAGCAAAGTGTGATAAAGGGATATAATTTATATCCTATAAAGCTTATTCAGCGGTAATGATATAAATGTCATTTTTGCAATTTTTTTCGCAAAGTATATATTAGAAGCTCACAACTTGTGAGTCACAAGATCTGAGATATCTCCTTATCACACTTGTGTGCGTATCCCGTCCCTACTACTAAAAACACACTACGTTTGCTAATCAGAGACGAGATATGCACAAAAGTGTGAGGAGATATCGTATCGAGCTTAAATTTTTTAATTTCGCAATTATTGGCTGTGAATGATTCACAGTGAATCGACAAAAAACTGCTCAAAATACACAATTTTGAACATAAAAATCATAATTAGAAAAATAAATGCTACTATAATATTCAAAGTGATTGACTGGGGCTTTCAGTGGTCATAGGCTGAGGGGGTTATAAGTTATAACTTATAACTTATAAGTGGTGACCACTTAGTGGTCACATGACAGGGGGTTTTGGTATTTTTCGACCACCAGTTAAGAGTTTTTTGATAAATTTTGATCCCGTTTAGAATAATTTGAAAATATTCTCTGGTTTTTTAATTTTCCGGCTATCGGTAATAGGCTGTCACCTGTGAGATTTGGGCCGAGACAAAGTTCAAAACATGGAATTTTGAGTACTCCCATTGTGTTCCTTAGTGAATTTGGAGTAAAAAATGGGCTTATGGCATATCGAAATTTTAGAGTTTTTTTCGGGATATTTATTTTTTTTAATTTAACAAAAACCCCAAAGCCCCTCGCTCGCAAAACTATCTACTACATGTAGTACCCGGTAAATGAAACTATTTCCATTGTGGCATGTAAAAGTTTGATTATACTAAATCATATATCCCTTTATCACTTTTTGGTTAGAATGCGTAGCCACAACGTTAAAAGGAGTAGTGGCTACGCATTCTAACCAAAAAGTGATAAAGGGATATACTAAATAATAGTAAAAGTTTGGGGTATCCGGTAAAGGAATGCAGTTATAGGCAACGCACGAGCTATTGGTCAAAAGTGTTGCCTATTGTCTACACTGTATAAAATTGTTTTAAAACTATTTTGTGTTTGTACCAATTCGAAAACCTGAGTAAAAATATGACGTCAACTTATCAGCGAATACCAAAATTTCAAAAATCATGCTGAATTTATCACTTTCCCCTTCCGCATTAGTTAATTTTAGCTTAATACGAGAAAATATATGGGGGGGCTTTAATTAAGTGGTCACAGGTCAGCCGGAAGATAAGATATGCTCAAAAAGGGGGATTTTAAGTTGTCAGGGGGCTTTAATTAGTTAACCACTGTAATAAAAACTTTTATATTTTCTACAATTTTCAATTTTCAAAATGATTTTGCGCACTTTTTTGGTGATTCACAGCCGTGGCTCGATTAGGGTTGACGCGATAGAAGCATTTTCATGTTATAGCTATTGGACAAAGAAAACTGAGGAAATAGGTATTATTTTTTTCGGTTCTTCTTTTGATTGTCCGAAAAAATGTAGTTTATGCCCTTTTGACAATGGCTTCCTATCTTGAAAAAATTACTTATTCCATTACCACTAAAAAGCCTCATATGATATAAGTTATATCCTTTGTCCAACCTAAGTCCATCTTAAAAATGCTTGTTATCTCTATAGACTATAGTGCGTGTTCGTATTCCACTGATGTTTTCTTAGTGATTGTCTTGAGAATGATTATAGGCAAGTGTGCTTGATATTGGGACCACCAAAGTTGATCAGTATGGCAACATTAGTGGAATTAGAACACACACTATAGAAATAACAAACATTTTAAAGATTGTCTTTGGTTGGGAAAAGGGTATCAATGATAATTATATCAAATCGTCAAAAAAGGATATTTTTAGTCATATTCTACTCAATTCCTGGGATCTAAAATAGAAAGAAAAAAATTTGCACTTAATTTCAGACAATTTCCTAATCTTTCACAAAATCTCAAATTTTACACGTTTTTAACCGCGGTTCACCCGGGGCTACCCAATTGCACTGACCGTTTTTTGAGACCGAGGCAATTCGCACTGCCGCGCGGTGAATTGACGTTTTGAAAGAGGCCTTTCACACAGCGGCGACTGACCCGAGCAAAGAAATCAAACATTTTAATTGCGCCAGATCGCAAAATATTTTGCAGATAATCTGAATCTGATAATTTATAAGTTCGAGAAAAAGATCCAATATTATCACTTATTAATTGATTCTCAGAATATGCAGATAACTTTAAAACGGTAACGGGTAAAACGGCGTGATACGATACGTATATTTTCTAGGTTTCACACCGAAAAAAATATTTTGGACATATGCACATGCT
>SCLH01000244.1:32205-80173 GCA_004367855.1 Oikopleura vanhoeffeni | reverse complement strand
AGAAAAATTTGGAATTTTTTTTATGATATGAGCATAAATGCATTTTGTCGCCTTCCTGAGGCTATTTTGTGCATTTAAAATGTCCTTAGCCTGTAATAAAAAACCGTTGAGTACCCCCTTAAATGATCAATAGCAGCTAGATGGCAGAAGTGCAATTTATAAGTTAAATATTTTTTTTAACTTCTGACCCTTTAATTATGAACATCGATTAAAGCGCACTGTCGTTCATTTCACCTTGATTTTTTTGTCGTTTCAACGCCAGAAGAGCGTTTCGAGTATTTGCCAGAAACGTCCAGCTGGGAAATTGACCGTTTTCTGGGTTTGAGATGGGACAAACATGGGAAAAGTGTTTTAATTTTATTAAAAAAAATTTTGTCAAAATTTTAAACGACTATTCACATTTTTGTGAATATTCCGGCCCTGATTAGGAAACGTAAAGTGTTTTTAAGTAGTAGGGCCGAGATATTCACCAAAGTGTGAATTGGGGATATATATAAACTTTGAATAATATAATATGTACATATGTATTTTTTTTACTTCCGAAGTGAAAATTGTCCTTTAGGTAATTACGGCCAAAAAAATAGTAACTAGGTGGATTTTATTTTCAAACTCTTGGCATCGGCTATAGCTTGGCGTTCAAAATAAAATTCACCTAGTTACCATTTTTAATTGGCTGTAATTAGCTAAAGGACAATTTTCACTTCGCAAGTAAAAAAGTACATACTGTAATACAAATCTTAAGTATTACAATTAAAAAACTGAAATTAAGCGTTCCACAAGTCAGACTTAAATGCAAAATTTATGACGGCTACCAGCATTGGTTTGAGTATATAGGCATGCATTACGATAACCTAGACTTTATGGTCTACCTCGAAAACAGCACGAAAAAGGGTGCTCGAAGATCAGTCAGAAGTAGGCGATTACATTTTCGGATTTAAAATTATTAAAAAAATCGGTCACTTTTTAAATTGATTAAGCTCATATTTGTTATGGATAAATAATGACGATTCTTAATATAAATTGGACTACCTACAACCAATACTACCTTCTTGAGTTTATCTGGCTAAAAGCGTGACTAATTTAAAAAAAAAAACAATAATTGTCAGTAAAATTCCATATAACTTAGCGCATAATCTGGCTGAATAAGATGCAGATTGCAACCTGGTTACTCGAAATTAAAATATTTTGCAAACCTGTTTTGAACAGCGTTGAACTTTATGCGGATTTTTACAGTAGTTTTTTCGTAATTTACAGTTATTAATTTTTATTATGGGTAGGTTATACAGATTTTATCTTTTTCTCCCGTCCATAATAAACGTTAAATATAACAAAAATCACCACAAGATGGTTCAGAGTCAAAACTCAATTTCAAGTTATTCAGAATTTATTTAAACAGGGCTTTCAATCATTTCTTAAGGTCCAATTTGCGGGTTCTGGGCAAAATCAAGTTGAATTAATATTAAGTTTGTTTAATTTATCGAGCGAGAAAAGTTTATGTTTGCAAGTTAACCAGCACATGGCTCATTTATTTTTGACATTTTATTTTTTTCAAGACAATTTCTGACAGAAATGTCTTGATGAAAAAAATTTGCAGAAATTAAGGAAAACTCACTTGAACCGCCATAAAATGATAAGAATTATTAGGCTGTCTACCGTTGAAAAAACTATTTGTTTCGATAATCTCGAATTTATTATTAAAAGTTCAAAAGTTTGGTAAACAAGAAAAATCAAAATAAGAATTTTTATTTTCTGATGACAACGAAGAGAATTTTGAAGAAAAATCAAGACATCAAAATAAACATGTGAAATATAGCGAAAATGAACTATTCGGATTGGCTTTTATATAATATTATTTTCCCAACCTGAGTCCATCTTAAAAAAAATTGTCTTGAGTATGATTATAGGCAAGGGTGCTTGATATTGGGACCGCCAAAGTTGATCGGTGTGTTATCACTCAAGCAATCACTAAGACAACATTAGTTGGATTCGAACACGCGCTATAGAGATAGTAAGCATTTTTAATATTGACTTAGGTTATGAAAAGGGTATTCAGAATCGAGTTTGAACTATAAAACTTCCAAAAATTGAGTGAAGAATCTAATTTGTTTGTAATTTAATGTATTTTGCAGTTTTGATTTTCTCAAAAATTTGTCATTGTGCATTTAATTTGAGATTGCGGAAAGGGGCTAAATAGCTTGTTGTCGACAATTTGATTCGTAAAAAATTGTACCGGTATAAAGGCAATTTTTTCCTAAATGATCGTCTTGATCATCTTTTTCGGCATTAAATTTATAATTTATACTCAGTATTTTTGGTTTCAGTATTTTATTGGTTTTTGCAAAGAAAAAAAATTCCGTGGCGGCACCTCTGTGCAAAGGTCGGCACATTTTTTTTGGGTCGGATCGGTCGGCTCAAAATTTGTTTGGATCGGATTGGTCGGCTCAAAATTTTTTTTGGATGGGATCAGTCGGCTCATAAATTTTTTGGATCGTATCTGGATCGGTCGACTTTTGAAAAAAATTAATCGGGTCGGGATCGGATCGGATGACCCAAAAAAGATTGGATCCGATCCACCGATCAGATTCCGATTCAATTGTGCCGACCCCTGCCTGCGTGCCTTCAAGAGTTAAATACATTCTATCATTAATAAAAGTTAAAGCTTATATAAACTTTTTGAAATATTTATTAAAATGTGTATTTAAGTGCTGTTGCAACGACATTTGGTGCTAAGGCTTTTGGTAGTATGGCTTGGATCGTGCCACTAGGTGTTGCTTGTTCGACTTTTGGTGCAGCCAATGGGGAGGCTTTTACGTCAGCACGTTTAGCCTACGCAGCAGGGACAAATGGCCATTTTCCTCGATTTTTGTCATATTTGAGTCATTCTAGATTAACGCCATTAATGGCCGTGGTGTTTAATACAATAATTGGCATTTTGATGGTTATCCCAGAATCTTCAAATATTGAAAATTTGTTGGATTATTTCAGTTTTGCTATGTGGACGATTTACGCACTCACTTTCATATCTATTATTATACTCAGATATAAAGAACCTTTCAGAGATGCGGAAAGACCTTTCAAAGTGAGTTTCGGACGATAACTAATTAGCAGTTCTAGGATGCTGAAGCATATTATCAAATTTAGAGCTCTTATTGAGTATTTTATCCTCGAAGAGTTACTCTACCTTCTTTTTTCCTTTCCATGTTTTGTTTGAGAATAAAGGGAGAGTCAACTAAGAGAGTGAATTGCTCTACGGCGTAGAGTATACGCTCTTCAATAATCCTAGAGAGGAGAGCTCTCTTTTCATTTCTCTCGGTTTTGACTTTGAGATTTCATTGATCATAATTTGAACCAATCAAAAACAATCATCTTGATCAATGTTATAATATAATTTACATCTGATTTCGATTATATTTCTCAAAAAACGAACAATTTGTTCTAGCACCTTAAAATTTCAACTGAAACTTAAAAAATTTTTGGCATTTTTTGGGGAAAAAAAGGTATTGACTTCAAGAATCTGATTGGTCCAAATTTGAACCAATCAGAATCTCAATCGAGTGCTCTTTTATTCCATTCATAAAGACATAAATCATAAGTCCGATGAAGTTAAGATGGGCTAATAGTGCAGAACTATAGACTATATTTAATATAGCAATTAATTTTGACAACAAAATTTCAGCTTGTCCTTTGATTTCACAAGATTAAGGCTAGGTCTACAAATTGGCATTTTCAGAATTATTGCTCTAGTTTTAGATTTTCCTGAAATGACTCTGCAAAATTGCAAATCAGACATGCACACCCCCTTAAGGGTATGGTGGTTCTTAATTTGACATATTCTCGATAAAATATTAGCCAAGCAGGGCTTCAAGGATAATTATTCAGATTAGCCAGTTTGTAGAACTGGACTTCATCTTGCGTGAAACATGTGTAAAACATGTTTTTTTGCATACATACACTTCCACTTGAGCGCTTTTGTCGATAAGTGCTACATTTTTTCTAGAATATGCGATAAACCACCGTTTTTTCGACTTTGTTCATCGGAAAATCTATCTCCTCCTAGGTTAAATTTCAAAATTTACTCAAATTTTTGCAGACGGTAGCCGTAACAAATTTAAACTTCTGAGGAGCCGTTTTTTCAATTTCGACCTCAAACCCAAAATATAAATTTTTCAAGGTCATGTGAAAAAATTTCCGACAAAAAATGTGCTTCGATTTTTTCGAAAGTAGGCTCAAAAGAAAGCTGGGAAAACACTGAAGAGAAAGTTGGCTAACGTCAAGCCGAAATTTTGAAGTTTTAGTGGTCAAATTGAAACATACGTTATTTTGTACGTAATTTTGGNTCACGTTCTGTCGGGTTAATTTAAAACATGAATCATTGTTAAACCTTGAAAACTCAGGGAGGAGATACATTTTGAAAAAATAATTCCGTCACTTTTGTAAGCACGTTTCTGATCGGACGAGCCATCCGTTAATTTGAATTGTTTTTTAGGATGCAAGATTTTTGTTGAAATATATCAAAGAGAGGTAAAAATTGGTCCAACAATTTGTACTTGTGCGACAATTGGCTATCGAAAACCCCTTAAAATGCGACGACCACCCCCTTAAGGGTATGGTGGTTCCTAATTTGACATATTCTCGATAAAATATTAGCCAAACAGGGCTTCAAGGATAATTATTCAGATTAGCCAGTTAGTAGAACTGGACTTCATCTTGCGTAAAACATGTGTTAAACATGTTTTTTTTGCATACATACACTCCCAGACACATAAGCGAGACAGGGAGACCTAAATCAAAACTGAAAATCTATCTCCTCTCAGGCTTTATTTTGAAATAAAACTAAATTTTAAAATAACCTTTATAATTACTATTTAAAACTTCTAAGGAGCGCTTTTGTCGATAAGTGCTATATTTTTTCTAGAATATGCGATTGACCACCGTTTTTTGACTTTGTTCATCGGAAAATCTATCTCCTCCTAGGTTTAATTTCAAAATTCACTCAAATTTTTACACAGTTTTCAAGGTCACGTGAAAAAATTTCCGACAAAAAATGTGCTTCGATTTTTTTTAAAGTAGGCTCAAAATGAAGATGGGAAAACACTGAAGAGAAAGTTGGCTTACGTCAAGCCGAAATTTTGAAGTTTTAGTGGTAAAATTGATACATACGTTATTTTGTACTTAATTTTGAATTAAATACTCAGAAAAAATCGGAAAAACTCAAATATTTCGCAAAATTTTTCGTTTCTTATTTGGGTTGTTTTGTGCTTTTAAAACATAAACGATTGATTTGGCTCATTTCCCGACTTTGGACTCGTCGCCTGGCCGAACTTGTAATCAAAAAAAATATTTCCATTCTCATTTTTTTGCCTTAATTGGTCTGGTCTCAAGTTTTCAGAAAATTTTGTAAACCGATCAGTACAGTTTTTTAAATTTTAATCAATCTCAAATGTTTTTTTTATGGTCCGACTGGACCATTTTTTGCTATATTCTTTTTTAAACATTTGTGGTCAATAGAGCCGAAAACCAGGGGTCAGCAAATTTTCTGGAAACGTTTGCTCTGGTCTGCTCTGCTCTAAACCGCTTTACTTTGGTACTTTGAAAAGTCAGCACTGCTCTAGAACAAGAAGAGCAGAGTAGAGCAAACTCTGCCGATCCCTGTGTGTACACTAAGGTAGAAACGGCAAAAGTCGACCAGCCCAGATTTTATTTATTTTTGGAGCAATTTTTTTTCTGATCTGAAATTGACCCAGAAAAAATTTTGGAAAAAAATATGTTCCGTTTTCCAAAATCAGCATTTTTTGAAAAAAATTTGGCTATTATTGAAGGCTATTAGCTTGAAGGCTTGATTGCTATTAGCTTGAAGGTATTTGTGAATTTATTTCGAAAATTCCAAGTCAAATGATAGGCAATTTCAAAAAGTTTTTTTGCGTTTTTGAACACTTACCTGATTAAATTTAAAACTAAAAATTTTTATTGATAATTTTTATTTATGATTTCCTAGAACATATCAATAAATTACTAACCGTACGCATCAAAAAGTTTTGTCAGGTCTACCTTAGTGTACACCCGTTTAACTACTGAAAGCCACTTTGATCCGGAAAGAGATATTTTTTCCGGTAAAAATTGTAAATTACTAATTAATTTTTAATTTCTTATAATAATTATGCAGGTTCATCTAAAACTAATTTTTGTTTTCAGGTTTGGTTTCCATTACCAATTATTTGTGCCGGAATTTCTATCTTCCTTGTAGTCGCTCCATTGATTGAGAATCCTTCTCTGGCTTATTTGTTGGCTACTTTAATTATATTTGCTGGATTGATATTTTACATTCCATTTGTTTGGCTAGATTGGAATTTGCCATTTGGAATTTATAATAAAATTGAAGTTTTCTGTCAAAAATATTTTGAAGTTGTTCCTGTTAGTGCCGAAGATTTGAAAGAAAAATGAGAAAAAAGTTATCGAAGTACTTTTATTATTTTGTTAAACTGATGTATAAAAAGTGCTGTATGTAATAAATATAAATTTCAGTATCAACAAGTAACAGAAACCTGGATACAAAAATTGTGCACAGAAAGATTTTTATGATATACAGTAGGTGACGGGTAAAACCAGTCCTGCAAATTTTGCTTGAAGTTGAAAGCAGTTCTTAATCGGGATGAGTTTTTGATCCCGCTCGGTCCCGACTCGGGACTCCCGAGTTGTATTTTTTCTTCCAATCCCGATTCCGTCCTGGTCCCGACATAAGTTAAAATTTTAATCCCGATCCTTTCCTATCTCAACCCGGGACGCGGGATTTTAATCCCGACTCAAGATCACGATCCCATTCATAGAAGAAACAGGCAAATTTTACAAAAATTTCGATTTTAGAAAAATTAATCGTCAAAAAAAATATAAAAAATCAAATCTTTCAAATCATAAATTTGTAGGATGGTTTAATTTCAAAAAACAAATGAAATATTATTAATTCGGTGGTTGCATTCAACTGGCGCTAAGTTGAATGAGTTAACCTTGAAAAAGGTGAAAAAAGCTTGCTGAAAATCAGTTACGAGTTTTTCGAGAAATTTCAATTTTTCTTTAAATCTTAAACTTTGAACAGTGAAAATTTCACTGTGAAATTGATTTTTTGAAGATTTTGGCGTCAATCTTGAACTCTGATTTTTGATTCGTTTTTTTTTTCAATGTGGAACAATGAAAAATAAATCCGCATGATTCATTCTAGCATGTTGAGGAATTAATGAAAAATTAAGCCAATCACATCGCATCATTTGAGCATGAATCATAGGCTTTGATTCATAGCAAAGTGAACAAAAATTTTCTTTCAATTGAAATTGCTATGACGTCGATCTTATGATTTCCAAAATAGCAATTGTTATCAAAGGCTATTTTTTCAGAAAAATTTGATATTGATGTAAATTTCACCAAATTTAGAACGAAAAAGTAAATTTGACAATTTTTTTTGATGAAAATTTGTCGAGAAAATCTAAGAAACGCAAAATTTGATTGCGAACACGAATATCTGCATTTAAACATTACAAACTTCTTTATTTTCAAAAAATTGGAATTTCCGATTTTTTGGCCTTTTACAATTTTGGCCTTTTACACGCTCAATCGAGAAACGACTCTTGAAATGTTTAAAATTAACATTTCTCTGAGTACCGAACTTCGGTAACCGAAGATAAAAACATACTTGCTTTATATTAGCGAAGTAGAACTCAGGGAGGCGAATTATTTTTCAGGTTCGAAAAAGTCAACTTTTCGCACAAGTTATTCTTATTTAGAGACAACAGTAATTTGAACATTAAAAACATTCGAAATAAAAAGATTTTGAGAACTTTATTTTTTNTTTCTAGAATATGCGATAAACCACCGTTTTTTCGACTTTGTTCATCGGAAAATCTATCTCCTCCTAGGTTAAATTTCAAAATTTACTCAAATTTTTGCAGACGGTAGCCGTAACAAATTTAAACTTCTGAGGAGCCGTTTTTTCAATTTCGACCTCAAACCCAAAATATAAATTTTTCAAGGTCATGTGAAAAAATTTCCGACAAAAAATGTGCTTCGATTTTTTCGAAAGTAGGCTCAAAAGAAAGCTGGGAAAACACTGAAGAGAAAGTTGGCTAACGTCAAGCCGAAATTTTGAAGTTTTAGTGGTCAAATTGAAACATACGTTATTTTGTACGTAATTTTGGAAAAAATAATCAGAAAAAAATCTGAAAAACTCAAAAATTTCGAAAATTTTTTTGTTTCTTATTTGGGTTGTTTTGTGCTTTTAAAACATAAACGATTGATTTGGTGCATTTTTGACATGATAACTGCAGAAAATGTAGGAACCACTATACTCTTAAGGGGGTAGGTGTCACTGAAAAAACCAACACCTACCTTAAGGGGGTACTGATCGGTTCACAGAATTTTCTAAAAACTTGAGACCAGACTAATTAAGGCAAAAAAAATCAGAATTTTCATCTTTTTATACGATGATATTATGTGGGACTCGGCTGTGACCAAGTCGATTTCGATATATGTAAATTAAGGGGGTAGCGGTTGTAATCTTAATAAGGCACTTTGAGGCCTAGAAACATTGCGACCGCTACCCTCTTAATTCACATTGGTATCGAAATCGACTCGGCCACAACCAAGTCCCACATAATATCATTGTTTAAAAAGAACAAAATTAAAAGTCGGATGTGTGGTTACCGATAATGATTACATAAGGATGGTGTCTAATTTTGCTAAGAATGGCTCATTTCCCGACTTTGGACTCGTCGCCTGGCCGAACTTGTAATCAAAAAAAAATATTTCCATTCTCATTTTTTTTGCCTTAGTTAGTATAGTCTCCAGTTTTTAGAAACTTCTGTAAACCGATTAGTACCCCCTTCAGCGGTATACATTTTTTTTTAAAACTTATAATCAATCTCAAATGTTTTTTTTAATGGTTCGACTGGACCATTTTTTGCTATATTTTTTTTTAACATTTGTGGTCAATGGACCCGAAAACCAGGGGTCAGCAAATTTTCTGGAAACGTTTGCTCTGGTCTGCTCTGCTCTAAACCGCTTTACTTTGGTATTTTGAAAAGTCAGCTCTGCTCTGGAAAAAGAAGAGCAGAGTAGAGCAAACTCTGCCGATCCCTGTGTGTACACTAAGGTGGAAACGGCAAAAGTCGACCAGCCCAGATTTTATTTATTTTCGGAGCAATTTTTTTCTGATCTAAAATTTACCCAGAAAAATTTTTGGAAAAAAATATGTCCCGTTTTCTCAAATCAGCATTTTTTGAATAAATTTTGGCTATTATTTAACTTGAAGGTTTTTGTGAATTTATTTCGAAAATTCAAAGTCAAACGATAGGCAATTTCAAAAACGTTTTTTTGCGTTTTTGAACAAACTTTTATTGATAATTTTTATTTATAATTTCCTAGAACATATCAATAAATCACTTACCGTACGCATCAAAAAGTTTTTTCAGGTCTACCTTAGTGTACACCCGTTTAATTACTGAAAGCCACTTTGATCCGGAAAGTGATATTTTCTCCGGTAAAAATTGTTAATTACTAATTAATTTTTAATTTCTTATAATAATCATGCAGGTTTATCTAAAAATAATTTTTGTTTTCAGGTTTGGTTTCCATTACCAATTATTTGTGCCGGAATTTCTATTTTCCTTGTAGTAGCTCCATTGATTGAGAATCCTTCTCTGGCTTATTTGTTGGCTACTTTGATTATATTTGCTGGCTTGATATTTTACATTCCATTTGTTTGGCTAGATTGGAATTTGCCATTTGGAATTTATAATAAAATTGAAGTTTTCTGTCAAAAATATTTTGAAGTTGTTCCTGTTAGTGCCGAAGATTTGAAAGAAAAATGAGAAAAAAGTTATCGAAGTACTTTTATTATTTTGTTAAACTGATGTATAAAAAGTGCTGTATCTAATAAATATAAATTTCAGTATCAACAAGTAATAGAAACCGGGATACAAAAATTGTGCACAGAAAGATTTTTATGATATACAGTAGGTGACGGGTAAAACCACTCCTGCAAATTTTGCTTGAAGTTGAAAGCAGTTTTTAATCGGGATGAGTTTTCGATCCCGCTCAGTCCCGAGTTGTATTTTTTTCCAATCCCGATCCCGCCCTGGTCCAGACATAAGTTAAAATTTTTATCCCGATCCTTTCCTATCTCAACCCGGGACGCGGGATTTTAATCCCGACTCAAGATCACGATCCCATTCAGAACAGTGAAAAGGTGGTTTTAGAAGAAACAGGCAAATTTTACAAAAATTTCGATTTTAGAAAAATTAATTGTCAAAAAAAATTATAAAAATCAAATCTTTCAAATAATAAATTTGTAGGATGGTTTAATTTTAAAAACCAAATGAAATATTTTTAATTCGGTGGTTGCCACCAACTGGCGCCAAATTTGAATGAGTTAACCTTGAAAAAGGTGAAAAAAGCTTGCTGAAAAAATCAGTTACGATTTTTTCAGGAAATTTCAATTTTTGTTTAAATTCACAAAAAACGCCATATTGGCATTTATTATAAACCCTTAAAAACATAGAGTATTTTAGCGAGTACCCACTTTATTTTAACGGTCCTAGCATAAAATTCAAGAAAAATGACAAATTTTGAAATTATATTCACTCACAAATCATCCATAAATTATGAAGGTAAATTTTATCGATTTTCAATCAAAAAATATTTTTGTAGTATATAAATAGTGTGATTAAAACATACGGTAAATTAATCCTTTTGGGAATGGTTTTTGAAGCGTTTTATTTACCGCTATAATTCGTTATTGATTCTTATTGATCAAGTTTTTTTCGAGTCAAATCTTGTGGAGAGTATTTTATCTTACTAAAAACAGGATCCAGCTTCAAATAGATTTATTGGAAAAACGTCCACATATTCTGTCAAGATATGAATTTAAATCAACTTATTTAAAATTTATTAACAAAAAAAGATATTTATATTGAAGCACTGAAACGCGGCAAAATAATTCGCGAATTCATTTTTGCCAGAAAATATGCAGGGTCAATCGAATATCCCTTTATCACACTTTTGTCAATATCCCGGCCCTGATTAGCAAACGTAGATTCAAAAAGGGGTAACCCGGATGAAAGGGGCAAACGCATTTACAACACTAATCTGGGAAACCACTATATGTGAGCTTTCTAAGATCTACGGAAACGATTAATTTATATTAATTTTGCCTTTTTCAGTTTAATGCTTAGTATATAAATAATTCATACACTTACTAAAGTAAAATGAATACTTTCCGGCAGAATTTAGCTCAGAAAATACCAAGAATTCTTCTTAATTGTAACCATTGCTTTACGAAACCACAGACCATAATTTTTTGTTTAAAAATTGTGTATAAAATGAGAAGTTTTGGAGCGATAACCTGAAAAACAAATTAGCACTAACTTTAGCACTAAAATTAGCTCACGAAATAGCAAACAATTGAATAGCAAATGGCACTAGTAGCTACATGAATAAATAATTGTAATAATGTACACTGGGTGTACTCTTATCCTTACACCTCAGCTCGGCTAAAAATCGTTCGGATAAGGGGTACACGTCTACAAAGGCGTTTAGCTTATAAGCGTTTCATCTCGACCAAAATCGTAGATAAGGTGCCGATTATTCATACTAGAGAAGATGAGATCTTCCATTTACTATGCCTAAGAAATGTTAAGATTATCCAAGTTTAAATTTAATAGAGGTCGGTTAATTAGACAAACATTTCTGGATTTGTTAAATAACCTGAATAAAATATTATTGAAAAACACAGTATATTTGAGTCGTGGACGTTTTGCAGAAGATCAGAGACCGTTAGGCTTTATCGTTTTAAGGTACACTGTACCGTAGAGTGAAAGTGCTATACGTTTTGTACTCGAGTATTATTTGCGTCAAATAAGAGCCTTAATTTATTTCTCACACTGCGCCAATCAGAAACATGTAAATATTTTCGAGCCAAATAATAGACGGTCGTGTTCACTTGTACCGTGATTCAGATGGCGCGATCGTCAGACCGATTTTGAAAGTCCCCTTAAGACCCCAATGGACCCATGGGATCGATAAATAGTGAATTGAGGAAAATGAGTTTTTTTCACAAAAATGGACTAAAATATGACCCAAGAAAACATTTTTAATATTTTTTTGTATCAATCGTACGTTTTTGATTGACAAATATAATGGTCAAAAATTTCTTTTTTTCTATATTTGTAGTTGAAGAGTGTATTTTCAATGATCCCAACAAAAAAAGTTCTCCTAGACCAGCTAAAAAATTATGGTTTTTTTGTATGTCGACTCTTCATAACTTATGAGTAGGACGTCAGCCAGGACTCTTGATTCTGTTAAAAAGTTTGTTTAAATTACACAAAAATAAGTTTTCAGATAAATCTATATTCAGATGAACACAAAAATGACCTTAAAAAATTCAAAAAGAGCACAGCTGTCGTAGAAGCAATATTTCACAAGTTTTGAGCATTTCTTTAGAATTGCAATATTTCAAACCAAAACTTTTTTTCCAGAGTGATTCGATATCAGAGAAAACAAAATGAACCCAATTGAATTTAAAAATGACCACACGGTGATGCTAAGAGCAGAATTTCTATAATTGAGCATTTTGCATAACATCATTTCCTCAAAATATTGTTACTATAGTTAAATCGATATCAAGAACACGAAAAATGATCCCTTGAAAATAAAAAACATCAGCCACATGTGCACTCAGAGAGCAAAATTGAAATTGCATTTTTTTAGATAACACCATTTTACTAAAAGATCTTTTAGTAGGTTATCATAATCGAAGACCTATGAAATACCTTTAGAAATTTTTGAAAATGTCCATAGTGTCGCTTACAGAGCGAAAAGAATCTTGAAAAAATGATGTCTAGCGTTTTTCAATTTTAGTGAGTGAATAAATTTGAGCAAATGAAGAACAGCACAATTCGCGCATTTCTTTATCTGCGCTGTGACTCTGGCTAACTCAATTGGTTCGTTTCGCCGTCGCAAAAACAGTAAGCTCTATTGGTTCGCGCATGTAATCAAGTACCATAATAATCAAATTTCTTGTTATATTAAGGTGAAAATCAAAAATTTTAGTGTTTCAGAGTTAGACTCTTGGCATAACTTTAAGCCTGAGTTCAAAGAACACTTTTTTTGCCTGCATTATCGTTCATAAAATGGGAGCTACCCATATCTCTCAGAACTAAAAATTAAGCAGCTTGTTTTTTATTCAAAAACTCTTCGGTTTGTCATAAAATGAACGATTTTTGCAATTTCATTCATACCCTCAATGCCGATTTGTAAACTTTTTCTAAATTTCAAAAGTATTTCTGATGTGGACTTGACCTCGATTTTCATTCCGGGGTCAAAAGCTACTTTTGATCATCTTTTTTTTCAGCCAATCAGGAACCGCGAAAATTTGGAAATTCCAAAAAAATAATCTCCGTTAATATCCACGAAATGCTATCTTGATTATTTTGAATTTGGTCTTTCCAAGAAATGCTTCAGAGCTCGGCACTCATACCGGTTGTTCAACTACCAAAAACGGAATTGCTCTTAGCACCACTGTGCTGTCTTGGACCTATATCGTAATACAGTTTTCCAAAAAGTCAGTAATGGCGCATCTTTTGATTTATACCTTTATCAGAAATCTCAAAATAATCCGATTTTCGTCAAACTCTGTCTACTTAAACTGTCCATAACTTTTTAAGCATGGTCTTAGGACTATTTTTTTTGTCTAATTATATAACACACAGTGGGGCTACACCCCAGACAAATCACAAAACTAGATTTGGATGGATTATTAATTTCTTCAAAAAAAAATTCAATTTGCTAAAAAATGACGATTTTTGCAATTTTCAACAACCGAAAGTCCCTTTTCCCAATTTTGAAAAATAACATGAAGTATGTTTTACTGATGTAACTTGACCCTGCGGTTCCATTTCCGGGGTCAAAAGTTACTTTTAAGCAATTTTTTTTTCAGCCCAACTAGGAACGCCCAAAAATTTAAAATGTTTTTTCTGAAATGTTCAAAAAAAATATTCCGTGAAATTTCCTACAAAATGGCTTCCTTCGATTTTTCTGTTTTTTAGCCCTTCCCAGAAATGCTTCAAGACCGCAGGCCACTCTAACCGTGATATTATTATTTCTCGAAAGTTTCGAGCCGTAGTAAAATACAGATTTTGAGGTAGACGGGAACAGTTGAACTGATTCGATAATTTTCTCGTCATTCTGCTTGCTGTTACAGCAATGCTGTATAGTAAATTGGGCCCGACAAAATTTGTTTTGCCTATGAATAAAAATTATCTGTGCAAAAAATTTCGAAAATTACATCAGGAAAATGTTCAAAAGCACAAAAGGTCTTTGAAATTGGTTTATAATTCTTAAATTAAATTCTGAAGTAATCTAAATCCAAATGATTGGCAAATTTATTTCGAAAAATGCTGATTTTTTGAAAGAGGGACATAATTTTTTCTGGGACAATTTTAGCACAGTAACTAAAAGTGTTCTGAAAATAAATAAAATTTGAGCTGATCGATTTTTGCTGCTTCTTCTTAACCGTATAGTATATTTTAGAAGTATATTTAAAATTAATCGTTAAATTTTTTTAAATGTCTGTTGCTAGAAATCCAAACTTTTAGTCATTTGAAGTTTTTTTGATTTAGTGATGAACAGGAAGTCGTTAAACATAAATTATAGTTTCCTCATAAAAAAAGAAATAGAATCATAAAATCAACCATTTTTATTTTGAAGTTTTTATCTTTCATATAGAATATAAATATGACATTTATTTGACAATTTAGATATATCATAAGACCGGCTGATTAAAAATATTAAAAATTATGATTTTTTTGAAATTTATATCTGTCTCGTACTGTCACTCCCAAAAGTGTGAATTTGAAATACTGATCCACTTTTATAGTTAATGGTACTTCCAGCGTTACACATTCCCGAACCGGTACGAATCCCGGTAAGAATACCGGTATAGGAAATACCGATCCTGGAATTTTATCAAAAAGTACAGTATGCCTAATTTTTTCGCAGAACAATTTAAGGAAGGACCGGGAGAATTCTCTCCAATTAACATACAATTCTCAGTAATATGATCCGAATCATTCTTTTTTTCGCATTTTTTTAGACATACTGTATAAGAAAGTGCTCGTCGATATTCAGCCTTGGAATATAAAAGTTATCAGAAAAATGCTTTTGAATGATTTTCAATTTTTTTTGGAAATTTTAACGGTGAATCTGAAAACCCTCAAAAGCTCAGAAATTTTTAGAACCAATAAATTTGAGATGATATTTTGTCTTTCTTTTGACAACAAGTTAAAACCCAATTTAGTGAGTTTTTGCTCTCTATTTTTTTCTCTCTTCTTTTGTTCTTGACTGCGGTTAACCTAAAATTTTGTCAAAAATTAAAAAAAATGATCGCCACATGCAAAAAACACGGTGAAATTAGAAAAACTGTTCTCTGTCTTTTCTCGTCATCCTGATTCCGGAAGAGTGTTGTTAACTGCTCTTCTACCTTAAATCCCGGAAGTGTGGCCTTTTTTAGTAAATCAAGCCAAAATTCAAGATTGATTTACTAACACTTTTCCGGGATTTAAGGGGTAGCGGTCGCAAAAATGTACTTTTGTACTTCAATTTACCAGAATACAAAACTGATTTGAAATTTTTGAGAATAATCATATTCTTGATCTACAAAAATAATCTATCAGAATAATTTTTGGCCGACCCTGGTGACCACCATGCAGCGAGTTCTAGAACACCCAATCAAATTTTCAAATTCCTACTCCACCTAGAGCTCACATACGATTCCACTCAAATTTGGCATGAACCACGGAAACAATATTGCTCGTATTTAAAGAGAATTTGATTTCTAAATTTCTGATCATTAATATCTAGAACTGCCCAAAACCGCCTAATTTCAAGGTTTTCGCTCTTCAATTTCCTACTCCTCCTTGGTTAAATTTCAGAATGCAGTATAAATTTGAGAAAAAAAAAGAAATATGTTTTGGTCATTAAGGCCGGTCATTAAGGCGGAATTAGATTTTTGAAATTTTGTGTTCAATTCTAGAAAATCGCATTTTTGTAAACCGAAAGTGAAAACTCGGAAAATGAAAGTCGTCGGATTAAGTCGAACGTACCATCAAATTGAAGATTGGATGATACTGAGAAGAAAATCTGCTAACAGCTTTTTGATATTTTGAGTTTTTCTGGTAAAAAATTAAGTTTCAATGTTTTCCCAAGAAAAATTACTCAGAAAAGTTTTCAAAAAATAAAAATTTCGAACTGTCTTGCTATTTTTACAACTCAAAGTACCTCAAAAATAGTACGACCGCTACCTCCTTAAGATACTTTTCTGGAATCCAGGTGTTTTCATAAACCATCAAAACCCATTTTAACATTCTTGATGTTTCTTTGAGAGTAAAAAATGTGACAAATGAGCTTTTGTTCATTTGTCATATTCTTTCTTTCTCCAGCAAAATGTTGTCTAGCCGCCAGGAGGAAAAATGTTCAATTCCAAAGAACTCAGGCTGTAGAAAGTTGACGAAAACTTATTTTTGGAGCAAAGACTAAAAATAAATATTAAATGGTCTATAGATTTTTTTTCGATATAAACCATCATGGCTCAAAACCATCTATTCTTTTGAACTCCGACGGCAGTCAGGTTTTGATTGAGTAAATATGTATTTAATTTCAATACGGTACTTTAATGGACATTTTGGCTTAATGGATGCACTTTATCCTTCACGAAAGACACATTTGACACATCAGACTGATAAATTAGATTCAAACTCAGACTTCCAGGCATTTGTCTCCGCGGGGCAATCCCCAGAGATAAAACTAAACTTTAACACTTATAACCGAATATGTATTGTACAAGTGCGAACAAAAATTCATTTTATCAAACTTGACCTTGATAATGATAACTTGACATGATAATATAAGTGATATGTCATTTAGTTTTTTGGCCTGAATTAACGTACGAACGGCAAAAACATAATGGTGTTGGAGGAATACCATAACAAATTGTTTGAGAAGTCCGGGAATCGAACCCAGGCAAACGGGATCATGATCAAGTCGCGCTGACCATTACGCCAACTGCTCATATAACTGACTAGATTATGTTGATAATGACGCAAAACCTTTCGCGCCAACAGTGGAATGAAGTAAACTCCATCGTTTTTGTGCTTATTTTTGCCCACTAGTGTCAAAAATTGTCATTGATTTAAGAAAATACAGTATTTTGAATACTTCATTTTAATCTATAAATTTTGCAATTTTTAGGACAAAAAAGTACGGTTTTCACCATATATAAATGAAATTATGTTATAAAATAATATATCGATTACGCGTGCTCCTGGAACATATAAGCATGTAGTTTTTCAGCCAAAATTTTTATATTGGCTTCAAAAAACGACTCATCCGACTAAGTTCTTAGATAGCTGAAACTGAGAAGAAATATTTAGCGAATAATACAATAAAAAAATTGTCCGAATCGGATTATTTTTAGATTTTTCTGTGATTACTGAATTTTTTTTATTTCTAGTTTTTGTTTAAAAAATTGGAAACAATGATCTGATACAGACCATTTTTTCTTTGAATAGTTGTGCTCAGTTTGAGCTATCTAAGACTTAATCGGATTAGGACATCGGATGCGTCGTTTTCAAAAGCCGAATTATATAAAAGTTTTAACTAAAAAACTAGCTAATATGTGCCAGGATGCCCCGTAATCGATATAAATAAACATCATGAGCCATAATTTATGATGGTTTTATGATTCCAGTATACATTTAAATTTAAAAATGAAATATCTTCAGCTCATCCTTCAGAAAATAAATTTTATTTTATTTTGCTTAGATGACTATTGATATAATTTTACTTTTTTTGTAATGAGTCAGTGAATTGAAGAAAAATGAATTTCGACTTAATGTCAACTCTGGGGTGTCATCTCCTAAGGGTTAATTATCTCCATCTCAAATCATCTAAGCTTTTAATTAGATCCAAATAGTTTTTAAAAGGAAACATTTATGATATCAACGATTATTAAAATGATTAATTTAAATAAATCATAAACAGAAATTTATTTCAAAGAATTATTTTGAAAATTGAAAATCTACATTATATGACCTTTTATCCGTACACATAGTCATAACGGGATTGCAGGCTTCCTTATAACCCAGCTGGGTTATACTGAGTTGAGAACGGCAAAAATCGACTAGCTAAAATTTTTTGTATTTTCGGAGCACTTTAAATTTATGTGCTGAAATTGACCCAGAAAATTTTTTGAAAAAATTATGTCCCGTTTTTCAGAAATCAGCATTTTTTAAGAATGTTTTGCCTATAATTTGGGATGAAATCATAATTGAATTTATTTTCAAAATTCAAAGCCAAAAGATAAACAATTTCAAAAAGGGTTTTGCGTTTTTGAACACCTTCCTGGTGAAATTTTGAATTTTTTTTTTGTATGGATTCTTTTTGTTTATGATTCCCTAGAAAATATAAAAATCACCCACTGAAGGCAAAAGAAAGTTTTGTCGGGCCTACCTTAGATTATACATAATTTGAAATCATGGAGTGAGGCTCACTCAGTGAGCTACATTTTTCTCACGTGACCTTGTCGTATAATTTTTGAGATAAACTCGAACTTTTCTGATTGATGCCTGAAACGAAATTATCTTGGCTAGGTGATTTAGCTATTACATGGTCATTGGGACCTATTTACATTATCGTTGGTCCACATTATTGTTTAGCTTGTCAAAAATTAATCAATCATTTTTGGATAATAACAATTTGTGATTTTCATAATTTTTCTGCGAATTTATTAGTAGTTTAGAATATGTGATTTATTAAGGCACGCGAACACTTTTCCCATGTACTTTTATGATCTCTGCGAAAACAGAAAAAACCCTTTTTTATTGTGGGAAAGAAAAGTTAGAAATCGATATGCACAATAAATTGACACAATTAGTTAGTAATTCAAAAATTAACTATCTTAAATCATAGAGTATGAATAGGGTCAGTACCGGGCGTAAAGTAAATTTTGCAGATAAATCTCCCGGTACTGACCCTATGTATAAAACATACTGCATGATCAATAATTTGATAAAAATTCTTAACTCGTCGAGTCGCCTAAAATAAATATTTTTCTAGAATTAAAGTTAAATGATAAAGAAAAACGGAATTTGCCAACTAGTTGGTTGGAAGTGACTCTACGAGTTAAAAATATTCAAAAACGCCTCGAATTTTTTAAAGTTCCTTTCGCACTATTTTGGACATATTAGTCCAATTTTTTCGTTTAATTTCTAATTTCACTATTTTTGACATTTTGGCCTAATTTTTTCATAAGTCTGACTTTAATAACTATAAACTAGATAAATTTTTTGGCCTCAAGAATAATTTTTTGATAAACTTTGTCAATCGAAATACAGTTAAGAAAGTATCGAGATGAATGGTTAATTTTTGACAATTAAAAACTGTAAAATGTCAAAACAAGTTTGTGCAGAACTTTGATCCAAGGGTTAATTTTATTTCGAGGTAATTAAATTTGAGAGAAAACCTTTAAGAGGGGTTTTTACTGAATTGACTTTTCCTTTTTCTTAATTTCTTAAGTACAAATAATTGTATATATTTTATTGATAAGTGGCTATTCTTAAGAGCTTGACAGGTTTACGATATTTGGTTCTAGGCTTTCCGCGTTCTCGAAAACAGAATCAACAGTGAGCTAAATTGTTATATTCTTAAAATTTAAAAAATAAATTGGATTTTTATAATTTTTTGTAAAATTTTGAAGTGTGAGCTTGATTTTGATTGTTATAAATAAAGATCAATCAGAATTGTGCATTTCGAATTGGTTTTAAATAAATTTTTTAATCCTGATTGCGAATAAAGATATTTAAATGTATGTTTTTTTAGTAAGTTCCGCATTTTTTTCATTATCGAAAAACATGACAAATTGCCGAAATATTACGTTTTTGCTTATTTTTGCCCGATAGCGACAAATATTGCTATTAATTGACCAAATTCAGGAGGAGGCCCAATATCGCCGACAGTTTTTCCCAAAAAAACTGCCGATATTGGGGATTTTCGGCGATATGAGCAGAAAAAAAATCGTCAAAAAATGAAAGACGCGTTTTTCTAATTTTATAAAGAGTTTCGCAATAGATTCAAATTTAACATAAAATATTAAAATGATTTGAGAAATTTAGTCTTCAAATATGATGTCATTGACGACGCTCCAAGGTAATTTATCACAAATACCTCAAACATCCACGCAATTTCAGCGATATTGGCTCTTTTGGCGATATGGGCACTGGCAAGAAATTAGCTAAAAATCGAGAAATTGCGCAGGTGTTTTCAGCGATATTGGCAAATTAAGTCTTTTTCTGTATTTTAAAAATGTGCAGAATTTTTATTCTAGTTTTTAATTGCAGCCCTTGAAATATTTAAAATTAACCAACCTTATTAAAGAGGTTTCAACTAGGGTGAGTTTAGTATCAATTTCCTAAGTACAAATAATTGTATATATTTTTGATGTTAAGTGGCTATCTTCTTGAGCTTGACAGTTTATGACATTTAGTTCTTTTCCAACTGGTCAAATGTGACAATTCTCAAATTTAATTTAACTTTGATCACAAAATTTAACCATGGAAAATAAATAATTGAATAGTATATTTGACAGATAAATAAATTATTATTTAACTCTCACCAAAAATATTCCAAGAATCTAATTTTGGGTTGTATTGACTGAAAGGTACTTTGGTGGTAAATTAATTTTTACTGTTTATGAAATTTTTCGAATTTTTCCAAATTTTTAGAAAACTATATTAATTTTTATTTTATTCAAAAAATTATGATAAGCGCTGTATTTGTTAATTTATTTTCTATTCATTTTTTATGAAATCAACAAAAAAATATTTTTTTTAAGTCGTAAATATTAAAGTTATTTGCCAATTTTTTATAGAATTTTTGATTCTTATGAATTTTTTGATTTTTTTTTGTGGTTTCTGAGTTTTTTTCTTGTTTTGAGATTTATGGTAAAGCATTTGTACTGTTTTCGAGATTTTTTCGGGTTCGAAATTTTTTGGTTTTGAGATGTTTCAGATTTTGAAAAAATTTCTGGTTTAAGAAAATATTTTTCGAAAACATTTTGCTTATCAAAATTTTGCCTATCTTGACATTATTATTGAATTTGTTATAAAAATTCCAAGCCAAAAGATAGGCAATTTAAAAAACGGTTTGCGTCCTTGAACACTTTCCTCGTTTTGAAATTTTTTTCGTATAGATGATTTTTATTTATTATTTCCTAGAACATATCAAAAAATCAGCTACCGTAGGCAGAAAGAAATTTTGTCGTGCCTATCGTAGTTTAAACGCATGGATGTTTACAACAAGGGATATAAATTCGGCTTTTGCGCCCCTTGTGGTTATTTAATACCTATAAAATCTTAACACCTTAGAGTATTCGAACAATGCGCATTTTCAACGTCGTATTTTTCACTTGAAAATTATTTTTTATTAAAAAATCTCAAAATCAAAAAAAATCCTGAAAGTTATAAGCTCAGGCTCAGCTGCTCAGCCAAAGTTCTCTACAAAATAGGTCAACAAAAAAGTAATTGTAGTTGTACAGGATGAGGGAAAAGTCAGCGGAAGATTGTAATACAATAATTGTATAATATTATATAAGGCTTTGAAGTAAACTTTTTTTTCATTCTCATATAAATCAGTTTTTGACGGATCAGATTTCCGCCTGTCAGAAATCTTGTTTGAAAATGACTTTTAACACATAGACGATCAGAAATTACCGACAAAACAAGATTAAGAAAATAAGTACTGTAACATTCCAATTTACCAAAAATTCTCAGACGATTTAAAATAAGGACTTTTGAAAGTTAAAAATCGATACCAATTTAATTTGCCCATCTTGTATAGCATTTTTTAAGTCATTTTGAGACCCAGTTTTTTTTATGATTTTTACAAAAAATCGGTTAAAAAAGAAAGGGAACTACCGGATTTTTAAAATTTGACGGTGAAGTGCAGCTTTCGGTGCCGGAAGTGATATGTCAATAATCTTGGATGACCTCAAGGTGCCGCTAAAGGCAAATTCATATTTCAAGTAAAACCGAGAAAAAATCTTAAAACCAAAAAAAATCCTAGGGCTTAGAATGACCTCAAAACATACTATACTTTTTGAACAAAAAATATCTTCAAAATTTTTAAATCCGTTTTTTTTCATAGAAATTTAACGAAGAATGGGTTATTGAAATTTGAAAAACGATATATATTTCTGCCAAAAACGCTCTATTTGTTTTTAAATTCTTTGTCGGATATATGTTTAAAATTTCAAAATCTTATTTTTTACTAAAAATTTCACCGGTCCAAAATCTTATCGTAGTTTACTTTTGATTCGAAATTGAATTTTTTGATAATTTTTGAAACAAAATAAAAATTTGAATAAAAAATCGTGTACTGTTTTTGTGTTCTAATATTTCTCAATTGTATAATTTAGGCATAAAATGATGATAAAAAACTGATTTTAAACGAGCGGGTGAACGATCTTTTTTCACAGGTCGAACATAAATCATGTCGTTCTAGGGTAAATTAAGCAAATCAGCCAAAACGATAAAAAATAATAAAACATTTTGACTTTTTTTTCCTCTACTAATTTCACATCCGGCCACATTAAACACAGAGTATTACAACGACGAAACGTTAATTAGAGAAACAGAAAATTTCACCAAAATTAACCAGGTAAAATATTGTTATAGAAATACCCATAAATAAACAAATGACGCACCTACGCCTCCAACGACTATCCGACAATTAACATACACTGGTTGACCATAATAAAGGGGGTGGTTATCAAGAATTTAGTAAAACCGACCGATGAATTAAAAAATGTGTGTTTTGACAGCAGGGGGGCAATATCGCCGAAAGTTTTTTGCCACACAATTTCGGCGATATTGGCACATTCGACGATATTGCCCCCCCCCTGTACTGGGGGCTTATATCGCAGGAAGTTTTTTGCCAAATTGCGTCGGTTTTTTCGGCAATTTTTCCGTCGATTTCGGCAAATTCGGCGATATTGCCCCCCCTGTATTTTATTTAACTTATTTTGGCTTGTTTCTTAAATTATTTAGCGATGATTGAAAATGATGCTTGTCAAATTGTAATGTAATTACTTTGTCGGATTTATTATACCAGTTAATGAATCTGATAAAATATTGACAGAGATTGACCAGAGATTTTTTATTATTCTGATATCGAAAATAAAGAAATAATAAATAAAGAGGAAACGGAATCGTGTCAGAATAAGAATACTTAGTACTTTACGACGTCCGAAACAGACCTATTTATGGGGTTGATCCAAAATTTACTTTCGCAAAATTGACAAAAAATCCTAAACATAAAAATAATTTGACCGAAGTTCAATCGATCGATTTTTCAAAAGTTTTCTTTATTTTCTATAAACAATATCTCTTTATCGCACTTTTGTTAAGATCCCGGCCCTGTGTGGTAACTAACTGGCCAAACTAGCTCACTCACATACCATTTTGCACTACGTTACCACACAGGGGATCTTACAAAAGTGTGATAAAAGGATATAATGATTCATTAGAGCTTTCCAAGGATTTGTCTGATAGCCAGAACTATTATTAACTATTATCACTAAGATTAATCAGTCAGAACTATTCTTATATCTGGATATTTCTAAGGTCGTTTTTTCAACTGACCCACTGTGTTTTTGAATGGGAGAACAAGACAAGATAGCGACAAATGATTTTAAGTGAAACCTTCGGGAAAAATATACGGGAAAAGACGATGGGCCAATTTGGGTACAAAAGAAGCATCTCTTTTTTTCGGAATCCTTGGTTAATCACGTGACTGGAATAAAGGGACAGATAATACGTGAATTTAGTTTCGAGATCTCTTATTTACCTCGTTTTGCCTTGACAATAATCTAAGAGCTTTAAAATTTTAAAACAAAATTTTTGACGAATTATGAAAAACCTTCTACTTTTATAGTAGCAGGATCTTTCTTTCTATTATACGTTAATTGCTCAGAATTTAATCCCAACAGATCATTTTTGTTTAATATGTTTTATTATGTTTAACTTTGTTTTTAAATGCTTTTATAATGATCACAAACTTCAAAGTATCGTTTTTTCTTGCAAATTTCATTTTAGTTCTTGAATTAACGATTTTTGATCGTCACTTCAATAGACTACCTCATTTTTGGTACGAACAAAATGCCCAGGAAAATCATCAGATTTCAAAAATATTTTTTTTTGTTTTAAATCATTCAATTCGCAAGAAAAAAGAAATATCAAAAGTTTTAAAATTCTGAAAATGACAACAGTTGAATTATTCTTCTAGTGGCTGGATTTTCGAAAAAAGTGATTTTGCACGTACACTTATCAACGAACAACTTATTCTGGAATATACATTTAAGGTCGACAAAATTCTTGGTCGACTTTTTTTCGCCTATCTTTTGCTATGAAAAATGCGTAGGCGCAAAAAACTACAGATTTAAAGAAAAAATCGTGTACAATAAATAATTTTACGTCGCAAAAATACAAATTTTGGATACATTTTGATAGCATAAACCATTTTATTACTTGTACTACTGATGTCCGCCAACGCACTTTTCATAGCAAAATATAGGGTTGGCAGTAAAACGGCAAAAAACAAAAGAGGCAAAAATCACTATTTTGGCATTTTCGGTCTAGAAAACTTAATTTTTTCAAAAATTATTTGATTCGTCTGCTTCATAACGCGATTTAGATCCGAAAAAAAACTTGAAAAAACTTTCGGGACGAATAAAAATCTGAAAGTTTCACTGAAAAAAGATTTTTATCAAAAAAGCCCCATTTTACCTAATGCACCAGAATGTGAATTGCAATTTGAAAATATACTTTTTGGATCTACAATGCGCTCTGAAGTTCATGAATCGAATAATTTTTGGAAGAATAAAGTTTTCTTGACCGAAAATGCCAAAATAGTGATTTTTTGCCGTTTTCGTTTTTCGCCGTTTTACTGCCAACCCCAAAATATTCGCATTTGAAAATAGTCGATCAAAAATGTATACTCCCTTATTCTGACAAACAAATGAATAAATGTCAGAGATTGTGACGAAAAACTCAAAATCAAGACAAAGATGAATTTTATTTTATTTCCGAAAAAGTGATTAAAATAAGCTGTAGGAAGAGGTGATTTATGGGCTATTTATGTTCAAATATGTTACTAAATCATTGGAAGCCAAACACTTTGCCGGTGAGTTTCAAATAGGCTGTCCGATGTCAAGCAAAGCTTAAAAATAAAAATAAAATTGTCCTAAATTAAACCTTATTGAGAGAACATTTGCTCCACTATTAATAATGGTCTATTGTTTACTTCGAAACTAAAATTTTAATGGATTTTAAAAATATATTTTTCTTAGTTTTCATAGTATTACCGAGTTATTCTGAAAAAAAAGATGCAAAAACATTCATTTCTCAGAAAACCTGACAATCAAAATATTTTATTGTAAATTACTGAAAAACAGCCCACCAGGGGCAGCAAAATTAAACGATCCGACTCAAGTTTGTCGATCCGATTCGCACCGATCTACAGGGGCTGACAAGTTAAAGCACCTTTTACTGGTGATATTTTATTTTGGGCTATCATGGACGTAATTGATGTTTCGAAGCGTATCTCTCAAAAAAGATTTTTTTAGTTGGGACGTGCATCATTTTCGATATAAAAATTCAAAACTTTTCAGGAATTCATAAAAGATGAGATTATTTCGGATATCTGGTTTATAAAGTCGACTATGGATAAACAGTGGTATAAAGTATACCATACCGTATTCAGTATACTGTATACTAGTTGAAGCAGCTCTTACTTCGGAAAACTTTCCTTCTGAAAATCCTTTTTCACCAGTCACCTACTGTATTTACGTGAGTGAAAATTGGGAAATTTCGATTTTTGGCAAATCTTCGGAAAATAAAGCAGATTTTCAAATTTGATGGTCTGGTTAACTGATTTCCATTAAATATTTATGTCTCTCTCTTTTAGATTCAAATATATAAATCAGAGCAAAAAAAATATATTTTTGAAAAAGTGTTGTTTAGTGCCTCTAGCGATTTTTTGATCAAATACGATTTTCACTTTACACGATAAAGAGTGATAATAATCATATCGAGGTAATGTTGGTCTTGCTTATTTCTGCAATATAAACTGACATAAAAATTAGTGATTTTGATCTAGTTTATTAAAAAAATGTCTTAAAATGTCTAATTTATCATTTTCAATTATTTTTGAACTTCAAATATCTTTTAAAATTGGACAACCAAATTGAGGTTAAAAGGTATATAAAAAACGCAAAGCTTTCTAGCTGATAGCGTGCAAGAAAATTTCTGCATTATGCGCTTGTGGCGCTACGTGTCGCATACTAAAATATGTAAAAAATTAGGTTCCCATGGTTCGTTATTATAGAACAATGTTTAAAATTCCGGGAAAATCAAGGCTACATTTTAACTTTTTTCCCTCTCTAGCGCCAAAAATTGTAAGTTATTGAAGAAAATTCCTCATTTTTCGTTTTTTTGAACACAAAGCTTAGAAAAAAATATTTTTATCTATTCCAATAAAATTGTGAAAAAAAATAAGTTCGGATAGGGGTCATCTGGTGACACCAGACTGGTGTGCCTTGTTTAGATTTTTACAAATTCAAAAACTTGAAAAAAAATACAA
This sequence comes from Oikopleura vanhoeffeni, assembly GCA_004367855.1. Classification (NCBI taxonomy): domain Eukaryota; kingdom Metazoa; phylum Chordata; class Appendicularia; order Copelata; family Oikopleuridae; genus Oikopleura; species Oikopleura vanhoeffeni. The sequence goes on along the minus strand of SCLH01000244.1, from coordinate 53,443 downwards.
AATAAAAATTATCCGTAAAACTGAAAAATAGTGGGTGGTAAGGTGTAATTTTTGACTAGAATATGAAATTAGTGTAAAAAATATACCTCAATGATCGATCATTTTTTTTCCTAAATCAATGATAAAAGCTAATTACTCAGACACCATTCCGGTGCAGCGGAAATAAAAACCGTAATTATTCACTGATAAGGGCAGGTGTTTCTCTTTATCAATTCTCTCTAATATTTTGTTCTTATCTGTCCTTATATTAAATTTCATTTTGTTATTTTATTTTTTCGTGATAATAAAGAGGTTGTTGGACAGAGCTGAATCTCAAATGGTGAAAATATTTTTTTTCCCTTTTTATATTCTGTTTAAAAGCTCAAAAAAGTGTCAAAACTTCTTTCAAATATTTTATGTCAAAATGACAGTCGAAGATGACAAGTTGATTCAGATCACAATCTAAAACAAACGGACATAAATCCAGACAAATCAAAATTAAACAAATTAATCACCAAAAACCCGCAACATGCCAATAAAGACAAAAAATACACAAAATAACCATTTATCCGTACACATCAAAATAAACTGGGGACGATTTAAGGGGGTCGATAGTGAAATGTACAAAACGTAAATGTATAAATCTGAGATTTTGAACTAGGCAGAACAAGAGTTCTAAAGCATAAAATTTCAATTTTTTCCCGAAATCAGATTATTTATTTTTAGTCCTGTAAAATGATGTAAAAATCATTTATTTGCATGAACCAATCAAAATATAAATTCGGTAAAAATTTAAAAATGTACCAAAATCAGCTTTTTTCATGATGTCATTGCATTTGTGTCAAATTTTTAATTCTAGAACTTTTCGTTCAGGTTGTTGTAACCTGAATTTCAATAGTTTCAATATGGCATTTACACATTTTACGTTTTATACATTTAACGTTTTATACATTTTATACTTTTGGCAAAGTTGATTCGGGAGAATTCATGTTTTGAAACAAATCTCCCTAACAAGAATTCATTTGAACTTGTGACGCAAAATTTTTTGTTGGGAAATTTATGTTTTGAAGCGAATCTCCCGAACAAGAATTTACAACAATAGTGTTTTCGCCAAAAACTAATTTTGAGTAATTTTTGAGGAATGATAACGCTCGGATATGGGTTAATTTTGTGAACACTTTTTTTGATAAAATTTCAATTTCTGTCAATTTTAAACATTTTGTCAATTTGATGATCTTTTTTATTATTTTTTTAAATAAATTTGTTCAACAATACTTTATTTCGTGCTTTCAAAATCACAAAGCTTTTTTCTCCACTTGGCTATCCTATAGCTGACGAAAATGAAAACTCACTCTGTAAAAATTGTAAAATAGTACGGATAATAAAGTTAACAGTTTTTCTCTGATTAGTCAAGATTTGAACCATTCAGAACTTAATCTTGTTTCTGCTCTCTAGCTCTGCCAAGGCACAAATACCAAAGAAAATAAAAAAATAATTATTAAAAATTGAAAAAAAAAGTTGTAAAAAATATTTTATAGTTATTTAAAATGAGGAATGTGCTATTTTTGACGTTCAATTTGAAGTGACAGTGAATTTGAGCATTGATCCCTAATCTTTCGCCGAAGAAAATCAGTTTAGATCAAATGTAAATTTAGATATATTTAAAATATATTTTTTCAGTTCAATATATAGAGAAAGACAAAATCTTACGAATATATGAAGAGGAGATTCTACGAGATAAACTGGTTTATAACCAACTTTTGAAAAGACTTATCCATGTGAAAAAAGTAAGCAAGAAAACTGTATTTCTAAGTCAGAAAATGGGTCATTTTTGTTGTTAATAGTAGAAAATTAGCGATTTCATGAATTTTTGAAATATTTGGTCAAAACATTTTTGTGCAATTGTAAAAATAACATTATTTTTGTAAATTGTTTTTTTTGTGGATTTTCAAGAATACTTATTTTTGGACCTATGTTTTATAATTTTTGTTGAAATTTAAAAAGTCTGGTTTTGCTGTTTTTATATTTGGTTAATTTAAACAATCTGTTGTTTCTGGTTTATACTTTCATTAATCTTTCAAATTTTTTGAAAAATGCATAATTTCTGGAAAATTATTTTTGAATTTCCAAGAAAACTTGTTATATTTCCCAATTTTAATTTTTTGTTGAACGTTAAAAAACAGGGTTTTGGTAAATTTTTTCTCTAATATTTTCAGAAATTGACAAAAAATACTTGTTTTTTTGTTAATATTTTGAAAAATTTGTATAATATATATGGATCTCCATATTCCTTGAAATTCCAACAAAACTTATTGTTTGGCATATTTTTATTGTGAAGTTCTGTTTAACTTGAAGAAAACTTGGTTTTTGGTCAATTTGTTTCTAACATTTTAAAAATACTTGGATTATGGCTCCAAAAGTTTCCGATATTCCGTGAAATTATAATAAAACTTGTTTTTTCCAACAATTTAGTCTCCAAAACTCTCCCCTAATGACTTTTTCCCCGAATAAAATCTCGTTTGAGATGATTGTTTGACCAAACTTTTTTTCTGGCCACGAGAGGAAAACCTAGGTCGTCCGTATTTAGTATTGATTTGTGTCTGAGTGTGTGTTAATGTAGACATTAGTGTTTTTGCTCTTGTAACTATTGCGCCATCTGTCAGTTTTTGTGGCTGTCATCTCCTGTCAAATAACCAATTGCGATTCGCCCGCACCGCTCCAGCAACAAAAAAAAAGAAAAAAAAAGCAGAAGCGAAAAAAAATCTACGGTTGCTAGAAAACCCCCAAAAAACACAGATAAAACATATAGAGAGTCTTTTAGAAAGAAAAAAATTTGCAGAAACGTTACGAGGTGAGTGGGGTGCGGTGATGTCCCACCGAGTCCTGAAAAGGGCCGGAGGACGATTTAGCACTTGCAATTTTTTTGGGTGACAGCTTCCTGTCAAAATCTTGACGCTTTTCATGTAATAAGCAGTTTTACAAATTTGTCTTTTTTTCTAGGGCTGGGCAAAACTAGCTCACAAAACTACAGAAAAACTGGTAAAAATTTATATAAAGGCGAAATGAGCAGCGAAATAGATTGAATTTTGATATTTAATTTGACATCAATCCGATTTAGAAACAATTTTAATCTTTTTTACCGAGAACTTAATTCAACAAAAATTAGAAATAGACATTTCTAGCGCAAAATATTAGTTTTTTGAAGAGAAATTTGATATTTTCAGTGGTAATTTTGGGATAAAATTCATAAAAATGATCAACAGAATCAGGCTGTTATTTTATTCAACTAAAAGAGTAGTCGATTTTTTGTCTTTTCTTATGAAGAGTGCGTAGAAAGAAATCAGCAATACAATGAAAATAAAAAATTTACGAATATTTCATTTTATATCATTTTGAAGAGAAATTTATATCAGTGATAATTCCGGCTTAAAATGTATAAAAATTGGCAAATGCCTAAAAAAATTGATAAAATTTAGGCGATTACTGAATAAAAACAATTTTTTGATTTTGTTATTCAACTAAAGCACAATATATTTTCGTCGACAAATTTTCGTCAGCATATTTTAAATGTCTAATTAAGCATTTTCCTATCTTATATAAAATACTCTATTTTAAGGTTACATTTTCTTACTTTCCCACTGAAGCCGGTTGTTTTACGGTTTTAAAAAAACCCATACAAAACATTTTTACAGGAAAATTTTATTAAAACATTTTATTAAAAAATTAGTATACATTTCGCGCCTACGTATTTTTCATTGTAAAAAGTAGAAGAAACATAATTGTTGATCGAAAATGTATTCTCCCAACTAAAACTCATCAAAATAATTGTCAAAAATTAGATTTTTGAGTTCATGAAAGAAGTTAATAATGAGATGAATAATTTTTTATTATTTTTTCATTAATTGGAATTAGAATATTGGTTTTTCCATATTTCAAATGTAAATTCACATAGCATTTTCAAGTGTTCGAATGAAAAGTGTCATTTTTTAGTGATTTCCCAGCTTGACTGTTTCACCAATACAAAGAATAAATTCGTATTTTGATAGCTTTTCAAAAATCAAAAATATTTTTAAACTGTATGTTGGGCAGTCAGGCTGTCAAGGTTTGCGATTGGTTGCGAAGGGATGGGTTTTGCGTGGATTTTCTATCCTTTTTTGCGTAGTTTTAAGCAAAAAATAGGGAAAAAATGGGGATGGGTATGGGGATAGAAAATCCAGTCGGGGATGCATCCCTTTACAAGCCTGAGGCTGTCGTACATACAGTTACGGACTCAGATAGTTGTATTTTGATAATTTCAAAGGAATTGGCAGTAAACAAACAACAAAGTAAAACGGCAAAAAACCACTATTTTGGCATTTTCGGTCGAGAAAACTTTATTTTTCCAAAAATTATTGGATTCAGAGCGCGATTTAGATCCCAAAAGTATATTTTCAAATCGCAATACAAATTCTGTTGAAGCTGATTTTGAAACTCTATCCGGAGAGTTTTTTCAAGTTTCTTTTTAGATCTTAATTGCGCTCTGAAACACACAAATCCAAGAATATTTGGAAAAAATAAGTTTTCTTGACCAAAAATGCCAAAATAGTGATTTTTTGCCTTTTGACTTTTTTGCCCTGTTACTGCCAAGTTGGCAGTGCCAACCCATTTTAAAGTTTCATCATATTGTATTTATCTTAATCATATCTCGTGTTTAGATTACGATTAGTTAAGACCTAGAGTTTTTTTTGGTCATAAATATTTATAATCACTTTTATTTTGAAAAGTTAGAAAAATGCTTCTTAATAAATTTGTAAAAACGATTTTGGCCAATAAAACCAAAATTTGAATTTTTTAGAAGAATAGACATTTTCACCGAAAAAAGTCAAAAAAGGTTAAAAAATCAGCCAAAATTGTTTCAGCAGAGATCGAGAGAAAAAATGTGACATACTGTACCTGGAACCGGAAGTTAAAGAAAATTTCAATTTTTGATATGAATATTTTTCGCAAATTTTAATCGTGAATCGTTATGAAATCTCCAATATAAACCAAATAACAACGTCGTAGCCCCATACTGAGGATGCGCAGCAGTAAAAGTTCAGTGAAAACTACAGTAGTTCATAAAAAGATCCCGGCCAGACATTAATTTATTTTTGGCTATCTAGTGGTCAAAAATGATTTTTTAAAACCCTCATTAAGAGCCCTAACTTTGATTTTTGGCATTTAAAACTCCAAAATTTGAATTTATTTTTTTTGAAAATTTGTGAAATTTTTTTTTGTAATTTCGAAGATTTTCTTTAATATTTTTTAAAAAAAAATCCTTGCGAGTCCATGTGCTCTTGCCCGTTGAGTCCCTGGGTGCTACCGGTATTTTAAATAAATAGCGGGTATTATTACCGGTAAAAATAAGTTTTTTTTTATTATTATTTTTCCCAGTCTGAATTCTGCTCCAGAGTTTTTTTCATTTTAAAGTCACATGTATGGATCAAAATTAAGAAATATGCCCGCTCCGCGTCCTACCCAGACTCTATCAAATTTCATTTTGTGGATTAAATCGGATGTACATTAAATTACGTATATTATATAATGTAAATTCGTATTTTACGGCGTGATATTTATTGCCGTAAATGAATATAATTATGATAATGATTAGTGACAAGACGAAAACAAAATAGAAATTAATCATGTGTAACATAATCAAATTTACGTTATATGATAACCGTTATTTGATGTAAATTATGTAAAAATACATTATAGCATGTAAAATTTTTAATCCAGATCTTAGTTTTTGCGGAAAACTGAATGATTATTGGTCCATGAAGATTTAGATTCGTGAAACACCATGTTTGTAGATTCGAACGTTTTGATTGACGCAAAAACTATGATCGCGAGCAGAAATTTTACATGCTGTAAATTCAGGAGGAAAATTTCTAAATTTTTATGTACAAAATTGTCGAAAATTTTTTTTAAAATATGACGTCATCAAAGAAAAAAGTCTTCTTGTAGTCAAAATTGTCTGATTTTTCGTGAATTTTAGATTTTCTATAAAAATATCAAAACAATTTTGACCTTTTGAAATTAGAAATTTTAAAAATCAAAAATGAGCAGTTTGGTCATTTTAAGTCCAAGAATTTTTTCGGTTTCTGAAACTATTTAATAAATTGACCAGTCATCACAATTAAGAAAGTTTAGAAAATAAAGAGCATTTCTTATGGTTATTATTTTTTCAAAATTATATTGTTCTGAATCAAAGCTTCTGATCATCAAAAATTGGGTGTTTTACAAATTCTCGGCGGCTAGACATGACCGTTTTCGATATTTTCGACATATTTTTCGAAACTTCAGGCATTTTTTTTATACAAGTTAAAAAATAAGTTTCCCTAAAATTTTGTGATTAACCTGAAAATTTCAAATTTCGCGGTTGATGAAATATTTTGACCAAAAGTCAAATTTTGATAAAATTGATCAGTGTAATTTTTACTTTCAATTCAGATTTGGTTTTCGAATTGAAATTTAAAATAATTGAGTACAAATTCCAATTTCTCCCTTGTCACCTATTTCAAATTTAAATCATCTTAATTTTTTGGGTGTTAAATTGGTGTGAGATTAAAGTCCAACTTAATTTCTCATTTAAGACCACGAAAAATTCTTAATTTTAGATGAAAATTTTTGTAAAATTTAAGATATTTTAATTATCTGTTTTAAAAAAATCTATTTTTCTTATAGAATTTTCTTCCAAGATTATAAGGTTTTAATGTTTAATTTTTTTTCAATATGTTTGGTGGATTGGTTTAGTGATCAAAAATTTTAAATGTTTGATTTTTTATTACAAGTGTACACAAAATTTTATTATTTATTATTCTTGCACTTAAAAATTCCTTGCAATTATTGCGTATTTATAATGTGCAAAAAAATTTTATATTTATAACTTCTACATTTATAAATTTTATATTTGTATTTTTAATTTTTGTATCAAATTTTTTTATCCAAAATTTTCAGATTTTTCTAGCAAAGTGCCTCAAAATCTAAAATACAACCTTTATGTGTACATAGAATATATGCGAGGAAGAATTTCTTTTGTAAATTCGAAAATGTTGGACTAAATTTCAGTCACTGAAATATTATTTGTGTAAACAAAATTATAATGTTTATTATTTTACTTAACAAAATTTGCGTCAAAATTATATCCTTATTTTTTTCAAGAATTGTCGGAGATTAAATTTTTGGGACAACGTTTCCAAGTGTCTTTCGCCCATTTCAGAAATTATATACATTCGAACATTTTGATAGGTTAACTACATTTTTGTTAATCGAAATCTAATTAAAAATGTAATTAACCTTTTTTAGGTTTTGCATACTTATATAATGCTCATTTCATGCGTACTTACTTCCTGTGAAACGTGACATACTGTATATCCTGTTATGAGTGAAAAACACAAAAATTGGAGGCAGAGATCTCAGTGTGGTGTAGGATAAGGATTTTATGGGACGGGGGAGTGTACAAGCCGCCTGTCAGCCAATCAGGGCGCTTATTTCCCAGTCTAGTATATTTTTATCATTTTTGTGTTTTTTCACTTTGAACAGGATATAATGTGAAATATCATTAATTCAAAAATTTTGGACTTCAATAGTATTTGTCTAAACAAAATGTTGATATTTATTCTTTTGCGTTAAAATTTTTTGATCTAAATGGTGAAAATCAAGCATTTTGTAAATTTATGTTCTGGTGGGTCTTCGGACCATTTCGAACCATCATTGCAGTGATAGATTTCAAATATAGGGGAACCATTAACGAATTTTCAAATAATTTTTTTTTGATCTTATGAAAAATAAAAAATAATGCCCTTAGCCAAAATTTTAGGTCCGTCAGGTGATCAAAACAAATTATTATAATTTCGCAAAACAAACCCGTCCTATGGAAATTTTTTTGATTTACTGCATCATTTTGCAATAAAATTATCTCAAGAATTTAAAATACATTAAATTAGTTGAAGAAATATTAATACGGAGTCCACTGGTCTATATTTGCTATTTTTTACAAATAAAGACCAGCAAGCCTTTCAATTTTTGCAATTTCAAATCTGCAAAAATATTTTGTGCTTTTATTTTTTTTCTCGAGGTATAAGGATTACAGACCCTCAGAGGACAGATCATTGATTCATAGTCAACTATTTGAATGATACAAACATCGCGGGAAACCAGCACCAAAGCAAATCCCTAAATTGCAGAATAGGCCGATTTCATTAGTAATATTTGGAAGGGATCAACCAATCAGATGTTCAGATTCCGTCTTTTTTCAAATATTCAGAATCTGTCCTCTGAAGGTCTGTAATCCATTTATTATGGAAAACTTCGTTTTAGAAGGAAGCTTTTAAATAGTCACATGATATTTTTCATTATATAAGTATGAAATATTTCACATTATATAAGTATGCATAATAATTTTACTGCATTTTTAAAGGAGATTTTGATACAAAATATATACAGTTTGATTGACAATATTTTGATTGAAATCTCATTAAAAAATGCAGTAAACTCTTTATGCATACTTATATAATTTGAAATATTTCATACTTATATAATGAAAAATATTATGTGGCTATTTAAAAGCTTCCTTCCAAAGCAGAGTTGTTTATAGTTCATTTTAACAATGTCATTCTCTGTTTATCAGAGTAACTTATTTTAATAATATATGTATATTCAATTTATGACTGACAAATTGGAAAATTGGACCAAAATTTAAAAAAAGTGTTCATCTGTGAAATAATAATATTCTCGCATAATGTTACCACTTTACGCAAATCATAGCCAGAGGACTTATGATCAAAATTTGACGTTTAAAATTACAAAACTACTCAAAATTTTGCAAAAAATATACATAGAAGGCGAGGCATAATTTGAAGTTTTGTTCACTAAATATTTATAAATTTCAGGCTTTTGTAAATGAAGGCCATCGATCAATTACAGTGAGTGAATTACAATGGGTTCAATGTCAGCTCATTTGGTCCTGTAACACGTAGGGTTCGAATTGATTATTTTTCGGACCATTTGAGATCATGGTGAAATTTGAGTCTCTCATTGGGTAATTTTTTGGCCATTTTTGATTAACGGACATCAGGCACTCCCAGTGGGAGACAAATGGCAAAAAGGTATTTTGCTGACCAGTTTAAATTTTTTGAGATAAAGGGATAAATAATATCCAAATTAACTTGGTTTCATTGATGACGTATCGTGGATAACTTATCATTCTGAATTCAGATTATTTTTTTAATTATAGATTTTTTGCCTAAAATTTTGTGTGAGAATAAAGTGGAATTTACTTGTTTATTTTCCAAAGTTAATTTTTAAATTTTTCTAGAATATGGTTTTGTTCGAAATGTTAATAAGCGGTTGTTTGTGCAAATTCAGCATTCTCGAACAATACTGCTTTTTGATTAGTCAAAAATTAACCAATCAGAAATCAGAAAAAAAATAAGAGTGAATTTGCTTCACATTTCCAGTTTGAATAGTGTATTTATCAGAATAGGTTGTCATGATTAATCGCAAATTACTCTTAATTAAAAAATTTCCTGAAATGCCAAAAATAGCCTAAAATCCCAAAAATTCCTAAAATCCCTAAAGATGACCTTAAATTATTTTTTTTGATTTTTTAAAATAAAAAAATTTATAGTAAAAAATGACCCCATATGCATATTTTTTAATTTGTATTAATTTCAATCAAGTAATTCAATTTCTTCAAACATTTTGCGAAATGCTTAGGTTTTAAATGTTTTTTCCGAATCTAAATTCAAATTTTGTTCTTTGTAAAATTATCTATTTTTTGACTCTAATTTGGTGTGAGAATAAAGTGGAATTTAATTGTTCAATTTCCGAAGTTGATTTTCTCGGCAGGAAATGTCAAAAATTGTGATTTAATTGAACAGTTTAAGATAAGGCACTTTCCGCGCAGGTTCAAGCTTAAAAATAAGCTTCCAATTTTAGGGATAATTAGGAAAAAAAGTGTTTCCGGAACTTCAAAAAGTTAAAAGGGATTTGGGATGTGAAAATAATAGCCGGGAAAATTGAACTCTACAGGGGGTAGAAAGTGATCAAAAAAGTTTCCCGATTCTGGCTCATTTACTTAATTCAAAATTATAAATGCAAATTAATATCATTTATCTCAGCTACATGCTAAATTACGAGATTTTGATCATTTTGAAAAGTTTGAAAATCGATTAACGTCCATAACAGACATTTTAGTCTATAATTGAACTTTGGGGTTTTTAAGAATTTATCACCACTCAAGCTATTTTTTTAAATTGGCACTATATTGGCACTAAATTGGCACTATACAAAATATTTTAAATAGAATAGACTTTAGATTTTCATTCTAGAAGTTCAGAGACTGTCTGAGGTCAGGAAATTATAGACACTGATCAATTTTAATGGGGTTGTATTGACTGGCTATATCTGGCGATCTAAAAATGATAGAGAGCTTATCTTTCGAGTTTTGAAGTCGAGTAGGCTTGTTTGATTATACTGGATTAAAAAATTTTGTAAAAAAAATTCCAAAATTTTTGTTTTTTTTTCTGAGTGTTGAAAATGAGAAAATGTTTTGCCTTTTAGCGCTCAAACGGTTCATAATTTGACCATAGTTTATGATATCATTTCCAGGAGAATAATACCCAGTATTTTTTTGGTGCTAAAAAAACTTGATCCGATGACATAGACTTCAAAAAATGATTTTCAAATCGTGATCCTGAGAGTTAAAAATGAAATCAGCTATTATAACACAACACTATTTTCGTTTTTGTCCGAAAAAACTATTATAAACGTGAAATCATGGCATGTATAATACGAAACATTAAAAAATGAACTCTGGTACTTTAATTTTTTTGAAATTTTTTAAACTTTTAGTCCTTTTTATTTAAAATATTTCATTATTTATTTCTCTTTGTTCCTCTTTTACAAACATGAAAATGGCCAAATTTTACGCTTTTTGCATATTTATGCTGTCTGGCGCCAAATTTAGAAATCGACCCAAAATTATTGTATTGCAATTTTACAAATTCTTGGCTGCTAGACATAATACACTCTCAGTGTGTTTTGTAAATATCATTTGGTTAAGTTATGTATATTGAGTAGTCATACATATATAATATGCAACATATTATATGTATAGAATAAGTCAGTGATCACATTTTTAGGTTATCGAAAGTTATATAAAAAAAATAATAAAAACTGTCAGACTATTTAAAATTTAATTTGAAAATAGAGTTCCCAGGTTTTATAACGGCTCTTTTTAAGGGCTGGTGATTTTAATGGGAAATTATGAGATAGAAGTCTTGAGCACAAACAGCTTTCGAACTCTTTATCTAAAATTATCATTATTATTATTATCATTATTGAATGATCAGTCATGGTAGCTCATTTTTTCTACGACTTTAACCTGAGAGCAATGGCCTAAAAATTTCCTCTCAAATACATCTATTTTCAATTTTTCTTCAAATATAGTTTTTCTCCAAAATGTTCACAATTAGCTGTGACTGCAAATTTATCATTTGAAAAACACACTGATTTCTGATTGGTTTACTATAAACCAATCAAAAATCAGAAAAAAAAAATAATGCACATTTGCTCTATATTTTTAAATTGTATGATATTCAAATTGAAACAGGTTTTCATGATTATTTTCGAGTTATTCATGATACAAAAATGCCAAAAATACTTTAAAATGACATGAATTTATAGGTTTTTTGAAATAATGTCCGAAATGCGTAGATTATTGTCCGTTCTGAAAAAATTCTCCGAATTCTGTAGGTATTGATTCATTGCAAATTGACGGATTAAAATCATTTATTTGATTTTGTCACATAATGGTCCAATATTATTTTTTCAATTTTTTTTTCAAATATTTTTAAATCATGCGTACTACGCATTGCGTAGATTTTAAATTTTCCCTAAGAATTTTATTGTTTTCAAAAATGGTCCGAAATTCAAAAAGTCTCATTATTTGTTTTTGTGAAAATGAAAACTTAAGTCTTGAGGAAACTTTTGAATTTGATTAGTTTTTACACCGGAAGAGAAATTTGGGTAAAATGTCATTGTGCATAAATCAAGTGTTACTGACTTTTTTAGAGATCGGTGCCGTTAAATTAATCTTCAACGTCCGTCATAAAACTTTTTACTATCTCTTATGATAAAAAAGGCAATCGCCAACATCTCACCTATTTTGTATTGAAATTTAGGAAATTGACCAAAAATAATAATTTTGGGTCGACTGTTTCTTAAATGCTTATATTCGTGCGTACGCGGAAATCAGGAGTACCGAAAAAAAATTTCATCTTCGATTAATTTTTGCATTGAAAAACGTTGGTTTATATTATTACAATCAATCCAAAATCTGTATTTTTGCGACATTAAATTTTTGCGCCCACGCATTTTCATAGGAAATAGGATAATTTTTGGTCGACCAATGAAAAACGCGGGTGTCAACATTATCGCTTTTTCCAAATTGCTACTGTGAAAAGGACAAACTGTATGAGAAAAATCTGACCCGAAATTTTAAAATCGAATTTGTTTTTAACACCTATATTTTTTTGCTAATCAACCAATCAGATTCTACGATTCAACGAAAACTAAATCTGTCAAAAAACTTTTGAACATATTCACCTCAAATCGTAACTCTTTGTCCAAAATTTTATTTAGCAAATTTTTGTTAAAAGTAAAGCATGATTTATTAGGAAAGATCTTCTGAATATTAGCACAGATAATTTACAGCTTAATTATGACATTTCAGAGCCCTTCCGTTCAATTTACGGTTCAAAAAACTCAAAGACTAACTCTCACCGTTTTCTATGATTCACAGACTAACTCACATTTAAAGTGATTTGAAATAACTAGGAAAAATCGTGATCTAATTAAAAAAAATACTTTCAAGCTGTATTCTGATTGGAAAATTTTAGCAACTCAGAATATTTTATTACAGACAAGTTTTTGATTTAGATTTTCATCTTCTATCAAATTTTTTTTTTCTTCATTTGAAATCCGAGAAAACATGTAAAATAAGCAAAAATACATATATTTATTGGATTTGAAGTGAAACTTTGAAATGATCGGATGGTCCAGATATTTTGCGGTCCTGAAGAAAATCAGCTAAAAAATTCGAAAGGATAAGTTTTCAAAATAAATAAACTTCCGGTTTTCGGTTTATCCGGCATTGGAATTGTGAAGTCTCATTTGAAAAATACGCATTCTAGATCTCCAAAAAGTCTACTTTACATTTTTAAGTTTAATCTTGAAAATGATAATAAATCGAAACTAGTAGAAAAAATGTGGTATTATTGGAATTGTTCTTAATAAAATAAAGAGCAATTCTAAAATTTGTGAAAACATTTGGAAAAACAAGGTTTTATGCGGTATTTAAACTGGAAATAACGGTGAAAATTATAGCATTGACAATTCCGTGAAAATTTTGGCCAAAATCAAGTTGCTCCATCAACTAAACGATTTCTGCCATCTAGACTAATATTTTCAAAAATTTACAATGCCGTAAAAATAAATTTCGAAACCAGTTATTTGACCGAAAAATGTCAATTTTTACTGGTTTATTACAGGTTTTCCTACCTTCTCCTGGGCTTTTAAACTAGGATTTTATATTAAAAGATGCGCAATGAAATTTTACATTAAATGTGCATATATCTAATCCAGATGTATCTAGCAAAAAAATTCATTATTTCAAGTGGAAAAAAATTGAAATTTTGGTACCGTTTTTCAGTAGATGCCGAAAATTAAAACTTGATCGAATGATTATTTTGCGGCAAAATTCCTCAAAATGGTCTACGGAATAATTTCCGTCGGAATTGTTTCTAAGCATTGTTATTTTTTTCAATTTTCAGTTGAGATGGCCGAAATTGTTTGACTAACGCTAAGACTCTATTTTCGACTAAATTTCTACGAAATTGATTCTAGATATTTAGGATTTCATAAATGTTTTTGATTGGTTCAAATTACAACCAGTCAAAAAAATATAAGACTGAAAAATCAGTAATTATTGATGACTAAAATGATTTCAGTGAATTTTGATGAGTTCTGACAGCCTACTGATGAGTTAAATATTGTTTCAGTCGAATGTAAATTTGTTACTTTATTTTATTAATAATCGTTCCGGGAGGAAGTCGATTATGATGGGTAAACTTTCCCCCTTGTTTACTGTAGGCACTTGTATCAAAAAAGGGTACCGATTGCCCCCAGGCAAAAATTGATCAAATAAATATAATAAGGATGTGGGATAGTCGAATTAGTAGACACAGTACATTCTATACACGTCCGTCATTTCAAATCTTGACAGGAAAACACACAAAAAGACTAACCTATTTCGACACTACCCCTTTCATTTAAAAAACAAAATGATCTATTACAAATATAAAAAATGGGCTTGACAAATTTTAAGTTGTCAACAAAAATTCTAAAAATTGTTTTTCTGAAAATTTTTATTCTGGTGGGTAAACTTGCTGCAAGATATTTTTTTAAAGGTGATAAAGAATTAAATTTAACCTTCCGAGGCATATCCCTTTATCACTTTTTGGTTAGAATGCGTAGCCAATACTCCTTTTAACGTGTGATTTTAACGTTGTGGCTACGCATTCTAACCAAAAAGTGATAAAGGGATATCGACCATGATGCCCGAGTAACTTACATTTATTATTCCCTATTCTTTTAAAAGGCAAATGAGAGACTTAAGTTACTCGGGCATCATGATGGAAGCTAAAGCTATGGATTGAAAAGCTAAAGCCACTTTAAATCAGCCAAAAATGATGAAACAATTGTCGCAGAAACTTCACCTTCTAATACATTTTAAAGTTCAACAATGTGATTGAAAGGCGATTTGTACTTCCGAAAAAATAACTTTTGACCCAAAACTGGAATTAAATTTCGAATAAGCCAGTTTTTAGGAAAGTCTTTTGAGTACAATTTGCAAAAAAAAATAGCCTTCTGGACATATATGGAGCAAAAAAAATTTTTGGGAGTGAAATTTCAAAATATCCTATTTCGATATTAGTATAGATAAAATGATATGTTTTGAAAAAATATATAATTTGTGAAAATCATGCCAAAGTGGTACTCTTATAGCATATTTGCCTTAATATTGTAATAATAATCAAATAATTTTATTAAATCGAGACAACTAACTATTTTTTCCTAAAAAACGTGATTTTTTCATGAATATTTCGAACTTTTTTAGAATTATTTTTTGATTCCCAATAGGTATACTCAATCAGACAAAAGTTTGAAGTAGAACAGAGCACTGCGCAGTTAGTAACATAAACATACATTTCCTGGAGCTCACCATGAGGTAGTATCACGTGGTTTAATTAACCTTGCTTTTCAAACGTTTTTCTAGAATGAAAGATAAAATTTCTAAAATATGACATTTTTTTCAAGAATTTAACTCTTCAACTTGATATTAAAGGAAAAATTGAAGGTTGATCTCATTAGAGTTTTTTGTAAACAACGCTCAAAGTATAGCCTCCTGAAAGGCTTTCGTGCCTCGCCGAAACTTTTTTTTATATGCTTCGAAGGGTTTAAAAATCAATGTTTATCTGAGCTAATTTTTGAAATACCGCTTTCTGATTGGGTTAATTTTCAGTAATCGTTTTGTCAATTATTATAATGAAATATTTGGTTCAAGCTGGAGCTCAACCACCACTAGCGGGCAAACTTGTGATTCTAGAGATTTGAGACACAGCTTATTGTTTTTAAGACCGATTTAGTCTTTTTCCAAAATTTCAGTAAAATATTTTTGTGAACGGTACCCCCTTCACTTTTAATTTAAAAAAATTTGATAAAAATAACTTTTTTTAGAAATTTTTAAAATATTAAAAACAATTAAATACCGAAAAAAAATGACAAAAAAATTAATTTGAGAAATTGTGTTTTGTGTTTTCCGAGCTTTTTTAGAAGTTTTGAGCCAATCTGCACTAATAAAATTGTTTGACTTTGAGCAGCCGAAAATTAATGAATTTTTTTAAATCATTTATTCTTAATTTTAAAAATGTTAAAAGGTATCCGGATAATGTCGGATTAACTTGAATGCATTAAAGATGAATTTTTCGGTGAGATGACAAGATGCCACTTTTCTTGACACTTCAGTCTCCTGTGAAAAACAAAAATCAATAATTTGACCTTTTAGTGTGATCGACCAGTTTTTTAGAAAAGCTTAATTTTTACTATCAGAATAATTTTAATTTTTTTTAATAATATGTGAGAAATTACAGTCACCCACTTTAGCGTAGCTAAAGCACGCTTGACTAGTTGAAACACCCTTTTTTGACATATATTTGTCGAAGACAAGACCATTTAAATTATATTAAACTTATTATTAATACTTAGTCTAAAGGTTATTTTCTTTAAAAATTAAAATTATGAAATAATTTTTTGTTGAATAAATTGACCTATGTGGCATACCCGGCATAGGCTATGCCGCATATTTTTGCGACATCAGATTTTTTATTATTCTCGTTTTTTTTTCAAATTGGCAACTTCTTTTGACCACATTGCCTATGCCGCATAGGCTATGCGTGTCCAAAATTGACTTCAAATTAATGTGATGAGTTAAAAAAATGCATAATCGTCGTACCAGTTTTGTCATCCGGATCATCTGGCTAAAATTAAATTCGGATAAAATTTAAAATCTACGGTATTCGGACCATTCTTGAAATGATTGCAAAGTAATGATGCTAGAGTCGATATAAAAAAAATTTCGACCAAGATAATTTTCTTCAAATCATGAATGAGTAATAACTTCTTTTTCAAAAACAGTTGAATTGTCAACTACGCATTTTCGGGGATTATATTCAATACGATTGATATTAATTTTCGGCATTTTCATGATAGCTTACAATGTTGAGAAAGCTTTTCAAACAATGAAAAAAAATTATTTAAAAAAATCTTAATTAAATTTCATTTTCAACTTCTATAGGAGTATATTTTCGTTATTTTGTGTACAATACATACTGTACAATACATACATGTACTGATATTGGTCGCCATACAATATTTTATCACGTAATATTATAAAACATTATTGAATCCTACAGAATCCTCATCGCGTAGGTTTGAAAAGCGAGCGCAGGGCGATGTTCCCAAAATAAGTATTGTAGGTGTGAAAATTTTGCCAATTTGAAAAAAACGTGAACAATAAAAAATCTGATGTCGCAAAAATATATTTTATGAATCAATTTTCATAACCAAAACAAACAAGCCATTTTAAAAATAATTTGACCCAAAATTTTTCGATCAAAATACTCTGTTTGATGCGATCTCAGTAAATCAAAAAAATGTCAAAATATGTTGTTGGAGGCATCCGATTAGGCTGGATTAATAATAAATTGGTTGTAATAGATCATTTAATGATTCCAAAGAAAAAGTGACTTGTCCCTCCGTTGTGTATCCAACGTCAAAAATCATGACGGACGCTACACAAATTAATCCAACTTCAAATCACAATTTTAAACTATTAAAAAACTGTAATTGAGAATAATATACTGTATCTGAAATTTACAAACTGTATATTATTTCAACTCTGTGAATCCGTACAAATTAACCTCAAAGTAAAGTAAGAGTTTTATCGATAAACAATTTCTGTCTAAAGTTTAAGTTTTTTCAAAAAAAGTGGAGGGTTGGCAGTAGAAGGCCAAAACAGTAAAAGGCCAAACAAATCGATATATTATATCCCCTATTCACACTTTTGTGAATATTCCGGCCGTACTACTCAAAAACACACTACGTTTCCTAATCAGGGCCGGGATATGCACAAAAGCGTGAATAGGGAGTATCTTTCTTGCAGTAAAATATTTGTTTTCAGAAAAATATGATATAGATGTAAATTTGAGCGAAGTTTAGATCAAAAAAGTAAATTCGATAATTTTTTTTGATGAAAATTAATCGACAAAATTTACAAAAGGAAAATTTTTCTTGAAAAAAGGCCAATTCCGAATTAACTTTTTCGAACTTTATTTTTGAGTTTGAAAAAATTTTGTAAGAAACGCAAAATTTGATTGCGATCAGCATCATTCCAAAAAAACTTCTTCTTTATTTTTGAAAAATTGGAATTTCCGATTCTTCGGTTTTTTACTGCCAACCCGAAGTGGAAGATATGTTTCAAAAGACGAAAATTTTCAGAAATTATCCTCATACGATAATAAATGATTTAAAAACGGATATACCGAGAACCGGAAGTCGAAATCCATCAAAGCACTCTATCTTAAAATCCCTCCAAAAATGTTCCTGAAATTTGCGCTATGACTCATTGACTCATAGCCTATGAGCTATAATTTTGAAAAATATGTAATTTTGAAAAAAGGTTATTTTTAGAAATGACTTTTTTTTTATGAAAAATACTGATATTGTCATCAAAAAATCAAAAATAAGTGTTCAAAGTAGAAAATATATTAAAAATAATGACCAAAATTTCATATTTCAAATTTTCGCCACTAGAAAAATTGAAAAACGAATTTTCTCAAAAAATTAATTTACAAATATTAATAACCAACTTAGATAGTATTAATATGCTCCGACAAACTTTTTTGAAAACGAAAGACAAAGTTAATCAAATTGTATTTTTCTGGCTTATTTTGCACATAAAAGTTAAAGCTGATTGTAAAACCTCAATTTCCAAATAGATAAATTAAGTTTTTTTTTGTATTTTTTAATCAATGAATCTAAATTATGATGTTATTGGTGTTTGGTAGAGCTAGGTGTCAAATCTGACGTCTCACCAAAAGGCTCAAAAATATTGATATCTGAAAAAACCGCTTTTTGAAAGAATGATTGATCCATTCAATTAAACGGAGACATAATCCTGTCCACGAATAATCGAAACCCTCAGGCTATATATCCACTCTCTTCAAAACCGACCAATCAGAACGAAGCACCATTTTACATTCATCCTCACACTAAATCGCTTTTCTTTATGACCGTCTTTTTGAAATCGATACAGTTTATAAATCTAACAAAAAGAGGAACGGGGTCTAAAAAATAACTAAAGAACGCAATATTTACATCAGTTTCCTTGATGTCGCGACGATATTTTTTCGACAGAAATAAAAAATTCTGTCCTCTGAAGGAATTTCAAAAGTCAAAAATGGGTATCGAAGTTTTCGACTCATTTTGTAGAGAATTTTTTTCTTGTCATTTTAAGACCCAGGATTTTGTCTGTGAAAAATTATACAAAAAATCGACTTTTCGGTCAAAATTTTTGGAATTTCTCAAAACCTTTGATAATAAGCCAAAAAACTAACAGACAGATTAATTACAGACTCGAAATGTTGACCACTTGGCAACTTAAACCTTTATTAATGAAAAAAAGGAAATACTATTTGTTTCTCCCAGTGCCTAGGTCGGCCAAAGTTGAAATCATAAAAAAAAGTCTAATATTTTTAACTGCATAGAAAATAAGTCGATTTTAATGGTTTGGTAACCAATAATAACCGTTAAGCATGAAAATTGCCAAAATTTCTAGTTTTTGCTTTGAATTCTCTCTTATGAACACAAAATCGAAGATAAAAACGAAGAGCTCTTCCTAACTTTTGATAAAATTAAAAAGAAAAAAGAAATTTTTATGAAATTTTTATTTTCACAGTTTTTCATGACCAAAAAACACATTAATTCAAACCAAACTTTAACTAGAAATTTTGGCTATTTTCATGCTTAACGGTTATTCAAAGAAAAAATGGAAAACTTAATGATAAACATATCCTTTCCCAACGGAACTCCATCTCAAAAACGTTAACTATCTCTATAGCGCGTGTTCGAATCCCACTAATGTTGTCTAAGTGATTGCTTGCGTGATCACACTGATTAAATTTAGCGAACCGAATATCAAGTATCCTTGCCTATAATCATACTCAAGACAATCACTTAGACAACATCAGTGGGATTCGAACACGCGATATCCCCTATTCACACTTTTGTTAATATCCCGGCCCTGATTAGGAAACGAAGTGTGTTTTCAAGTGTAGGGCCGGGATATTAACAAAAGTGTGATAGGGGATATAGAGAAAGTAAACGTTTTTGAGATGGAGCTTCGTTGGGAAAAGGGTATAGATTTTTACAATCAGCATAAAAAAACAATAAAATTTAATCGAAATAAAAAATTCCTATTGGTTTTAATATTAACTTTTCAAAATCAGACTTAAACTTCAAAATTTCGAACAAATTCAAGAACATACAATTTATTTTTAATTTTCCGATGTAATTATTTGCATGCTATGATGTTCTAAAACAACTGCTTATGGGAATTTTTTTCCTGGGCTCGGACAGACCACTAGCGCCCCCAATTTTTTAAGATAAGTCTTTTTAATTTGTAAGGAATTTAATCCTTTTATTTCGACGTGATAATTTAGTAATTAATTTTGTGATATCATCGCTATAACATGAAAACTAACAGTTTTGTTAACGTTCTGTCTGATAGCCAATAATTTACTTATTCAATTCAAAAAATGGTAAAATTTGCAAGCTTCAAAAAAGAACGCTTGAGTCAAGCGGCTTGACCGATAAATCTGACATGTTCATTTTTTCGATATCATTTCTCATTTATTAAGTCGTGAATCAGTTACGAATTATTTTGAAATGTATACGTTTTCGTAAAGCTTTAGGATGACGGGCATAAAAATAGGAAATAGATATATAAAATTTTACCGGCTGGGAGCGTTTTCGAAATCTCTCTGATTTGAGCTTATTTTTTGTTTTAGATTTTCGTCAATTTCAACAAATTTTTGAAAGATTATGAAAAACTTACTTGGGTAACCTATTCAAATTTAAAAGTATTTATATTTTCAGTTTGTTATTTTTTAGCTAAATCGCTGAAAATCAAATCGAAATATTTCAGAAACAATAATAATCGTGGCAGATTTGTCCGTCGAGCGTTCTTATAACATATCAAATGCATTTGCAAACTATAATTTACCTTGTGAGTTTGAAGTGGCATTTAAATTCTCGGCCAAAGCGGGTTTTAGCGAACCATGAAATTGAATGATCCTACACGAACCTATGACGTACGTATTCTGATAAAATCTATAATTTCTAGATTGTATCAAAATAAATTTTGTTTTGTCACCATAAATATGATTTACAAATCAAAAAATATATATTTGCTCGGTTTGTTAAAGTGCGATTTGCTTTGACGCTTTTAGGGTCATTTTCGGACATATCTTTCGGACGGGAAAACATTTTTTAACAAAAAACATTTATTAACAAAAAACACATTTTTTAACAAAAAACATTTTTTAACAAAAAAAAACAT
>SCLH01000244.1:15083-25990 GCA_004367855.1 Oikopleura vanhoeffeni | reverse complement strand
CAGACCACTAGCGCCCCAGATTTTTTTATAGATAAGTCTTTTTAGATATTAAGGAAATTTAAATCTTTTATTTGACGTTGATAATTTAGTAATTAATTTTTGTCATATGATCCGCTATAACATGAAAACTACAGTTGTGTCTATACTGTTCTGTCTGATAGCCAACAATTTACGTTATTCAATCAAAAAAGTGGTAAAATTTGCAGCTTCAAAAAAAAACGCTTGAGTCAAGCGGCTTGACCAGATAAAACTCTGACATGTTCATCTTTTTCGACCTATCATTTCTCATTATATTAGTCGTGAATCAAGTTATACGAATATTCGTTGAAAACGCTATACGTTTTCGTAAAGCTTTTAAGGAATGACGGGCATAAAAATAGGAAATAGACTATATATATTTACCGGCTGGAAGCGTTTATTCGAAATCTCTCTGATTTGAGCTTATTTGTTTTAAGATTTTTCGTCAATTCAAACAAATTTTTTGAAAAGATAGAAAAACTTACTTGAGTAACGGTTACAGTAACCATTCGCAAATTCAAAAAGTATTAATATTTCAGCTTTTTGTTATCTTTAGCTAATATCAGCTGAATCCCATCAAGATCCGAAATATTTCAAAGAAACAATAACACATCCTCTGTGGCAGATTTGTCCGTCGAGCGCTTATACCACAATATTTAAGGCAACTTTGAAAACTATATATTTACACTTGTCGAGTTTCGGGTGGGCATTGTAAGAATTCTGCGGCTAAAATCGGTCTTTTAGCGAACCATGATTGCATGATCCAACGTAATTTCTGAAAAATCTATAATTTATTGCTCTTTTCCAAGCCCCCGCCCCGCCCACGGCCCCCCCGCTCGAACCGCGTTCGACCACCCACCCCCCCCCGCGCCATCCCTCGAGCCGCCCTGCCCACCCCCCCACCCGCCTTCACGCCCCGTTTCCCCGCGCGGCCGTGCTCGGCCTCTCCCATCCCTAGATTGGTATCAAAGATAAAACTTTTGTCTTTGTCACCAGAATATGATTTTACAAAATCAAAACAATATATATTGTTCACCGGTTGTTAAAAGTGCGATATTTTGTGGCTTTGAAAAGACGGTTTTAGGGTCGATTTTTGCGGACATATAGTATGTAAACATATGCCTTTTCCCACCTAGAGTCATCTTTAAAAGCCAATATCAGCGCGTGTTCGATCCCACTTCTATTTTTCTGAGGTGTGTCGTTAGTGATTGCTTGCTATGAGTGAAGCATACGATACAATTTGGCGAGTCCAAATCAAAACAATCACCCTGCCTATAATCAATGGGTCCCAAGACAAGAATAATGTGAACCCAAGAAAATATATTTCATCTACTTTCAAAAATAATTAATACACACATGAAAATCTTTCGAATGTTTCGAAAATTAAACAACTTTGTAGAAAATTTCCGATCAGAATAAATCCACCCAAGAAATTGGAAAAAAATACATCAAAATTTTCAATATTAAACACTCTGAGAAGAATTTACCCAGAATCGATGTGCTCAGAACAAAACAGATAAGAAAGTTTGCCTGCGAAGACTATAAAAAAGATCGATTTGATAGATATAGCTCAACCGTTTTGTGATAATTTGATTAATAAATTAATGTGAAGCTTTACAATATCAAATCTGTTTAAAGTCCTAGAATCGCATGTAAAAGAACTTTTCACGGCTTTACACTATTTTAATGGGATCATTTCAGCACCCAAAGCAAAACTTCACATTGTATTTTGATACAGGTTGGGTGGATCAGTTTGAAGCAGCACTGACGTAGTTCGGAAGGGGTGGTCGCATAATTCTGAGGTCAAAACGAATTTTATTGAGAATTGATTTTTTTATGACATTGAGAATAACTAGGCATTCTGGTACTCTTGTTTTTTTTATAGTCACGGGTCAGGAAGCACTTTTTTTTGATAGTTTGTTGAACATAATTTGTTGCGATATTTTCAAGTTTCTCCTCGAAACTTCAAGTTCAGGTTTTCTGGGTCGAACTGACAAATAGAATCTCAAAAAAGTCTGATTGAAGGCCTCTCGACGCCGGTCTTCGAGCGAAGAATCTAGCAATATACGTTTTTTAAATGTCTGATAAGATAAATTTTCCTGAGCAGTAAGAGGGCTTTTGCGCCAGGACCCATTAGAAAACAGGCTTTAAAATTACGGTTTGTTTGATGAGATTCAGAGGGTCGAATCCAAATCCTCGTAATTAAGCTTTCGTTGAAAGACTGCACTCATACTGTTCGGTTTAGTTGTAAATACAGCGATAATTGTGTTTTTTTTCAAAAACGCTCGGAGGAGATAAGCTTTTTTCTTCAAATATCACTTTAGTTTTGAGCTCCTCGTGTCTTCCATTTTTTTTCGAGAACAATAGCTTTGTTCTCGATATAGTCATTAGGCAGAATTTTCGTGTCCCTATCAGCGTGATATCGTGCCGAATCTGCCGCATCGAACCCCGATTTTCACTTAACAATATTGACGACCACAACCCCTAAGGGGATTGTGGCTCAGCAATGTGCTGGGAATCAGAAAATAAGGGCCCTTTAAAACTCAAATATATTTCGTGACGAATTAAGTGGACATCTAGTTTACAATTGCAGCACTGTAGTTCGTTAAACCTTGAATTATAAAAGCGTGATAAATTTTTTAAAAATATTTAAAACATGAGCCGTGTAAATGCCAAAAAACCTAACTGCTGCTTTCCACTCTCCATGATTATTTCGTGATATCACTGTAAAAGTCCAAAATCCAATAGCATACATTAGTCAGAAAAACAAATTCTCGTACAATCGGACAGACAAATATTATAAAATTCGATCTTAATGGTGTAGTGTCGTAATCTGTACCATTTCAATCACGCCTCGGCAGAACCCAATCCTGGGCCAGTCCGTGAAAACTTCTGAGGATGACTTGTTTGTAGATCTAGCCTTGCGTCAACGATTACAACATCGATCAAATGTCCAACTCTTAGTTACATCCCACCACCTAGGTGGTAGATCTTATTACTAGACCGCACTCAAACGGGTTTTTGAAAACTTCCTATCTCTTTTACACCCCCCAACAACAGGCGGTCTCATAAAAATCTACAATCACAACGTCGGATAGTAAAGCGAATACAATGAGAGCAAAAAAAAGTTTTATGTAGAAGGCATGTTTTCGATTTTTTTATTTTTTTTTTTTGTTTCTTTTTTTTTTTTTTTCTTCTAGAGATTTCGATTTTCTTTTTTGTTAATTATTTCGTTTTTTTGCTCTGTTTATTTTTTCCTTTTCTTATGTTTTTTTTTTTTTTTTTTTCGTTTATTTTTCTTTTCTTATTATACTTTCTATTCTTTTTGTTTCTAGATCGAATGTTTTTATGTAATAATTGTCCTAATTTTTTTTTTGACTATATTGGGTATGGTATTATTTTAATTATTATATGCGTGTTTTTTTTTTTAAAGGCTTGAGTTATTTAGTAATTTTTTGTAATTTAATCTTTCTAGAATTTTTTAGAATAATTGATATTGAAATTGAATATCCTGTAAATATTGTTTTTTTATTAATATACAGTTTTTCTGAGAAATTAAAATATAGTTTCGTCTGACTTCGGTTTTTAACATAAAGTGTACCTTTGTAGTCCAAGTTTAGATAGCTGAGATTTCACTTGGATTGCTATTTATATATGTTTGTGTTACCAGCTTTCTATTGTTTCTAAAATTTTTTGTTTTTTTTTTTTTTTTTTTTTATTTACTTTTTCATATTCATGTTTTTCGTTGTAATATTTTTTTTTTTTTTTTTGAGTAAGTGTTGTTTTTTTTATCAGATTTTTAGTTGGGCTAAATAAAAAATTGATATGTTTTTTTTAGTGCGAAGAATCGATTACTTTTTAGCATGTCCGAATAAATTTATAATTTGTCATGTTGTTGCAAGACGTTTCGGTGGGCATATCCATCCACCAATAAAAAATGGTTCATCATTATGGTGGAAATAGCGGTTTTTCTGCGGGTTTTAAAGGCAAAAAAATATTCGAATTTGTGAAAAATTCTGATTTCTGGTTCTAGATTGTTTGTTGAAAATAAATTTTTTATCTTGTCCACCATGAGTATTCCTTAGGTCAATACTTTCAGGTCATTAACCGGATATTTAATTATATTAAATTATTCTAGATAAACCTGATCTTCTTTATTCCGTCGAAAATTATTTTTGGAGAAAATGCTTTGCTATAGTTGAAATATTGGCAGAAATGTAAAGTTAGAATACGGAAAGATTTCTCACGAACGCTTAACATTGCGAGTTTATTGTATCTCTTTTTCAATTTTCGAAATATCTGTTCCGTGAATCTTGAAGTCTAAATTATCCAGACAGAAGAATTTGAATGAAATGTTCTGTCCGAATTCTCGCCAATCATCTAAATTTTTATATTGCAGTGACTTAACGGACGGCCCATCATTTTATCAATTGATCAGGGCCTAAGAAATTTAAATATTGAAAAAGGGGGTGTAACAAATCTTAGCGAATTTACAAAACGAAGTTATACTTCATTTATAGTTTTACTTTTTTGCCTGTTATGATTATAGCTCTTTGTAAATTTTGGAAGAACAATCCTAGTCCTGATATTTTAAATAAATTTAATTGCTTTTTGCAAGCAAATCCGACTATTCAAGAACTAGTTATTCGATAGTGAATAACTTTTGTTCGACTGTTTTGCTTGAAGATCGAAATTTTCTCGTGTGCTGGATGGTCCGGTGATACAGACAAATGAACCCGTAAATATTTGAGACGGTGGCGAATAAGCCCCACTACTGCACCACAATCCCTGGAAACCGCCTGTGCACGCACAGCGCCACATTTGTGGCTCACAGGCAGTACCTCAAAATAATTCAAGAAAAAGTCAAAAACAATGGGAATACGTCGAATTCTTTTTCTTGTCAAGCCACGAAATGAAAATTTTTGATTCCGGTTCCAAAAACTAATTGAATATGTTTTTTTTCGATGTTGGTTTCCATATGACGGCGCGTTGATTTATTAAGGATTGTTGTCGCTTCTATGTTTCAACTTCCTGAAGAGAATTATTGTTCTGAAAACTAACCTAAATCACAATGTGACGATAGACCATTTTTGAGGAATAACTGTGAAAGACTTGGAGAACACGTGGTTAAGGGGTATATTAAATATTTGCTATGCTAGTAAGAAATGAGCCTGTTGAAGGGTAAGTTATCAGTTATATAAACTTAAATGACAGTCATAATAAAGTTTGCTTGCTGTAATTGAGACAGGGTCATTTAATAATGACAGATTATAAATTAAATTAACTGAGTCGGAATGTGCACATACCCATCCCGTCTCTTAAGCTAGGTCTTTAAAACGAGGAATTGGGATCCCCATATGAAAAAAATATACGTAATCAATGTAGTTCAACCCTTAAGTAGAAAAAAAGTTCATGTCTTCAAAAAAATTTAACATCAATGAAAAATTAATCAAAACAAAATTTTAAAACAACTGGAAATTTTTACCAACTGTAAATATGTTTTAGACGAACTTTAAAAATTTATTTTGTCATTGTTTTTAGTAAAAATTTATTTTCACCCTTTAAAAGAACAAAAGAAAATTTATCATTCAGAAAATAATTCACTATTTTTTTTTGATTATTTACAACAGCAAAAAATCACCATTTTGTAAATTAAAGAAAATTATCGATTCGAAAATAAAACGGGCAAATCACATATTATTTGATTGTTTAAGTAAAAAATCGCGGCATTATTTGATTTGATTATTACAAAAAAAAAAAAAATTATCATCCTCGGGAAAAAAAAATTCCCATATTATTTGATTTGTTTACAACATAAAAATCGACCTATTTCTTTTAATTTTTAAGCAAAAAACTTCGCGCCATTTTATTGTGAGTTATTACAAAAAATAATTCGAATTTCAAAGTTAAACAGAGCGAGTTTTCTTCGAAGCACGATCTTGGATCACCATGAAAAATTCTTCAAAATCGTGTTCAGTAAATCGTTTTAAAACGAATAATGACCGGTCAATATATTATTAATATTGCAGATTTTCATTCACCATGGAAACTCTATAAAAAAGGAATAAAGAATTTTTTTGCCACAGAAAATCTCCGACCACTTTTTTTGGTAGCTCAAAAATTTTTTTTAACAAAAAAATTTGAAAATTCTTTTAACAATCGTATTTCCTTCCTCGAAGATGTACATTTAATTATTTAATACTGTTTTTGAGAGATACTTTAGCTTATAGGAACACCACGTTATGGTAAAAATAACAGTTGCAGAAAATACAATAGTCTAAAATCTTCAGGAAAATATTCTATAGTTCGAAAAAATCAAAAACCTTTTTCTTCATCGCCAAGATAAATTTTTCAATTTATTTAATAGTTAAAAATCATCAGGAGGTATGAGCATATCGTTATATAAGTTTTTTGTGTATAGCAACACGTGCGGTTAACCAAGAAACATATTTTCAAAAGAACCAACACAATAATTTGAACAGATATGCAGGTAATTTGTAACTGTTAATCACTAACTTTGTTTCGGATATAAAATTGCTATCTTCTTTACTCACAATTTTTAATAGTATTATTGTTTTACAAAGTTCCCGTCTGCTTTCCATAGTGACGAGAGTTTTCTGACGATCTGTCCCTTCTCTCGGCAGTAAAAGAACGTCGAAGTAATTTGTACGTTACCCCCTATATGATTTATCTCACCTGCTTACAGTTTCCTTTTTCTTGGCAAAACATCTTTTCTAACAGTGGCCATGTTTTGGAGCATGAGTACAGACGTAATTTGTTTTGTTTTTCAACATAGCTGGTTAGTTTCAGTATTTGTTACCTCCATACTCTTATCGCATAATTCCTCACCCAAAGAACTCTTTAATAGCTGGCGGCGAACGTTTGCTGCTGCAAAATTCTTCACCATTTTAGGCTGTCGTGAGTTACTAGTTGTCGACGTATGGGCTTAGGGAGTTTTTCTAGAAAGGCGGTAATGGTCAATTTTTCAAGACTACATTTGTCCTTGATTTCATCTAGTCCTATTGAACGGACAACTAACAAGTAAATTTCCGTACACATTTCATTTAAAGAGGCCTTTAAATTGTATTTGTAAGTTTTAAGGTCTTCCTTATAAGTAAGGCCGTCTCTTGTCACCATATTGTGCATGCATAACAGTTAAAATAAAAATTTGTTGGTATCTAAGAGCAGATATTTTCTTTCGGAAGTGAAATTTCTAAATTTTTAACTTTAAGTATTCCATGAAGAAATTTATTTATTCCAAAAGGGAATTTAAGCAATCAAAAATT
This sequence comes from Oikopleura vanhoeffeni, assembly GCA_004367855.1. Lineage (NCBI taxonomy): Eukaryota > Metazoa > Chordata > Appendicularia > Copelata > Oikopleuridae > Oikopleura > Oikopleura vanhoeffeni. Next base: position 18,686 of record SCLH01000244.1, on the reverse strand, counting down.
GTCAACAGTTGTACTTCAATACAATATTTACTTGGAAATAATAGAAAAACGTGTTGCTTTTATAGAGAAAAATAAACATTTTTTTATCAAAAATCATGATTTTTCCATCAATTTTTTTGACTTATTTATAAATTAATTTTGATTTATGAGATTTCAATCAGAGCGGACAAAACTATGACGTAGGCCAGATACTTGTGCATCGTTGCCGACAAAAATGTAAATTGTGAAGATAATTGTGACCGTGTATCACGTGATATGGTTGCTTTTCTCACTTTATTTTCTACATGTAGAACAAAAAATTGAAATTCTAGAATATAAAATGTTGGATGCAAACATATTACCTTTCAACTTCCTTATGCAGAAAAAATTGAAATTTCAACTGCCTTAAGCTTTCTGTAAATAACAATCAAAGAAGAGTCACAATTGTGGCTCTGGTGCCTTGGCGGAACTTTTTTTTATATGCTCACAAGGGTTAAGTAACACATTTTGAGCTTTGATAAACAAATTAACCTCGATAATTTTTTCTCTATAATATTACAAATTACTTATTCAAAATGTTCACGTTTTCGCAAAGTTATAGCATGACGGAAAAAAACAAGAAAATTAAATTTAGAAATTTGCTGACTGAAAAAATACGTATATTTATTTTAAGTAGTTAGAATTTTGTAGACAGTTTATTCTAGTCGTTTGCAACAATCGACGTAACTGAAATACATTGACCATGAACAGAAAGAAGATAATATTCATAATATGACAATTATTATGAAATGAATATATTTTATCTGAATGTAATTTTTCGTAATCATTTGTTAAGTTCATTATATAATCCCCTTGGATTACATAACCGTTGGATTACATAACCCAGACAAGGTCCCATGATTTTATGCGCCGTAATCTATTACTGATAACGTTTAGTTCATTAATATTGCCAGATATTTGACAGTTTTTATTAACTAGTTCTCACTTTGCCCAAAAGATGAGTTTTCCCCGATGTTTATTTTGTCCAATTTGAGTTCGCCCAAAGTTAAGTTTGCCCAAAGTTTAGTTTTCCCAAATGTTAAGTTTGTCCAATTAAATCTATCAAAATATTTTTCAAAATGATCCATCCTTATTGGTTAAAATTTCTTTCATCTCTTCACTAAGGTAGCATACATTAGGCAGGTAGGCCTGCCAAAACTTTTGTTGCCTAAGGTAGGTGATTTTTTCATGTAGTCTAGGAAATCACGAATAAAAATGATCTTTGCGAAAAATTTTTCAAAATTTCACCATGCAAATGTTCAAATGCAAAACCGTTATTATCTTTAGGCCTTGAATTTTCGAAAAAAATTCGAAAATAATTTCAAGCCAAATGAAAAACAAAAAAATTCTAAAAATGCCTATTTTTTGAAAAAAAACATAATTTTTTTTCCAAAATTCAAGAACATAAACTAAAACTGCTTCGAAAATATTTAAAATCTGAGCTTGTCGATTTTTGCCATTCCTACTTTACTCTAAATAAGCTGTACTATTGTTTATAAGGAAATAAGTCATACATGCGAAATGGGCTTACATTTTAATATTTACAAGTGCCGAAAAAAGACAAAACTTGATATTAAAAATACATTAAAATCTATATTTTCAGATTCAACAAAAAATTTACTGAACTAGTCAATTTACTAAATTATAACTGATTTGAATTTCAACCAATCAGAATTCATCTTTTATAAACAATTTTAAATAAAGTTAATTTTCGTCATTGGCATTCAATGTATTATCTAACAATTTTCGATCTTAATAATTTCTTGACTATGGACAGTCTAACTTAACCTCCTGTCACATGAGTCATGTGAAAGTTGGGCCGATCAAGTGGGCCCAAAAATTCAATTTTAACCATTGGACTAACTCTATTTTGGGGTCAAATCAACTTTTAGGCCAACTTTCCCCATAAATGTCAAATCTCGATTGTAGATTATGATACGTCAAAATCGTTGAAGTAAATCGCGTGAGCAGTTTCATTTAGTTGATATAGTTAAAAACTACAAGTTATATAGTATATTTATATGTAAAGCTCTTACATAAATTCTTACATATAATTCGTCCCAAAAGTTGAACCAAAACAAAAGAGAGATGCTAGAGATTGATCTGCAAAATTTAATAAACGGACTAAGGTTTTTCAATAAGACTTCAAATTGTATCAGTTTTCGGGGGAAAATTAATTGTGGAAACAAATGTTTGTATTTTTTTTTTGCTATTAATCACTTTTTTTTATAAAAAGTTTCAAAAATTCGAAATATTGAGATTTTTTAATTAAATTTTTTGCAAATTTTTTGCAAGAAATTGATAGTTCTGAATAATACTTGATGTCACTTTTTAAGCGATTTATTTAAAAAAAATTGAAAAATCGGAGAAAGTTATTGTTATAGTTAGTTGGTTTTTAATATTCCCTGAAATTTTTGTTGAATTCTTATTTAAATTGAAAAAGTTATTTGACTTTTAATAAAGGAAACCGAGTTTTGATTAATGATGATTTAAAAATGGGGTTAAAATTTTAGAGAATAAATTGATTTTACAATTCATTCTTGAAATTTTTATATACGCGAATAATAAGTTATAAAATCGTAAACACGCAAAAATTTCCAAAATATTTTTATTGTTTTTTGGATTGTTTTGTTCTTTCAAAACATAAACCATTGATTTGGTGAGTTTTCATGACATAATCGTACTTGTAGAAAATGTAGTATCCACCATTTATTGTGCGTTTTTTGGGGAAAATTTTTTTCAAAAATGTATATATTTTTTCTAAAAAATGATAATTTATACCGAAAATCGCATCTTTTTCCTAAAAAATAGGGCATCCCTTTTTTTAAAGTTTTACGTTTTTTCTCAGAAAATTGAGGTTTGGGAGCCAAAAACTCATAATTTTGAATCTTTTTATTTTTTTTACAAAGTGTGTTTATTTCACTTATAAGTAGCGTTGACTCAAAAATAACCTATTCGGCATTCGCTTTAAAATAATTAAATACTGAAAATAGAAAAATCGCTAAATTTTTATCACGTGACGGCCAAAATCTTTTTTTAATTATTTTTTTTTCCATTTTTCTATAAATTATTATTCATTTATTTACGCTAACCATACCCTTAAACCATACGGTATGGACCATACCCTTAAAACAAATTCAAAGTGTTTGCAATTCACACCTTCAACCCCATTATTTTTTTCAATTTTTCAACAAATACAAAATTCGAATCTAAAAATAGGCAATTTGTGAAATGTCGAATTATTGATCTGTAGAATTGAAAGAATAAATTGGGAATCATTTATAAGGGCGAATTATAACTTCGTCACCAGAAAGCTGGTCATAGTTTATTACCTAATAAATTAAGTTATTTTAGTAAAATCGAAATGAATTGATAAATTTTGATCGTTTTATTAACTATCAAAGTGACGTTTCTCAGATAAAACGTACCAACTCAAGTCTCGAATAAAACCTCAATTTTAGTCACCTATCGAAAAGGTTCGAAAAAAATGTCGAAATTATTAAAAAAAAAATTGATATTTCGAAAAGTTTTGAAAATTTTCTAGAATTCTTGCCAAAATTTAAAATCGAAAATCATCAATATTGT
>SCLH01000244.1:0-15022 GCA_004367855.1 Oikopleura vanhoeffeni | reverse complement strand
AGGGCCGGGATATTTACAAAAGTGTGAATAAGAGATATGTCTCTATTTCCGTTTTGGTCGACTTAGATGACAGCCTAAATGGAACTTTTAGAATAAAAACTGAAAATACTTTTTTTTCAGTCCAAAGTATGAGAAACCGTCAAAATCTAAGGTATCAAAGACTCTCTGTCGGAAAACGGAAAAAAATCTTGACCAGAATTCAAATGGGAAAAATATAAAAGATAAAATAATAAAATTCGAATTTTTTACCGGTGATAATACCTGTTATTGGTTTAAATCACCGGTTGAAGCGAAAGTGATGCTGGCAAGGTTAGTTAGTATGTTTGCCGTGTTCTCCTCAAAATTTTTACACTTAGAGGCTCGGGAAATTTTTTTAGAAAATATTGAGAGAAATTTTGTTTGTTGGAAATGACTGAAAAATTTTTTTACAAATTTTCGAAAGAATTTTTTGACAATTTTTCGAAATTTTTTTTTTTGACAATTTTTCAATTTTTGAAATACAGCAATTCAGCAACAGTCCTGGTTTTGGAAAATCAAATATTGAGTTTCATGTGCTTACAACGAAAGTTAGTTCTCAGAATGAAGGGTCTCGTGAAGCTCCATTTGTCTGATCCAACTAGATGCAACCCGAAACAAAAATCTTCCACAAATCAGGCTTTTTCCTGGGAGTAAAACCCCCCCGTGAGGCCTGAAATCGAATTTCTCATTACTGGCAGTTTTATTATTTGCTTTGTAACTTTGCTTAACAGTCTAATGCACCGTGGAGTGTAAATTATTGAATCCTTGTATACATCATTTTTAACAGAAAAAAAGATATATTCTAATGGAGAAGAATATGGGATTAAGTTGGAATGTTAATGGTCAAAAGTATGAAATGCATGTGATATTGCTTGGTAAAAGGATTTGGCAGCGGTGCTTTATCCTTTTGGTAGTTATTGGGAAGCTGAAGACTACTTAAAAGCGGAAATATTACTCCCTTTCGCAGATTAAGATTTTACGGCCACCTGTTCGTAGGGACGACAAATCAAATACCAGCCAACCAAACTGTTTTTTCAGGGGTTTAAGTGAAGGACAGAAAACAAAATTTGTGCATCTGATGGATGAGCTCGTGCACAGGTAATATCTTTTAATCTACTACGAAAATTGGAATTTAATATAACAGGAGATGCAGGCTTGTAATATCGAGTCATTTTCGTTCCCTTTTCAATGCGTAGGCTTTGAGCAAAAGATAAGGAAAAAGAGAAAGAGGAGAACAACCCACGGCAAAACCCGGGGGTTTCTTCTCGTTCCTTTTTTAAGGGCCTGCAGAGATGCACTAGCCTTTATCTTTGGTAGGATATTGAAAATTATAATAACGGTCGAAATCAAAATAGCCGCCGCTGTGGCGGCCTGCTCTCCGCGCATGCTCAAAATAAAGGTGCTTTACCTGTTAGGGGGTATTAAGCCTAAGTCAACCACTGTTTATCTCAATTTGAGCGGTCACGCACGAAATGCAGGGACGTATTAAACATTTTGAAATCTATGAGCAACGGCAGCGACAAATACCAAAAAGCACATACAGGTGGGTGAGCACACAATGGGGCAACAGACGAGGCTTTTTCTAAAAAAGTGCTTGTCCATCTGGTCTCACTGTTGCCCCATTGGTCTCACTGTTGCCGACATTGGTGCTCATACGAAGGGTGTTGCCCGATTGGTCTCACTAGTCCGATTATTTTATTTGAATAGACCTGGTACAGGGTGTATTGGTACATTTTGCGTACAGTGTAATTTGTCTGGAAATTTAAAAGCAGCAGTTTGTGCGATAGTATGTTCTACGAATTATAAATTTAACACCTTATATTGTGAAATTTCACAAATGATATAATTAATTTATTATAAACTTTTCAAAATTAATGGGTACACTCGAAAAAAATTCGCCATACGGAAAGATACCAAGAAATGCAGAGTGTTGCCCATGGTCCTCGATTAAGGTCTCGAAAAAAATCAAATCTGGCGAAAAAAAGTCGCTTACGCCTCCATTGGTCTGCACTGTTGCCCATTGTCACCTGTTGCCGCATTGGTTTCCAACACCACTGTAGTGGCATGAACGTATAATGTGAGCTTGTCTTTCCGTTGAAATAACTCACTTATCTTATTATACGACTTCGGCTTCAGGTACGGCTTCCCAACCTTGGCTATAAGATAAATATTTTTTGCTGACCAGGATTGCCTTTTGAATAAATAATAAATACAAAATTTTATTCAGAATATGACAACGTATCAACAGTAAAATAATATAGAGGATTTGCAATAAGGAATTTCAAAACTCAAAAATGGGTATCAATGTTTTAAGCTATCTTGTAGAGAATTTTTTTCTGGTCATTTAAAGACAAAGTATTTTTTTCGTTTTTGAAATTTTTTCAAAAAATATTGATTTGAAGGTCAAATTTTCATGCCTGCAGTTATCCAGCTCTAAAAGGTGCAAATCAAGCGCTAGCTTACTTTTTTTTCTGCAAACAGTAGTTAAGAATTTTTCTTAAAGATTGGTAAAATTTTTTGGAAATATTGAAACAGCTTATTAAACTAGTGAACGTTTTGTTAACACTTAGCCGACCGGAGAAAAAAATCGCCCAATTAAAAAAACTCAGGCTGTAAACACTTATAAACAAAACAAAAAATCCAAAAAAAAGTTCGAAATTTTCATTTTTGAGAATTATTTTCAATTAGAAGCTGTAAGCAGATTTTGTTCTCGGCATCACGCAAGCTTCAATTTAATGGTAATTTCGACTTAATCCTACGACTTTTGTTTCCCGAGTTTTCACTTCCGGTTACCTGAAATGCGATTCTCTGGAATTAAACAAAAAAATTTAAAAATCTAATCGCGCTTTTTTAACCGCAACATATTTCTCTTAGTTTTCCCAAATTTATACTGCATTCTGAAATATATCCTAGGTGTAGTAGTAATTTGAAGAGCGAAAACCCAGAAATTATGCGGTTTTTGGCAGTTCTATAAAAAACTGGTTCAAAATTAAAAAATATAATTGCGTTATTTTACGAGCAATATTCTTTCCGTGGTTCATGCCAAGTTTGAGTGAGATCGTATGCGAGCTCTAGGAGGAGTGGTTATTTTGAAATTTGATTAGGTGTTCTAGAACTTGCCGCATGGTCGTCACCAGGGTCGGCCGAAAATTATTCTGATAAGTTATTTCTGTAGATCAAGGATAGATCTACCATATGGCTATTCTCAAAAGTTTCGAAGGAGTTTTGTATTCTGATAAATTGGAGTACAAAACTACATTTTCACGACCGCTACCTCCTTAAGGGGGTTGTGGGTGTGAAGAATGCATGAGTGGAACAAAATAGTTTATATATTTTCTAGAACCTGCCAATAACAATAATTTATTCTTATAGTGATAAAATAATACGTGAGTAGTATGAATGAGATGTATGATTGGTTCAGCGAGGGCGTGAGAACGGTTTTTGGAGAGCGTGGGCATTTTTGTTTTCCTCTTTGCCATGCTCGGAACTTTATCATGAGCATAGAAATTATAACGCATGAATCCGTTTTCACGCTTAAAAGCAACAGAGAATAATTTTTTCAACGAGCTTTTGGTAAAATATGACAACATTTCTTAGGTTTCATAAATTTTCTGTTTTATTCAATTTGAAAAAAAAATTGACCGAGCTTAATCAGATTTCAAATAAAATTTCTGAATTTCATTTTTACCGCCTAAAAACCAAAAGAGTTTTTTTTAATTTTTCTTTTCTGGTAATTATTTGAAGACGTCGTACTTTTCCGAATCATCTTTGTTTTATTCAATTTAAAGCAAAAATTGAGCCGAGAATTTTAACAAATCTGTTGAATTGGGAACATATTTTTACCAGTTTTTCCGATAACCAGTTTTAGTCTCCGTATTTTTTCTTCTCATTTATTCTTATCTGCCCGTTATCAACCCTTCCAGTCCAGCTGGGAGGAGGGCTAGTGTTTCCAGCCATTCCAATTCTACACCCACGAACACCCACTTAAGTGGTCTTGGCATTATTTTTCAAAATTAAAAAAAAATCGTCTTTTTTCATTTGTTTTATATATATTTTTGTTAAGGCGGTGGTCGTCGCTAAAAATTCAAAAATCATCAATCTGCTTGTAATTTTCATAATTTCTTAAAAAAATCATTTGACTTGAGTTAAAAAAACTTTTTTGAGCCTAACTTAGCGATGACCCTTAATAATTTCCATTTTAAAGCTTTAAAAATCATTTTTAGCTGTGGAAATTTTCTGTTTAAAAATACTTATTCAGAAGACCCAAGTTGGTGGGTCAGCCAACTTATCGTTATCGATATAAATTTCAGGCCTAATTTTTTTAAATTTCGTAAATATAATTAAGCTTATCGACCGGAAATTCCTTCTGATCAGTTCTAGTTTTGAACTTGAAATAAAAATATTGGTATTTGTTTCTGGTCGTATAAATATTTGTATATTTTTGGTAACTAATCGCCAGGCTGCGTTCGTTGTTTTTTCAGTCGGTTTGGGCGTTTGAACTTTTGCTAGTATCTTTAAGGACAAATAGATGTAATGAACAACAAATAATACTTTTTGGATTCATCATTTTCTAGATTTGACTTTTCAAGGACAGAACTTCAAACGGGGATCAGTAAGGCTTTTCGACGCCAGTCTGGAATTGACCTGACAGTCACAAAATACATCAAACGAATGTTTATCGATACACAATAAATAAATGATTATCATTCTCAGATACATAATAAGCATTTTCATGACCCAGTTTGCTCAGTCAGCATAACACCATTTTTGCTTCCTCAAATACAGTAGATATCTCTTCTAGAATTTTCAATAATTACATGCAATCGCTTTAAGGGGGTGGTCGTCGCATTTTTAGAGTTTTCCAATGGCCAATTGTCGCAAAAGTATAGATCGTTGGAGCAAATATTACCTCTTCCTGATCAATTCAAACAAAAAATGTGCATCCTAAAAAAATCGAAAGTGATGGCTTGTCCAATCAGAAACGTGCTTACAAAAGTGACAGAATTATTTTTTCGAAATGTATCTCCTCCCTGAGTTTTTAAGGTACAATAATGATTCATGACTTAAATTAACCGGACAAAACGTGATCAGACCATCAAGCAGAGTTTTGAGAAAAATTCATGGATTTGGCTTCAGAATCACCAAAAACAGTATTTTGACCCTGATCGGGCGAGCCATCCGTCACTTTCGATTTTTTTAGGATGCAAGATTTTTGTTTTAATATATCAGGGGGAGGTAATATTTGGTCCAACTATTTGTACTTTTGCGACAATTGGCCATTGAAAAACCCTTAAAATGCAACGACCACCCCCTTAAAACAACCACCAAACAATTTTGGCGGAGTTATAATCGACGATTTATGTCCTCACGAGGCGTTAAAGAGCAAAATGATTTTTACTCTTTATCGCTTTTTATAAACATTTATTGCCTATAGCTTATAAAACCGTAATCAGAAAATTGATGACGTCAAATTATTTTTTGGTGTTTTTTATAGCGATTGCATGTGATTTGATATTCACGAGTAATTCTACTATATTTTATAAGTAAAAAAATTGACGGAAAAATGAAAAAAATAATCGTAAGGGTGTATTTTAGTAGCAAATAAATAAAACCGAGTGATATCTTTGAAATTTTTTTATAAATGTCAGACACCAAAATTAACAAGTTTGGCGACGCCTAGCGTTGTCGGATGACCGCGAGACTACCAAAAATAGTTTTTTGTGGACACTACTCATCATGAGTTCATTTTCTGGGATTTATTTTCTCTGAATTTGACTTTTTCCCAAAATTAGTGTCAAGACTTTACAAATTTGTAACTTATTTTTGTCTTTTCTCAAAAACCTGAAAGATTCTAACGCTAAAACTTATTGAAAACAAATCGAAAATGTTGTCCCAAAAGTGTAATAATTTTGCAAAAAACGTATTATTATCAATGATAATTTATCATTATAAGAATTATCATTTCCATCCAGAACTCAAGCAATAAAAAAAGATGTTTCTGTCATTTTTTGCTAATTAATTTTATGATTAAAAATGTTCCGAAATGCGCAGTTTTCCATTTCTTCTATGAAATATAATTTTTCATCAAAATGGTCCGAAATGCGCTGTATTCAGTTTTTTTTTATTGAATTTTGCTTTGTCAAAAAAATTTTGTAATTTTTTTCCTACAAATTTTTTTTTGTGACAAAAATGGTCCGAAAATTTTTAGCAAAAATTTAAACTATAGTAAATTTCACTTTTGATATTTCGAAATTAAGCTTTTTCATTTTTGAAAATTGAAGTTCAAGTATTGTTTTCTCTATAAAATGAGTTATATTGATTGTCGAGTACGCCTCTGGTTTTTAAGGCGATAATGTGCGTGCAAAGTTTGCGTTAAAGAGCACGAAATCTACTTTTAATCAAATTGAAATTTGCATATAATAAAAAATATGGGAGGAGCCACTTGTCAGAATTATAGATCTAATTTGTCGAAAATCAACCAGATATTGACAGAAGTTATTAATGATATTAAATAATGTGCTAGTCATTTTCTTATTATTTCAAATTCGATTTTTATTCCCAAAATCAGATTCTTATCAAGCTTTAGAATATTCGATATCACAAATATACCAAATTTTAAATTTCATTAGACGATTGGGAAACAGACTAAAATTACTAACATTTGAAAGTGCTCGCAGTCGGTGAAATTTCGAAAATTGAAATTCTCTGTTTTTCCCGTCATCCTAAAGCTTTGCGAATAAGTAGTTTGAATATATTTCTTACCTGACTCATGGCTAGATTTTTTCGAAAAGCCCTATCTGAATGACAACACGTTTTATAATGCTAAATAGTTAACTGATCTTTAACTGAATGACTGGGTTGGCTTTCCACAGTCAGGCTAAAAATACGAAATAAGCATTTTGTTAGAAAATCAAAGCATGTCTGATACGTAAAATTTTCCTAGCCGGATTATGATTGGTCGAAATTAAAACCAACCAAAATAGCTTATTTCGGTTTTTAGTACTTTTATACTGATTGCAAATATATATTTGTATTACAGTAAGTTTTGTAAGTTTTGCCTTTTTTCATCATTAAAACTCAGAAAACATAAAAATTTCATGTTTTTGGCTAACTTTTAGCCTTCAGCACACAAAATTGATTTTTCGACTTTGGCAAATGATTTTTTTTTAATTTTGGATAAAAACAATAATAGTTTTTTTTATTTAAAAAATTAATTATTTTTGTTTTTTCTTATTCATTAAATACATCAAAAATTAAATTTCAAAAACCACTTGTCATTAATTGTGACGTTAAGAGCCAAAACTCAATAAATACAATTTTTGGTCATCTTGTGGTCAAAATAGAAAAAATAAATTTCTTGCCTTCAAAATTTTTGAACTTTCAAGGTTAATTTCGAGACAAGAGGTAAAGTTTTTCATGGACAGCCTACGACCCGTAAATAAAATTTCAAGCAGTTTGTACAATAAAAAAGTATTTTGCTAGTTTGTAATAATTTATAATGTTATATTTCTAATCACTTGTGCCATAAAAAACGGTTGAGAACGTCACGAATCGTCACAGTAGATATATAAAATATATCCAATTTTACAGACGGGTAAGTTCTTGGGATTAGGTAGCAACAGCGCCGGACGTCTACATAAATAACGATCATTTTTACTCAACATACTCAAAAAAGTGATCCGAAAATTATATAAAATTGATTTCTTTAACCAATTACTGGTATGTCTAAAAATTTAACCCTTTTTACAAAAATAATCACGAGAAAATTAAACCAAAATTGCGCCAAAATTTGGCTTTTTAGAAAATTTTAAAAAATACAACATGTCAATTTCATGCTGAAAATGTTAGTTAACAAGTGTTATTTAATTGGGCTCATAGATGGGAGATTGTTTATCAATTTTGACCAATGTGTGGTTAATTTGGGCGATTATTGTTGTAAAAATGACAATGAAAACTATTACTTGTCAACCAGTTGTCATTCAGTTTGCGTAGATATAGTAGGCTAAAATATATCAGATAAATATTATTGAGGAACCATTTCTGAGAAATTAAGCCCAAAATGAAAAATATATATAAATATTTCCGGCATCTGGACTTTTATTTCAAGAAAATTACAATGCCGTATAAATTAGACGGTATAATAAAATTTTGAAACTACGATTTCTACCGATAAAGGCCGTTTTAACCGGGTAATTTGAAACATATTTAAAATTTCTACATACTATACGAGTCAAAAAATATGCGTAATAAGGACGCTAGAATATATAAAAAATAAATTCAACATATTATTGACAAAATTTATGATGAACATATTTTCTTCTAAATTTTCGGACCATGAGTTTTGAAATATTCAAAATGGAAGTGGATATTACTGGACTGCAACTCGCTTAGGCATGCGGCCAATACGTGAGTTGGGTTGGTAGTTATCAGTGTTGGGGTATTTCATTTGTGAAAAAAAGGAGTCTGACAAGTCTGAATTCAATGGTTTTTCTTTGAAAAATAGAGTTTTAAATCATTTTATCCCGAAAATTTCAAATACCACATTTCACGTGAATTTTTCGCTGATGACAAAAATGATTTTTTTTAATTTTCAAATTTAAGTCTGATTTTAATTGGTTGAAATTTGAAGCAATCAGAATCCGTCATTTCAACATATTTTTGCAACCAGATTTTTTTGATGGATTCAAATATGTATAAATGAACATAAGGTTATCATGAACTTTTACAATTTTTGCATTTAAAAATCTTCAAAAATTCTAGAGCCACTAGTTGGCGGAATTTCTAGCCGATCCAAAAATTTTAGATAAAAAGATTAAAAAAGTAACACAGTAAATTTTAACTGTCAAAAAGATTCAGTATTTAACGAGTAAAACAATCTTACAAAATATGAGAATTATTTATTATTGAGAAAATCATCTTATTCATCTGATATTTATTTGATAAAAAGTGTTTTTAGTAAATGCCCTTTTTTGTGTAAATTTCTCTATTTATTTTCAAAATATCTCACAATTTTTTTTTAATTTTTCGATTAGTAGTTTCACGCGTCACTCTTCAATATTTATTCTGTCCAAAAGCGCCAATTTATTGGTTAAGGGTAAAACTGACATTTGTACATTTTTTTTTCTTCGTGAAAACTTAGCTCAAAGCGACGTTAAATACATCCGGAGAAATATTTTTAATAGAAGTGATTAATTTGACAAAAAAAATTTGATGAAAGAGGTTTTTGATGTTAGAGAGAGAAAAAATAGTGCTACAGGAAACATGGTAAGTTTTATATATAGTTTAAAACTTCGAAAAATATATACTGTTAAACATATCCCTTCAAGGATAGATATAATCATCGTTTCTAGTTTGGATCTATACATTATGTACGTTAAGTCGTACCAATGTACTAGACCAAACTCAAAAATATCTATCTTCCTCGTAAAGGGATATATACTCAAAGAATATTCAAAATCTGTATAAACCCTTGTGTATAAAAAATCTGCGATCACCAAAGTCAATTATTTGGCTCAACTTTGGACGTTGTTTACAGAAATTTCATCTTGTTTTGGCTTATCTCGTAGGGATTTTTTGGTCATTTGGACTTAAAAAAATTTACATTTTGAAGAATCATGAAAGTTTATTTTGCTCTCTAGCACCTTCAGTGTACATAGTTTCAAAATGAATGATAATAAGTTCATTTAAAAGTAGACCTCGATAATTTTGTTTCGATATCTCTCAAAGCATTTGATTACCTTGAAATTGACCTTCAACTTTGACCTGCGTTTAAACATATTTTTAATTTTTTAACAAATCATTTCAAAAATTCTGAACTTTGGCCGATTTTGATTAATGACTAATTTTCGAATTGATAAGACTTTAGATCCTATACTATTTACACTTTGAATTTTTTTCATGCTAATTAGGGACCCTTCAGAATTTTGGCGAGATCGACCAATAATAAGTGAGATACTACAAAATCATCACAAGATTACCGAACGCGACAAGATTACCAATCAGCATGCGTATGATCATGACGTTAAATTGTCTCCCAAACAAGAAAAAAATGCGTACTGTATTTTTATATCGTATTTTTCTGACAAAACTTTAGCAAATCTAAATAACTTATTTCTCTTGAAAAAAATAATTTGGCCTACTTTCAAATTTCAGTATAAACTGACAAAAATGTGCTAAGTGAATCGTGTCCATTTAAATATATACTTATGTCGTTTAAGTAACTTATTATTTAAAAGCATTTTTGTACATTTATGATCTCATCAAAAGCATTTTTATATATTCTTTGTCGTGTAAAACATGTAAACTCACAAATCGTGAGTCACAATTGAAAACATTTTTTTAATCAGAAATTCGAAGAAATAAAAATATAATCATCAAAAATAAGACGTTACGTTGTCATCGCTTGAATATGCTACCAAAATATAACATTATTTTGCTTATATTAAGTTGCAATTTCAATGTCATCTAATTCATAAGAAAATACTTTTTAAACATTATGGTGCCCATTTCCCACTTAATTTTTTTTATAAAAATAAATTTGCTCTATAGCACCCGTAGCGTACATGATATACAGTGGGTGTTGGCAATGGGCAACATACGTGCTTCTAGTCAAAAGTGTTTCCCATTGGCCTCACTGTTGCCCATTGGCATCATTTTAGCCCAATTTTGGCATCAATTTGGCTCAAAAGTTTTGCCCATTGCCCTCACTGTTGCCAATTGTCAGTGTTGTCCATCGCCAACACTTACTGTACGTATCTTTTATAATATATTATTAAACACGTCGACATCAAGGATTATTTTGGCGATATTCTTGACTATGAAACATTAAGTGTGAAATGGGCACCATAATGTTTCAACAGTATTTTCAAATAAATTTGATGCCTTGAAATTGCAGCTGACTTTTTATGATTTCAGAAGTGAAATAATAATTTATGAAATATCAGTATAAGTTTCATCAAAATATTAATTTACTCGAATTATTTTGCATTTTGGTGCCCGAGTGCTTAAAAAAAATTAGCTTTAATAAAATTGGAAAAAAAGATTTGTAAGGCACTCGGGCATCGTCATGGATATTCAAGCAATTACAATGTAATGTCTCATTTTTATGATGTATGAATTCTGATCTAAAAAATGTTCTCAATCTTTAACATGGTGAAATATATACAAATATGTATATTTTGTTTAAATATGTACAAAAATGGACTTAATAATTTAAATTAAATGGTTCGCTAAGCGCATTTCCTCACTTTATACCAACTGAAATTACAAAGTAGGCCAAATTATTTCTTTCGGGAGCAGATAGTTATTTTCACTTGTCAAAATTTCACGCAATTTTTTTAAAAATCTACATTTTCCTCATAATCCAAAATGATCTGTAATTTTTTTTTGAGAAACTAACTTGAAAATGACCAAAAGATTCTGCTGGTGGTTCTACAACTTTAGGACTCTTAATCATAATTATTTTGGTCAAAAATAAGCCTGTTTCTAGAAAAAATATACGCTAGCTTGTGATTTGCATCTGACAGAACTGATCGACCGAAATCATGAAAATTTGAACCCTAAAATTAATTTTGTCAATAAAATCTATTTTTTTTTGGGGAAAAAATCCTGGGTTTTAAAATTACAAGAGTTTTTAAGATGTCAACGTTCGAGCCCAAAACAGAGGATAAGAACCAAACAAGGTATAAATTCTAAGTAATTTTGTACACAAAACCTGAAATTTTTCTGAGATTTTTCCAAATTGCGAGATTTTCGAAGTGCTGGAAATAACTTGAAATTGGTATCAAACGAAACTGCACTCAATCTAAGATTTTTGGTGGAAATAAGATTCGAAAATTGAATCATTTTTTCAAAAAAAATTGATTTTAAATTTTCATTTTATTTTGATGAGTCATTATATCGGCCAGGCCAATTTAGGTAACGTCAAGCCAAGTCAAGTCAAGCCAGTCACATATCCCTTTAACACATTTAGAGTTATTTAGGATCGTTTTTTGACTTGCACATCATTTTTGTGACATATTTATCGTATTTGATAAAATATTAAAATTTGCGGGTTGTCTGTCCGGTGGTTTCTACAAAAAAATTAGGATTTTTCGTAATAGATTTGTCGATATTGTTCTGTAGCGCTTCAATATCAGAACCTTTCTTAAGAAAAATCTCGGCAAATTTATTACAAAAATCCCGTTTTTTTTTAAATTACCTGACAGACAATCCGCAATTTTTATTTTTTAGAGATTTTTAATATTTTATCAAATACGATAAATATGCCTCAAAATGTGCAAGTAAAAAAATCATCCTAAATCACTATAAATGTGTTAAAGGGATATCATTGGTTTGCAAAGGCCAGCTATCGGCTGTAAAAAGTCAAATAAAATCGACACCAATTTTCTAAATTTGAAATTTTTAATAAAATCATGTATCCAAAAACTATATCACTTTGGTTTGGTTTAACTAATGGGTACTAAGTTACAGCAGGGTGCGGCGTATAGGTGAATGGGTATAGGTGAAACTCATGCAAAAACCTACGTAAGCCTCCGCAAAAACCTACGCAATCCACGCAAAAACCTACGCTATTTTTGGCGAAAAGACTTTTACCTATACACCGCACTCTGCTGTACTTAGTTTATGTATAACCGTACAATATTAACCCGTTTTATGGCGAGATTAACTGTCATAAATGACAATGGCCCAGTGATCCCATAACTTTTGGTAACAACTATTTGGTGACCGGTGCAGAATCGTGTTTGCGACCAGTATGAGAACCTTTACTGAAACATGTTCATGTAAGGTTAATTGTTGAAAATAAGACCAGATTTTACAACTTGTATCTTGAAAATAAAAATTTGACAGTAACATTTCACATACAGTTTGTCTTATTTTGAATAAAAACTACGCTTTTTGCTAAAACTTACTTCCCGCTAATCAAATGGTTTGAATTTTATAGTACGTTAGTATTAAAATCCAGATATTCTTAAATTTTCGTCATTTAAATAAAATTGGGAATTTTTTTGTGACCCTTATTTAAAGGAGTTACCAGTGGTAACTTACTACCCCGTTGGGAACTAAAATTTCCTTGACAGCCAAATAGGCACTTTTAACAGGTCAAAGACGTCCAAATTGGTAATCCTATCACGCAACTCATAGCAAATATTATTAGTGATGTTTGAATGAGTTAAAAAATTGCTAATAGGCATATACAGTGGGAGAGTAGTTAAAGCACACCTAAAGCTTGTTGTCATAAGCAGGTGTTTTAACTACTCTCCCACTGTAGCTATTTAAACGGCTAGCTGGCCGTATTAAAAGCTTTATTCGAAATTGCACGTGAGATTTGCTTACAAATATTTCAAAATCAAACAAATATATTTTAAAACTAAACTTGTTTTTTGCTTTCTCACATTTTTTGTACTGCTGTGTTTGTCAAAAAATTACATAAATATGAAATATTAATTTGAATATAAAAAAGATAAATTTTAAATGTATAAAGTATGGACTGAAAACAGGCAAAATTTCAAAATAAGGCCTTTTTTAAGAAAATCGTGGGATACAATAAGCTTGTTAAATGTCGAAATTTCGGGACTACCGAATTATATCCGAATCAGCTGATTTTTTGACAATGACTTTATTTCCACATATAAAATATAAGAGATTCCCATTCCTGTTAAAAAATGCTCAATTCCATTTTTACAGATCAAAAACTGTCAAATTCAACTAAATTTGGCAAAATTTTGTGAGAATTCAGAAGCTCAGCCTACATGACTTCAAATGTCAGAATCAGCTTTATTTTTTGTTTGTGACGCTATTTTTTACGTTTTTTTAGAGATAAAAATTCAGTTGTTAAATGTATACACTTATGTACCTTGACCTTGATGTCTAGGTGCCGTAGAACTTATTCACTCATGTAGAATAACATATAAAAGGCCGTTATGTGTTTATACAATACAAATCAGGGGTTTGTTGCCTTGTGGGCGCCTCTCATTGGTCCTTTTTATTTTGCCCAAGTTGATACAATACTCCGCCCCCGCACAAGATTAGCCTAGACAACTCATGCTCGGCACTTCATGTACCGATATGGTAGATAAAAATTCTCGTGATATTCTAGTTTTGTCATGATGAAACTACATCCTGAGTTTTTTCGTTAACGTCACTTGTTTCATCCCGCAAGAATAACTGTCGCTGATTGCTTAATCACCCTGAAAAAAAGTGACGTAACGAAAAAACTCAGGCTGTACACCATTATTTAGTCAAAAATTGACCAGCTCAGATTTTATTAATTATCGGAGCACTTTTAGTTTATGTGCTAAAATTAACCAAGAAAAAATTTTCGAAAAAAATTATGTCCCGTTTTATTTCGAAAATTACAACCCAAAAGATAGGCTTTGCGTTTTTGAAAAAAAACTTTGCATAGATCATTTTTATTTATGATTTCCTTGAACATATCGAAAAATCATCTACTTTAGGCCAAAAAAGTTCTGTCGGGCTTAATTTAAATACAAATTCATAAATAAAAGCCGTGCAAGTTTGTCTATTCAGCACAAAGTCTTTGACTGGATAATATTTTCTCGCCTCTAATTGGCTAACTAGAACAGTAGTCCAAAGTAACTACCGATGGTGCTCATATATATGTTTATTTTTATGATGAAATCAAGCTGAATGATCTCACTAAAATATATTTTTTTTGTCTTCGCAGCGTTAATTTTTATTTTTTACAGTAATCGAAATATTCTCAAAAATAAGTTGTTAAACTTTAGTTCTCTTACGTTAGCACCTACTGGTGAAAATACCGACCCAAAGAGTTGTACCAGTTAGAGAACATTCCTATAATTTTGCTTAGAAAGCTACATCGTAAAATGAAAATGTTGTTTTATATTATTTTTTTGTATAAAATTTGATTGAAGTTTGCTTTGTTTTTTAATCTAGAATATTAAAATGAATAGAATAAAAAAAGATTCAACTTGTATTTTTTTCATAATTCAAAAACCATAATAATCTGAGGCAATATTTGAAA
>SCLH01000243.1:116932-143031 GCA_004367855.1 Oikopleura vanhoeffeni | reverse complement strand
TCTTAGATAGCTCAAACTTGAGCACAGTATTAACGTGATAATAAATTCATAACAATTGGCCCAAATAAGAGCACTTTTTAGGTTTTTTCGAGATAACTGAATTTTTTTAATTATCAGGTTTTTGTTCAAAAAAATTGGAACCATGGTCTCATTTGCACCATTTTTTAATTCATTCACTCTGATGTTGTGGCTCCCAATTCGAGCTTATCTTAAACCTTTGAGATAACTCGTTTTAAACGGCATTTATCTATAATAGTTTGGTCTAGAAATCTAGCAAAAACGACCAGGAAGCCCCTCCGTAATCATGAATATTTATAATCCTTAACATTAATTAACTTTTTGGAACATATTATAAAAAGAATACTTAAGGCTCCAAGTTAGTTAATTATGGCTATTCCGGGGTCACAATTCGCATATGTAAGATAAACAGTGAAACTGTGAGGTTTATATCATATACTGACATGTGCCATCTTATAAGACAATAAAGACAAAATATGGCCAAACTTATTTGTCACCTTTAATCTAGAGAAACTACTGTCCAAATTTCTGCATGTTCTTTCAGGCTAATGTATATTCCAATTTCAAATGACCGGGTCGGTTATCAGTTTCAAATCGTGTAACGATATTTTCAAAATGACGGTTTCCTTCTACGTATTCCATTGAATCTTTCGTCCCATTGACATTTTATAAAACGAACTGAATTTATTTAATAGTAATTGAGGCCCGGTTAATAAGTAAGTCTCAAATATATTTCCATATCTTTTACCGTAATGCTGGCCCCGTAACACAGCCACTTTTTATTAAAATTATTTTAATATTTGGTTTATCAAAAGAACTCACAATTTTGCATGCTCAGTTGAGCCTAATCTAAACACTCAATCGCTAATGGAGTCGTTTTCATGAACCGAAATATGATATTAAGCTGCCACAAATAAGAAAGAAAGTAAATATTAAAGGTCCAATAGGGGATAGTTTTTACATTTTTAAGCAAAAACTGATGATAATTAAACAATTTGAGCACCTTAAATAAAATAAAGGACCAATTCTGAACTTAGTTTCTTTATTATTTTTTATTTATTTATTCACATACATATTTTTGCTCAGTTTACCCATTTAAGGACTTAAATGGAATAAGCTCGTTTTTGCAAAAACCAAATTATAATAGATTTGGCTTAAAAATTGGCGCCTTAAAAGGCTCAGCAGTACCGCTGATTAATACATTCTCAGAAAATGGTCAATCTTGATCAGGTAAGACTTCAAATAATAAATAATCCTGCAAATTTATTCGGATTGAAATAAATATTAAAAACAAATCGCCAAAATGGAGCACATGCTTCGCATCTTTGAATATATTACAGAGATCAGTATTATTCTGACAAAATCGAGAAAAAATAATCAGTTCTTATTCGAAAAAGATTTCGAAAGTTCCAAAATGTCACCTTTTTTCGAAACAAAACGAGCTTCATTGAAAAACAGTTCAATTTTTACTCTTTGTTCCCGATCCAACATTTTTCGTACCAAGACAATTATTTTTTTCATCCATTGCAAAAGTGTCTGAGCTTTTTCCCCATGTTCCAAAATCGTGTGATAATCAACGTCTTTTGGCGATGATATGACGGTACGCATCGCAGCAGGAGAAAAAAACTGGAGCGATTAAACCGATTTTAGTCCTTCTGGATATAAAATTTGGAAGATCCAGTCGGGCTCTGATCACTAGAAAATGATAATTAAAAACTTATAAATTTTGTTACGTAGAGAAATTCAGTTTTTGAGTTGCTGATCATGGACTTTAATTTATAGTACTCAAAAAACTTAAATTTTGTATCTCACAGCAAGCGAAATCAAGAAGAAGATCCCGTTGGCGTGTTGAGTACGGTTATGGTCTGGTAGGACGGCTCGACCTGTATTATATCTAAAGAACTTCAAATTTATGGAAAGTAAAGTTTAAAATTCTCGACTCCTATAGTCCGGTTTTGAAGGAATTCAAATGCTGAATTCTGGCAATTCTCTCAATTTCGACATTCATTTAAATCAGCAAAAAGGTATTTTTATATTTCTTTCTATAAAAACAAAATATTTCTATCTGTTGTTTCATTAAACTTATTAAAAAAGATTGTTGTTTCAAAGAAAATTATCAAAAAATTTGCGACTGACAGACATTTTTATTTTTTGAGAAAATTACGAAGTATTTAAAGTGATATCACGTATTTAATTCAGAATTATATTTGAAGTTTCCTTCTCAATTCCAAAATGAAAACAATAATGAGGTCAAATTGGTTGTCAAAACCAGGGATCGGCACGTTGGAAAATTGAATCAATCGGTGACTCTCATAAAAATTGGATCGCATCGGTAGTACCGATTCGGTAGGTTCCAAAATATTGGATCCGATCGCGGTTATTCGTAGAGATAACGGTTAGCTCCTGACTGCGACCGTCATCTTAGACTCTACTAATTACCACACCTGGCGCCCTGGCGGCGCGCTGACATTATAATAGAGGCAGTACTTTGTTATATATCTATCGTTGTATTATAGTATATATATCATCCGTGATAAACACAGGATTTGGAAAAAATGTTAGTATTAAATTATATAAGATAATTAATGAAAGGATTTATTTTGTAATGAATTGAAAAGTAAAATTTCAACATAAGGAAAGTTCTACCAAAAGAATGATCTTCAGGAATTTGCAAAAATCGGTTGACATTTTCTGGGAATATGTCTGAAGACAATAACAGTACCAAATTTCAGGAAAATATGAAATACAGAATGACGATTTGCATGTCATTATTGGAATAATGACCACTGGTCACATATTTTCAGAATTTCTTTGCGTGTCGAGAGATAGTTTGACCAATTTTCGTCATGTTTGAAAGATTGTTTCCAGGTGATTTGAAAAATCGAATTCTTCGGACATATTGAGTTTTGAACCCACACTCCGGTGTGTAGAGTAATGGCAAACATTTGTGATACGAAATTAGGAATTTTTCGGAATTCAAAGAGAAACTGTCGCGTCGTGTTTCAGCAGAGCGAATCAATATCGTTTTGTTTTCGCGGAAACCAGTTTTTGTTCACATTGTTTCAGGCATTTCGATGACTGAAGTTTTTGCACAACATCGATTTTTCACACCGCCAATTTTTTACATCAATATTTTGGATTTTCTCGATCCACAAGAACAACATTTTCTTTTGTTTGCCATTATTTCGATTTCTACCTTTCGTTGAAATTAAATCGGATAGCCAACAACACATTTTCGATGTTGCTTTGAAAATTTGTCTATACATTTAAATGAGCAAGAACTTTGAAAAACTCGCATATAACGTTAATTCATAAAATAAATGCCAATTTTATGTAGAAAATTAAAGTGCCTTTACGTTGTCCACGTGAAATAATTGAAACAAAAAAAGGCACTCTCATCTGTGCCTTTTTGTCGGCCCGCAATTTCCTGAAATTTAACGAATTAATTAATAAAATAAGTAGGCGGCGCAAATGGCAAAATCGAGGGAAGCTGACAAATGGCAATGTGCAGATGGTTGATGATCTCAAACATGCTCAAAATGCAAAAAACACGCTCAAAAACAACAAATAGAGTATTCAAAAAGATTCAAAAAGCTGACAAAAATCTAAACGATAAAGTTTGTCTTACAAAGAATTAGTGTCCAAATTTATTATCCTACTTTCCGTCCACTTGTACAAGTCTCAAAAAACCTTATTATTTAAAAACAAAATTGCTCTTAGGGACCACTTCACATAATTTCTTTCTAATTTCAAATTCAGAAAACTTAATGCATCAGCATGCTATTTAAAAAGAAGATGCATAAAAAATTGCCTACTACATTCTGAGCATATTGATTTTATCTCTTTTTCTAACTTTATGCGCCAACTTCCTGCGTTCGCAGAAAATTTTGAAAAATTCATTGAACTTTCGAAATTTAGTACAGGCACTGCACTCTGTGAGTGGTAGGGCCAGCTTAAGGGGTAGCAGCGATTGTGGCAGTATTGGTACATTTTTTCGGAGTGCATTTTGGAAAGAAAAAAAAAATGTGAAAAAATTTTGTATTTTATTTTTTATCTAAAATGAAAGTGTTCATACTTGCAAACGTTAATATTTTAAAATTTTTTCCATACTTAAAAGTATCTGTAAAATATCCAGAACCACTTTTCATTACAACTCCATTTCCAACTTGGACCCGATGTGGGATTTTATTTTAAGGCAGATATTTATAACTTTAAGACAATTGTCGCGTGTAATGCACTAATTAGTTGGGAGAAATCCATTATCCACATGCAAAAATTTCTTAATATTGAAAGTTTTTTTGCCATGAAAAATAGAGAAAAACAGCGCTTTTTAGGAAAAAAAATGACCTTCAATTGAAGTGTAAATATAAAAAAATTGCCTACTTGTTAAACAGTTAAGTAGCCTATTACACCCGCGCAATTTTATACAGATTTTTTTAAAAATAATAAATTTGATAAATTGCCGTGCCAAAATGCCACAAACCAGGTTTCCCTTAAGCAAGTGTTGTAAATTTCATCAGAAGTGCAGAAACGATATATCCACTTGAACCCTTGCATCGGTTGAAATACGGAAACAAAATAGATAACCAGAATTTCCCACAAGTGATTTCGGCCTGATTTTTTACAGAGATTGCAAAAACACTACTGAATTAAAATTTTTGGACTTGATTGCGGCAAATTTTCCATAAATATTTCTAAGAGGTCGACAACCAAAAGACAAAAAACATTTCATGATTTTTCAAACAGCAGCTCAGAAAATATTGTAGACATGCATGAAAAAAGTTAAAGTGCTATTTTTTCGTTTTTTTATTCACAATTTCATTAAAATTTAATCAGAAAAAATTTGGCCACGAAAAAATGCTTTTAAAATTTCATAATGCTTTGAATTTTTCGAAAAAGTTTTACGAATTATAAAATAAAAGTTTAACTCAATCTTTCCGTTAAATAGATAAAAAATGATTTTAATGAGCTAGATACCACATTTTATGTGCGTTCAGCTAACGATAATAAGCACAAAAAAATAAACCAACTAATTATTTTCGTAAGTTAGAATTGACGCCAGTGCTGCACATCGCTGCTACCCCCTTAAACTCAGACTCCTATCCGATCCTTGGAGGGTTTGGGCATACGGAATGGACTCCAAAAAAATATGTCTATAATTGCAAAAAATTGGCCAAAAAAATCTAAGTATATAAAAAGTGCAGCTTAATTTAGCCGGCACTCTGGCGCCATTTTTGGTAATTTTAAGGAAATTTCAAACCCATTCTTCAAGCACAACTTATAAATATTTTATTGTGTACACCACCTCATGGTTGAACACCTCGGCAAAAAAGCGGGCGTGAAGTAGATCTTGGGAACTGCATAAAAATTTTCGTAAGCTTCAATTCTTTTGTCCATAAAGTTATACAATTGATCGCAGAAAAAAAATTGTAATTTTCAGAACTGTACCGTCTCTGGTTTGTCAGAAAATTTCCTTCAAAGGACCCAAAATTTAGCCAGTCAAATAAAAATCTGCGTAATTCTCAATCTGTTTCTTTTTATCTAATTATTATTGATTTACATTCAAGGAACTCTTCACTACTTTAAGATTTTCCATATTTCCTGAAAGTCACCTTCAAATTATTACTTTCTGTATGTTCAAATTTTGTATGAGAGATGTTAATAAGACAATTTCATTTATTCTTAATTTTTAAATATATTTAATCAAGCATTACAATTCATTGCAATCATTACAAAAATAAGATTGAATTTAATTGTAATTATTCTTAAGTATTTTCATAATAATCTAGTTTTTTCAAATTTCCTGTGCTACGATATATTATATATATAGTACAACGGGATACATATATAACAAAGTACCTGCCGTCTATTATGTGCAGCGAGCCCCTCACAACACACCCAGGGGCGCAGGTTGTGGTAATTATGTAGAGTCAAGATGGACGGTCGCAGTCAGGATCCCACCGAAATAACTTGAAAGAATATAGTTTTAACCAATCAGATCGATTTTTTGGACAAATTGGATTGGATCAGATCGGTGGCATTCACAAAAAAATTTGATCGGATCGATTATTCTAAACCGATCCGATCTGATTGTGCCGACCCCTGGACCAAACTCATATATTCAAACATGTATGAATTAAAGCCTCAAAGTAAAGATTTTGATTTATTTTTCAACATAAATAAATTATATATCTTGATGTTTTAACGTTTTTAGTCAGATTGTCTATCAGACATATTTCCAAGTTAGTGCTTTTGGTTGAAACGACTACTTTAGCGAAGTATCCCTTTTGACGTTTTTGGGTAATATATTTGGAAAAGTGACTCTATCGATCATCCATTATTGACAATGTCAATTTGACATTAAAAAAATTCATTGCTTGAATGTTACAAAAGTTTATCGCATTATTAACCACTTCTTTATAATAATCTCAAACTTTTCTTCAAATTTTTTTTCACCTTAGAATTTCAATAATTCAAACAAAGTATTACGAAAATTTTCATATTTGATCCGGCGTGTAAGTGAAACCTACAGAAAAAACAAAAAACCTCCGCGAAAACCTAAGCATCTGAAAAAACAAAATTCTTCCAGACGTCCGGCGTATAAGTGAAGGCAAAAGATAGAAATTTTTCCTTAAATCCGGCGTATAGGTGAAATACCGCGTATTGGTGACGATTTTTTGCGAAAACATTCATCTATACGCCGGATCCTACTGTATAAATTTTTTGTATTTTTTTAAATGTGAGTCCATAAAACTAACCTAAAGATATATCAATTTTGAAATTTGAAGGGTTTTATGCTGATATTTAACATGAAACATTTAATTTTCAAGTTTTTCAGTTTTCCATCAGTTTCATTACAAAAAATAAATTGTCAAAAAATAAATTAAAAAGTTGTGTTTTCAAAGAAAAAGATCAACTTTTGTAGTAGAAAAACTGCAAAAAAATCTCACAGAATTTGAACTTTCTCATGAAATGCTTGAAATATTTGAAGCCATTTATGTTTAAATTATCTCGATTAAAATTTTTTAATTCCAGATGAATAAAGCAAAAATGTATGCATTAAATTCACGCTGCCTTACATTATTTTATCAACAGTTTTCCAAGTTTTTAACACACTATCAGTTTTTATGTATGGCCTTGAAAAATCTCCCTTTCACACTTTGCTGAATATCTGGGCCCGGTATGGTGCAGTGTAGTGCAAAATGGTGTGTCACAGTGTTGTCACAGTGCCCAGATCTAAATGCAGTTGTCGTTGAAATCGAGTTTTGATAAATAATTTAAAAACAAAAATTTGAAAAAAAAATTTCAAAAATTAAAAGGCAACTCTTTGAATAATTATGATTGAAAATTTAGTTTTTGACCTTACATAATTTTTTTTTCAATGGTTGAAAATATGTGCTGCAACTTAAAAGTAGGGAAAATCACTTATTTTATCTCACATAATTTTAATGTCAAAAGGTACTCCAAAGGCGAGGCTTTTTTGAATTAATCAAAGTGTTTTGTGTTCTTAATTTACTAAAAAAAAACTCGGAATGATTATTAGCTATTTAAATATTAAACATTATTTGTCTGAACCCATAAATATTCTTCACCTCTTGTAAAAGTCAAAATAAAAGTCTCAAAAAATCGAATTGATTGACATTTCCAAACAAAGCAGTTTATTCACACGCTCGTCTTGTCACTTTTTCGAAAAGTTACTCAAACAAAATGACGTTTTTTCATTTGTTAATACACTCAAAGTAAAAACACCAGTATATAAATCAAGAAGCTTGTCAGTAATCATACTGAGCACATACCCCGGGGCAAAACCTATAGATTAAGAGGGCAGAATACATATTATGAGAGGTGATCACAGTAGGGGGTGTCTAAGCGAGTGAAGAGTTTTGAGACTTATTTGTGCTAATCAGATTTTATACTTCAGCTAACTGAAACATTTATGTTTTCTGATTTATACCTTGGTATCAAGCTAGGCTCGGATGTGTTTTTGCCAGTATTTTTCTGAAACCATTTTGTTTACTGAAGTCCTTACTTTACAACTGATACGTCTCAACTGGTCCTATTTTCTCACTGGGACCTTGTGGGAATTGATTAATGTGTAAGTAATTCAGACTTTGTGGGTATTTATTGAACTTCTGCTTCAATTATTTGATGTCCAAACGGACTGAATTTGAAACAAAAATTGTAAAGGTAGTTATTGAAATATTAAGAACATTTTCTCGGGTTATTATGGTTTTTGAATTATCAAAAAAAAATTTAAAGAAACAATAATTTATTATTAGAAAAGTATATCATACTATACGTAGTATATCGATAATACGTTGCTGGGTCTAGACACTTCTGCCTTTTGCAAAAATTCGGGAAAAAGTGTCTAGACCTACCAAGGTATAATTATAGATATACTGTGTATAAACTTACAAAATATACTTCGATGACACAGTTTGTTGTGTTATACTATAACAAAGAATTAACAAAATTAGTTTAATCTTTCATTTTATATTTGAATAATGAATTTTTTTTGATGAATTTTCAAATATAAATTCAAATTTAAACAACACGTCGATGCGGCCGGAAAAATCCTGACGATGCCTTATTCGCGAAAATGATTGGGTGAGGTGGAAATTATCATGCCTGAGCATAACAATTTCAGCCAATCAGCCGATTGCGTCAATTTAAGTGACATTTGAATTCAAATTCCCGACTACCTTCTGTGTTTAAAAAGTTAACTGACATAATTTTTTATCTTTCATTTCCGTTATGAAAGCCATATCCCCTATTCACACTTTTGTTAATATCCCGGCCCTGATTAGAAAACGTAGTGTGTTTTTAAGTATCAGGGCCGGGATATTAACAAAAGTGTGAATACGGGATATATTTCTTAAAAATTTTATTTTTTCATAACTATTCCAGTGTAAACCAACTGGTTCAAATTTTAATCTTAAAATCACATAATCTCTCGAACGAGTGTATAATCATTTTGGCACTTTGTTCAAAGAGTTTAAGAGCTCGTCGTATAAATTTTCAGCTGAAGGTACTTCACGATCATCTAAGTCAAAATGAGGAATATTCACCTAATGCTTATTCAATTCTCACCGGACCATATCGAAATCAAGTACTGAGGCAAAATTCCTTAGAATCATTTTCGAGGGAATTTTGATCAACAAACACTCTGGCTTGAAATTTAAACTTAAATATTTTATCAGAAATATTTATTAACAAATATCTCGGCGTTTTGGGTTATACTTTCACGTCGGAATTATTTGAAAAATCTAAATTAATAAATTTTTGAGAGTAACTTTGAATTACAATGTTCAAAATCAACAATAACATTCATGGAAAGATAATTTTTTTAAAGCAAATGGAGAAATAAATAATTTTTTTTTAGAGTATTAGAAAAATTTCGTTTTGAATTAAATATGTTCAAACTGGGGCAGTTAAACTAATAAATGCTTTAACTACTGACTCATTTTAGTTACTTCTAGCCATGACATAAAAAAAGCAAATGCTTTAAAGAAAAATTGAAAAATAACTTCTCAAAAAAAATTTCATTTATTTAAAAATTAATTTCTGAACAAATCAAATTTTAAATATTATTTTTATTTTCAAAATACTATGTGGGGTAATAAAACTTGAAAAAAATTATTTTTTACCATCAAATTTTGTAAGATTTCATGAAGTATTACAATTTGAAACAGACACTTTCAGGAAATTCACTTTTTTCGTGTGGATTATGATCATCCAAAAAAAATCTATTGTATCGCAAATATAAAATATCTACAAATTCCTGACAAAATAAACCCCTTTTATTCCACAGAATACTAACTTTTTCATGCATATGAACACATAGTATTTTGTAGCAGATCAGTCGATATAATCAGCCAACTGGCGAAATGCCAAAATTGTTAAACCCTTTTTGTCAAATTATGGTTACGAATTCGTCCCAATCAATTTACAAAATCATACCTCAAATCTTTTATTCTAAAGGTTTTCGAAGGGTTTTGTGTCAAAAAATCAATACATAGTATTTTTAAAGATTTTCAGAATTCAAAATATGATGATTTTTTTGTGAAAAAAAATGCGACCGAATTTCTTAAACCATTTCAAATGTTTGATATAAATTTCAAAATCATCGAAAATTTAATTTTTGACGTTAAACGGAATGACATGAAAAATGACCAAAATATTATGCTTATTTTTCTTCTATTGCAAAATTTTCCCTGTTTTTTATTTTCGACCACTTTTCGAATAAAGAAAAAACAATAGTCCAGTATTTTTTTGATCTAGAATAATTTCTGAACTTATTGTTAAATTTCAGAACTCTTAAGAATTATATCAAATATTTGAATATTTTCTAATTTAAAACTTACGTAGAAATTACAGAAAAATTTCAACCTTACAAAGCACCGTGTGACATATGCTTCTTAATTTTTCAACTTTTATAATTGGATTTGAATTGATTTCCAAACTCAATCGATTACGATAAAAACAGCTTCCAAGGTTATTGACATTGATTTTTTGAGGGAAATCGAATTTGGACAATTGTTCACATCGCGGAAAATTATTTAATTATTCAATAATCAGGCGCAAGTTTTTAAAGACATTTTCTTAACTTGAATTTGGGCCTGTTTTTTTTTAAATATAAATAAAAGACTCAGAAAGTGCAAATGACGTAAATTTAATCTGATAAATCGAACACATATCGATTACGCAACTTCATGGTCGTTATTTGCTAGATTTTTGGCAAACATTTTTAAATAATTCGGCTTTTGAAAAAAACTCATCCGATTACATTCTTAGATAGCTCAAACTAAGCAACAATATCTATATATAGGATATATCGCTAGTATGATAGATTCTGGAATCAGGTATTCTCGACAAAAATTTCTCTACCTGAGCTGTTTTTTTTTGTTAATTTTATAAAAAGTCTTTCATTAAAAAGGTCTGTGCAATTTATTTTTAACATTCCGCCAGAAAAGTCTTCAAAAACGTAAAAACGTTTGTTTTCTATAACGTATTATTTCTTCAAAATCATATGCAATTTCAACAACAGTATTCGTATTTTTCATCATTATTCTGGTAATATTTTGAATACATTTTTGCAAAAATCATTTTTGTACATGAGTCATGTAACATGACCCCGTTGAACATGCCAAAAAATAATCTACCGTACGCAAAATTAAAAGGGTGGTTTTAAATGCACTTTCTATAAAATAACCTAAAACTTTCTAAAATGTTTGCGTTCTTGTGATTTTTCCTTTGATTTTTTGTTCAAAATTAACTTTTCAAAAAATGAAACTTTTTATCGTTTGTTTCAATTGCACTAGTTTTAACTTCAAAATATCCGTGAGACGTAAAGAGACTTTCGCATCAGAGTTTCTTGGGCTTCAAAGAGTATAATTGGAAAAATTTAGTCAAATTTTCTTCGGATTTTTTTCATGAGTCCTTTGAAAATTACTATTGTACTTTATGGTTAAACGTTCGAAAACACTCTTCAGGGAAAGTCAATTATTTGTCTTACAATACATACATACATTAGCTAACTAACTGCTAGTTATAAAAATAATTTGAACAAGTTTAATACTTTTTTCAATGGATACAAAGTTTCTTCCGCAAGAGGTTTTACCTTCCACTATTCTATGTTATGTCAAAATTCAGGCTTTTTTTAACTTGAAGGAGAGACGATTTTGTGAATTTTGAGTCCTAATATCTGGAATACTACACATTTTAGAAGCCAATTGATTGATATGGTGTTTTATTTTAACAAAAATCTCACATAATGAAATATAATTGAAGATCACTGATTGCTCGACCAATCAGATAAGAACTTGACCATAGTTATATGTTGTCTTGAAAAGCCGACTTTCCAAGAGTTTTTTTGATAGAAAAATTTATTTCAGATTTTATTTTGCATATAATACGTACGCAGGTATTTTACTATCTTTTTTAAAAAAATTGTAATGAATTCGCTCTAAAACCCACGAAAAAAGTTTTTTCGAGCTTATTGCAAGAGTCTCCCGCAAAATCCTACTCCTCCCTGATTATTTAGTTACAAATCCAAAACCTCCACAATTAAATATCTGATGAGTTTTCCGCGAGCTATTACTATCGAAACATATTATTTAACAACGGAGATTTTAAATCGGCTTATCTAATACGTATTTTAACAGCTCTGTTTGGCTTATTTCTGTCGAAAAAGTCAAATTAGTGACAGAGTAGTACAGTCCATCTGTTAAAAATTTGATCAATTTATTCCGTAACAAACGCATTTTCAGTCAGATTTCAAAAATATGTTTGAAGCAGTTTTTGCACTTCTCTTATTAGATTTGAATTGATTAAAGTATTTTTAATTTGTTTTTGAGATCGATTTATGCTTTTACACAAAAACAGTATGTTGCCTAAAGAATATTATTATGTTAAAAAAAAATAAGCTTCTGCGTACAAATCTGATGATTAGAAAGATGTCAATCAAAAGCTGTTTTGCTGGCAAAAAAATAGTTTTCTTAAATGCTCTTAATTTTTTGTCTTTTCGCCAGATTTGTGCTAAAATTTAAAATAATAAATTTCCCGTATGCTTTTTTGATCTGCAAATGCCAAAAATGACAGATTTGAAGAAAAATATTTTTACATACCGTATAGTTTCGTAGAAAACTTAAAATTCTGTCAGACTGACTATAATTTAGCCGCCAACAAATAATGGAACGACTTTTTTTCAAATTTTTCTGCTTAAGAATAAACTATTAAAATCAGATAAGCAGTTTTTTGAATTATTTACACTATTTTTAAAAAAACTGTATATTATTTAAGGAGAGGCTCTATCGCCGAATTTGCGAATATATAACCAATACAATTCCACCATTTCAAACTAAAATTCTTCCGGTGTCAATATCCACTATTATCCCCGGGTAACACTAAAAAATTATTCCCTATTATTTCAACAGGCAAATAAGTTTTGAGTGTTACCCGGGGATAATAAAGGATATAGCTTAAAAAGCCAATATCGCCAAAAAAGCGTACGCGGTGGGAGTTTTTATTGGAAATGAATTTAGGAACGTCATGAGTGCCGTCATTATGACGCTTCAGATGTCGAGATAAAACTTTTAGCTGAAACTAGTGAAATTTCGTAGGTTTTTGTCGGCGATATTGGGAAATTTGGCGGTATCGGGATATTCGGCAATATTTGGCCGGCTATATCGAAATTCTCACTGTGTTAAAAAAAGCATTTAATAGATTGCTTTAAAACCACAAAAATAATTTTTCGAAATTTTCAAATTTTTTTGTTTATTTTCAGCGAGCATTGTACTTATTAAAAATATATATCTTTATTGCAATCATGATAAAAATCTCTAAAAATCGAAATTGCAAATATTAAGTCTGACTATTTTATTGATGTGAACGTTCCGGTCCATGACGCAAACAACTTAACTTAAACAAGATGATATCTGAAGTGATAAACTTCTCAGCCTTGATTTCTTGCTTGAGGAGTTTTTCCCGACTTTTAACATTAAATATTTACAACTTTCTAAATTGTTTGCAAACCATCAATTTTTAAAACTGACATGGAAGTTGAAATGAACACAAAGTATAGCCTTAATGAAAAAATTTGAAATTTAGTAAAAGGTTGGGTGTCGACATTTTGACTGTTTTTTTTTCAATTATTTCGATTTTTCACTTCTTTGTGAGGATCTTAGCACTCTTTAATTTCCAAAGCTCAATTATTGGAAAAATTTAAAAATTTCAACGATACTGGTCAAAATGGATAATTTTGGAGACTGTCTAAGACAGGGGGATAGGTAATTATTAAGGGGAATATGTAATTATTTTTTAAATAATTTGATCACTCAGTTTTATTTTGTAGAATTTTTTCGACGAATTAAATGTATTACAATTTGTTTTATTTTTTCAACACTTGTACGTTTTTGACGGAGTGCTTTTTAGCATAATTTTAAAGAAAATATTTTTTTTGCCAAAACTACGCATTTGTCGCAAACTTTAGTTAAAATTTTCGTGTCGAAAATGTTCGATTATACAGTATAATAAAAATTGTTACATCCAATTGACTTAATTGAGCTCAATTTGATATTCTCATACCTTTATATCGCCGATCATCCTCTTACAAGTATATTCAGACTAAATTTTAGAGTTAACCAACTATAAGTGTCATAATTGAATATTCATGCTAAAATCTGGATCTTTCTTAATTTATTCAAGGAACCGGATGTCCCTAAGAGCACCTTCTCACATGAGTACGCGAGAGCATTAATTATGCAATTTCCTAATGGAACATAATTTAATGCACATTTTTTAATTTAGAAATCATCATTTTTAAAAATAAAAAAGAACATGATCGAATTATTTCTGCCAAGAATTAATTCAATTTAAGCAATTTAATGAGGTGTTCGGCTTTGGGCAAATCTTAAAATTTTTAATTATTTCGAGGAGTGATTTGTCGACCAATTTGTTGAAAATATTATAATTTTATTTATCTCAAACATTGATAAAAATCACTTATAGGGTTAAAAAATGACAAAATGAGCAAAATTTGATTTTTTTCAAATATTTTGTTGATAAACCTTTAAACGCTCAACTGTGGCGCGTTAAACCAAAATTGAAATTTTTTCAGGTTGATATCATAAATCGTAAACATAATTTTAATTTATTAAAACAAAAAGTATATGTTAATTTTTACGCATATAAGGAAAAATATATAAATTTTAAATTCTAACTTAATTCGATGTTTTAAAAAATTAAGGTTTAATTTGAAAAAAATATCAATCTGAAATTTTAGATTGATCAATATTTTATCATCAAATAAACCAAAAACGTAACGTTGTCGACTACGGATGCTTGAATCACACTTATCGCGAAAATTAATTTTCTCATTGAATAAGATCGCTTATTGCGAAAAACTTTAAAGAATTCTTTAGTCAAAACATTTTCTTTAGTGTATTTGGCATAGACTTTATAATAAAGCGTATACGGTTAAGGCAATCATGAGCCAATATTGAACACGCGAGGTGCTAGAGAGACAAGCTTCTATTATTTAATTCCGTTGTTAACGCTGATTTAGTGAGTTTTTCCAAAAAATGCAGTGGTTTTTCTGGACGACTACGCATTTTCCGTTGATTTTTACACCACTAGGTGGCGACCACTTTGTTAATGAATTTTTTTACCATGAATAATCCTTGAAAAACTTGTAAATTGTTCAATTTTTATTAAGCATCTTGAAAAGAATTGTACTTTGTTTTGATGACATGCATTTTTAACTTCTAAATTAAAAATTCAATTTATTGCACATTCCCGGAGCGGAATTTGAGGATTAAAAAGGAATAATTAAAGTGCAGCTACGAGTTAAACAATTCTTTATAATCCAACATTGGTTTAACTGGGCAGAAATAAATTTTTAATGATTAAACAATCACTTCTCGAGAATAAGAAAAAAATTAAAGGGAATGGTGCTGGCCAAAAAATTCTTGCCAAGAATAAGTCTAAAAATAAAATTTTCAAAATACTTAGTTATCAATTGGATGAACTTATTAAATAAACTTTTTAATTTCGATCAAATGAAACCCCATGATGAAGTTTTATCAAAATTATTCACATCACGCTCTAAATTTTGTCGAAATTTTAGTGATATATTTTGAAAACAAAATATCTTTTTACCTACATGTTGTTAAAACAATAAATGTTAAGGATTTAATTTTAATGTACGAGATCTCTAAACTTTTCAAAAAGGACACTTAAAACTTATATTAAGTATGCACATTTGTTTAATTAAGCGAGTGAAAAACTGATAGAAATATGAGTTTTTAGATTAATTTGGTATTTTAAATTATATTTTAGAGACAAAATATGATGAAACTTAAAGAGAAATATCTATCGCCAAATTCAGTGAATCACGGCAAAAATTTTGGCAGCGTTAACATTTCGATGCTGATTGGTTTATTTTAAACCAATCAGAAAGCCGAATCAACAAAAAAATTAAACTTTTTTGTTTTGTTTGTTTGAAATTTTTACCTCCAAAAAAACCCAATGACTACAATCAAATTGTCAAAAATGTCCTTGTTTCCATGATGGGACAAACCTCGGACAGTGTAGTTTGATAAGTAATGCAGTTAATATGTTGAAGATCGGGATTGAGATCGAAATCCTGGTTTTATAGAATAAGTTTAAATGCAAATTAAATATGATTTGATCGAAGTCAATTCGGTGGCAGTTTGTGAATCGATGACATTTCAAAAGACCAAAAGAAATTGTTAAAAACTCATTATTTCTCACTCCATATTATTCGACTTAATTCGATATATGATATATCATATATCGTATATTATATAAAAAATATACAAATATGATATATTTGATAAAGAGCATTGGTGATAATTAACGCACTGACCAGCATAGAACATTGACAATATTATTTGTAGGTTATATTTCGTAAATTTTAAAACTAACGATTTAACCCTCACCCGCTCCGTTGTTTTTTAAAGCACAGATCCAACGACAGTTATAGCGATGTCTTATTTGGACAAGTAAAATATCAGAAAAAATTATATAACAAGAAATATTTTGCTCATTTTTAAAATAACTGAATTTATAAAGGTGCGACTATTCATCTAATTTTGTTCAATTATTAAAAAACAAAGTTATCTGACGTTTCGATTAAATTATCATTATTAAAAATGTTAGTTTTTAACAAGTTCCAAGTTAAACACAATTCGCGCGAAATACTAGAATTTTTTATTATTTTTGTAAAGTTCGAGAATAATCTAATATTCAAGTAATTCATTTACAAGTTTAACACAATTGGTGCAAAATGCTAAATTTCTTGCTAAAATTTCTTGAAAATTTTCAAAAAAAAATTAAGTAATTTGGCATTTTTATGCAAAAATCGGCAATCAAATTTTTTTTTTATTTAAAAAAAATTCAAAAGCTTTTTCCCATAAACATTAAAGCAGTAGGAATCCTCTTCGAAGCTGATCAAAGTCAGTTAAAAAATATAAAAAAACGTTATTTAAAATCAGAAAATATAACATTGTTGAGCAATTTATCGATATGAAAAATAAATTTTCACAAAAAGACGGCAAAGACTTGAAAATTGGTTTCATAAAGTTTTCACACCTTTCGAAAAACAACATTCGAATTTTAAAATCGAGCTAAGGTGCGCCTCCACCCGAAATTATATCAATGTTATCAATAGCGATCTAGTCCCAACAATTAATTGAGCTGATAATTTCTCAACAGAGTTTGTAAATTATCGGAAAATAGACAAGCGTTTGAATGTTCTAGGAATTCAACTGATATCCCTCTAACAACCTTTTATGAATCTATGATTTGCGGGTTGAGGGAGCCAATCCTTACACTCCTGAAATCCCTCCTAGCCACTCATGGGGCCGCTTTTCAGCCCGCACATTCCAGATTCACAAAAGGTCGTTGAAGGGATATCTCGAGGTTTATTGTTTCTACAAAACGTGACTAAATTGTTTTTATGGTACAAATCTTCGAGATCCAAGTTTTGAATTTTTGCCCAGGTGGCCCTTAATCGCAAAAATAGTTTTTGTCATACTGATATTTGCATTAAATTTAGAAAAACAAAAAATACGCAATAATCGGTTAAGTGATAACGGGTTAATTTATTAATGTTCAGTTTTGACCACAGGTGATGCTGAAGTCAAAATGAAACGGCTTCAAAATATGATTTTTGCTATAAAGCGCGTCTAGTAACAATGTAATTATTTCAAAAAAACTATTAAAATTAGCTTATCATGAAAGGCCGTGGAAATTTTTTGAGATTTTTTTTAAGCCTTCTCAGACGTGGTAGACGTTATTCAACTCTGCAAAAAATTTATTAAGCCAATAATTAATTTAAAATTTTCTTTCGATTCAATATCCCTTCATCAAACTTTTGTAAATATCCCGGCCCTACTATTTAAAAACACACTAATCAGGTCCGGGATATTCCCAAAAGTGTGATAAGGGATATAATATACAACGTAGAATTACGTTTATTTTTTCGTTTATTAGCGAGCCCAGATTCAAAGCCGTTCAAATCGCCTTGACCACCTTCTTAACAACAAAAATTGAATATACGGTAAAAACCAATTATTTAATATTCAGGTTTTTTTATGAAATAGGTTTTGGCAGCTGGTCTTAGAAAAGCTTATCTGAATTAAGCCAAATGAAGCAAAATGGATAAGGAAACGATTTTTTATTACAGTTTTTAAATCCCGTTTAAAATAAATTAGGCTTCTTAGATCTTAATTCCACATTTTGGCTCAAAAATCGATGAATGAACGAGCCGGCATAATCAAAGGTCTTAGATCTGAATTTGGAATCAAGATTTATTTTATAAGTTCAATTTGTTTCACAAGCAACTGAAATCAAACGTTTACAACCTTGGGTCATCATTTTGAGAGAAATACGACAGGGCTTTACAAGAACAGCCAAGATTCCCAATGTTTCGACTAGGGTTTTCATGACATGAAATGCTTATTAATTAATAATTGTCTTGAATAAAAATTTTAAATAAACTTTGATACAACAAAAAAAAATTTCATAAAATATCTATCAGCAAAAAAATCTCACCAAATAAACGGCTTTAAAAAATTTGTTATAACAGCAAAATCTGAAAAACAAGAAACAATTGGCATTGTGATCTGATTGGCACTTTCTAACGATTTGGGCTAAACCTTTAAGCGATAACATGATAAATACGTTTCAAATAATATCCGTTAGCAAGAAATAATCATATTTTCTAGTTTGGTCTAGTACATTACGTACGTTAAGTAATACCAATGAACTAGACCAAACACAAAAATATCTATCTTCCTCGTAAAGGGATATAAAATCAATTTTAATATGATCAGAAATGATATCGTGAAGACAAATTGCAGTCCTTGAATAAAAACCGGGATTGTTCATTCATCGGTACGAAATAGGCTGGTTTCGTATTATAAAAAAAATTTACAATTTTCTTAATTAGCTTCAGAAGTCATTATTGAAATTTTATTGAAATTGTTAAACATCTGAAAAATCGTCATCCTAAAGCGTTTAATCCAACATTAAAAAGGTTGTTGTAGCACATTTGTCCAAATTTGTCCGTTAATTTTTCGTATCAGATTGGATATATCTATTTTTTTACCTTGAGCTAAAAACCAAAAACAAGGTCATTATTACGTGTATCCACGCACAAATAAATGCATACTTATCCACCTATTTGAACATCACCCAAATTTTATTACAAAATGGTATGATTTAAATAAGCGTATCCGTCAAATAAGCTGATTCATCGCAGAAAATTGATGCATTTACAAACTTCGAGGTCATTAAAAAAATACATTAAAGAATATTTTATGACCTAGATCTATCAAAGTGGATTTGCAAATGACAATAATTAGGAGATTATGGTGGTTGTCATTTTTCAAAACCGTACAACAGTTATTTTGAATGATCTCAAACTTAATAATTTACTTCAGAAATACAAATAAAATTTTCAAGTCTTTGAAAAATTGCGTTTTGAAGTTTTTTAAAATATCATTATTTAACCAAAAGTCAATCTTAGTCGCACACCTACGCAATGCCGCATAAAACTTGCACATAAACGATTATAAATATTCGGACAAATTATTTTCTTATGTTAAAATTTTCTAGCACTACAACAATAATTTGGAGTCAATTTTGGTTTACCAAAAATTTCTTATAAAATTTTTTCAACATTCAGCGCCTGTCTCATCGGTCAAGCACAAATTTTTATCTGAAATAATTATTTTGATTGTTTGGATTGTAAATGTGTCATTTTCTCCTAAATTTGAAGGTCTTCAGGATTTTTTTTTTGGTCTTCAGGATTATTATATTTTTTTCTACATATATGAATTTTTCTAAAAGTTTTCGAATTTTTTTAAATTTCCTCCAAATTTTTGTATGACCTATTTTTCGGATTACTGAGTTCATGAAATTAATGGAGGTAGAGACCAAAAGATGCAAAAATACCAGACTTAGTTCAAAAATTTAACCTTACCAGTATCAGGGCCAGTGGCGCAAACTTCATATGTTTTTTCTTAAAATTCTCTTAATCTTGATTTTTTTCTCTTCCAATTCTACACCTATCACATTTATCTTTGCATAATTTAGTCTATCTTCACCAGGTCAAATTCAGCTCATTTCTTTTCGTTGAGTATATTTTAGCGGTAAAAAAAACTCAACTCGGTTTCCAGATGTCTCTCCAAACTTCTCGGCAATTATCTCCTTATTAAGCGTACCACATGTCAAATTATATCTTAAAGTTTTATCTGTAAAAAAAGTATATTCTGTGTAAATCTTGTGTAGTATTTAACAATAAAAGCCGAAATAAGAAAAAAGAGAAAAAAAGGCCTTTTTGGTCCCCTCTTGCGCTGCGCAGCTTTTCTGCGTCTTTTTGACGCCGGCCGCTAGGTGAAAAACTTTCGGCTTAACAGCCAGATTAGTAAATTTATTTATTAATTAATTTAATTAGTAAATATGTTTGAAAATATGGGATCATGTGCTTAAAGTAATTAGTTTTAAAGGTGAGATCGATTTTTAAGGGGTGCTGTAGATGCTCAAATGTATTGTATATAAAAAAATCGAATCACATTTTGAATTCAAAGAGATCAATTAGTGCCGTTTCAGGATAACAAATTATTGGAATAATATCATATTTTTTGTACTACTAGATTTTGAAAGTTGATTTTTAACTACAAAGAAAATAATTAACCAGAAATTGAAATTGAAAAATAATTGAGATTCAAAATAAGATTCAAAAAATGATTTTGAAATTAAAAATATTGTTTTATTTGATTAATAAAGATTTATTTTCAACATTCTACATAATATCCTTTTCCGTACGGAACTCCATCTCAAAAACGCTTACTATCTCTATAGCGCGTGTTCGAATCCCACTGATGTTGTGTAAGTGATTGTCTTAGTGATTGCTTGAGTGATTACACATCGATAAAATTTAGCGGTTCCATTATCAAGACCCTTGCCTATAATCATATTCAAGATAATCACTAAGGCAACACTAGTGGGATTCGAACACGCGCTATAGAGATAGTAAGCTTTTTTGAGATGGAGTTCCGTTCGGAAAAGAATATAGTATAAAATATATATATTATCAAATTTGGAATTTACGCACAATTTCTTCAATATTTGATTAAGGATATCGCCTTATAAAATTTAAAAAAATTTTAAAGATGACGTCGTATTTTTGTCCAAAAAAATTAATTTTCAAGAAATAATTAAAAATCTTCAAAACTTTTACTTATTTTCAGCGTACGGTTAAGGGCGTACGAATAAGAAGAGTCTGTTTAACTGTTCAAAAATGACTTATAACTTATTTCTGGCAGAATTCTGTATTCACTTTGTGGTGACCGAAGAATCGCCAGGAACTATTTAAACTTAATACAATTAAAAATTCTTCTCCGAAATAATTAACAAATCTTCATCCTGAAACAAAGGTTTTTTTCAATTTTTTTCGAAAATCTGTGGTTCATGCTTAAAAACTACATGCTCGGTAATACCGAGTCGGTATGCGCATGTTCGGTGGTGGCCAAGCTCGGTACGTGCTTTCAAACCAGCGGTAAATATTACTATTCATCGTTTATGTGACATTCGTGTCAAAAAATGTATTAAGAAATAAATGTTAAGAAATAAAAATTTGACCTGTCTAGTTAAGCCTTACAAATCCATTATTAAACAAAATTTTGTGAGACTTTGCTGCAGTGTAAAATGTTGTCTAATGAGGAGAATTGTCCGAATCGAAATTGCGGAAATACATGTGAATTATTGCAGAAGATCGAGCGGCAGACTATTTTTAACACAAATTTCAAAAACCTACACTTTAAGGCCTAGAAACATTGCAACCGCTCTCCCCTCAATTTACATTTGTCTCAAAAACGGCTAGGCCGGATCAAAGTTTAAGGTAAAATCATCATATTTATAAAATTAAAAGTCGGCTGTGAGATAACCAATAAAAATGGTCTATAATTTCACGAAAAAATGGCTCATTTTAGGTTTTTAAAATGTCTTGTGCACCGAACTAGACGTCTCTGGGACACGAGACTACCACCATTGTGATTTTTTTGGCCATATTAGTTAAGTCCAATTTCTAAAAAAATAATTTTCAGAAAGCACTCGATGAAATTTTTAACACTCCGCTGTACACTCGATAAGTGCCATTTGGCACTGAATTTTTGAAAATTTTATCCAAGGAAAAAATTCCAAATAAAATTGTGGGTGTAATAGGCGCCATTTCTTTAGATAGTAAAAATATTTTTAAATATCAAAACGCAATTGAAGGTCAATTTTTATCTCAAAAAAAGTTGTTTCTCATGGTAAAAAAACTTTTATATCAAGGAAATTTTTAATATGCAACATAGAAACCAGACTTTTTAGCGCATTACACCCGCCATGTCTGAAGTTTATTAATATCGTCTTCAAAATCAATTCTATGGTCAGATTGAGTTGGAAATGGAGTTCCAGTGAAAAGTTGTTTTTTAATATTTTTACAGATAGTTAGTTATGTCAAGATATTAAAAATATAAACGTTTGCAAGAATGGACACTTTTATCGAAGATAAAAAAAAATCACATTTTTTTCTTTCATATATCGCTCTGAAAAAATGTACCAATCTCCGGATCGATGCCACCCCCTTTAGTACATAAAAGCGAGTCATTGTAAAATTAATTGAAATTGAGTCACAAACATTATATTCAAATTATGAGGGGGAGATGTTCTTATCGACATTGCGTTAATTAATTTGAATTTTGACATTGTTTGTATAATTTTATAACATTTGCCGAAAAATCGGGCGCCAGCCCGCATCTTGAAGCGAAAATTACGATGTTATGCGCACAATGTCAACATTTGAATAAATTTGCAATGTCGATTTGGGAATTTCACATAATTTAAAATGATTTTGAAACACTATTTGAATAAATTTGTTGCATTGGTGAAGCACTGTGCTTTAATGATATGTTATAAAATATGAAATTCAGAATTAATTTATCTTAAATTCTGACATTAAAATTACTTCGAAATTATTGATTTATTTCAATTAATTTATGAAATTAGACATTTAACCCTTGTGAGAACAGAGCCTCAATTGTGGCTCAAACATACCTAAAATCATTTAAAAAAGACATAAATTGGGATCGTATAATCTTTTCTGTCGAACACATTATCAAAAATTAAGAGTGAGTTCCCAAAGGATAATTGAAATTTTTATCGAATGTTTGGTTCCAGTATGACGAGGTGTTGATGTATAAGGATTTTTTGCCTATGTTTCACTTCCTCATAAATTATTTCGGAACTAGACATAAAATACAAATGTGAGATGAGCCAGTTTTAAGGAAAGTTTTTTGTGCATGCATAACAGCTGAAATAAAAATTTATCGGTATTTAGGGGCCGATTATTTTTCCGGACACGTTATCTCTTAATTTTCAACTTAAAGTATCCCATGAAAAAATTTAATTATTATTAAAGAGAATTCAAGCAATTAAAAATTGTCAACAGTTGTACTTCATAACCATATTAACTTAAAAATGATATTAAAAAGTTCAATAATGTGCTTTGAGAGGAAAAATAAACATTTTTTATGAAAAATAATGATTTTCACAACAAAATTTTTGGCTTATTTATAAATTACTTTGAATTCATGCGATATAAATCAAAGCGGACAGAACTATGACGTAGGCCAGATACTTATGCGTCGTTGCGACAAAAATGTTAATTGTGAAGACAACTGTGACCGTGTATCACATGATATGGTATACCTTGCTTTTCTCACTATATTTTTTAGAACAAAAAATAAAAATTCGAGAATATAAAATGTCGGATGCAAAATATGCCTTATGGGGGTTGTATAGGCAGTCCATATCTATTGAACTGGAAGTGCTTATATGAATTCATAAAATTGTGAAAAAAAAATTCGAAATTTTCCAAAAAAATATTGAAATTTTTTCTAAGTGTCTAAAATGAGAAAATGTTTTTTGCTCTTGCATGAGAACGGTGAATAATTTGGCCATTGTTTTTAATCTCGTTTCCAGAAATATGATAGTTGCGAATCTTTTGATACTACTGAAAATTTTATACGATGACCTTGAGTTCAAAAATTAATATTCAAACTGTGATCCTGGGAGTTAAGACCCAAAATTTCAACGTCGGGCGATATCATTTTTTTTCTAAATTGCCTTAAAAATGTTCTGTGTGCATAAAAATTAATTCATAAATACAACGAAAAAAATACGACTTTCAGTGGCAAAAAACGACACTTTTTGTTATTTTTGAAGCACTTTTAGTGTGAAAATGGGAAAAAATACGATACCAGTTATTTTGTCTTAAAAATATAAATTATCTGTGAGAAAATCAAATTCTTTTGAAATAAGGCGAAAGAAAAATACGGCTTCCAAAAAACAATTATTGCTCGCGGTCAACTCAATTTACCGGTTGGTCGAACATGCTATGAAAAAAGTTAGAAGTTAAATGTGTTCCAGAGATTACGAACTACTGTTCCTTAGATTTTTATAAGATTGTGATGACGCAATAAAAAGTTATGAGCCTTCGAGAAAGCCTTTCCAGCCAATACAACCTCTGGTATCTTGGCGAAACTTTTTTTATATGCTCACAAGAGTTAATTGCTATTTTTTATAAAATTAACAATTTAAACACCGATAATGTACGTTTAATCGCAACATTGTCAAATATTGAAATTTTGTGACAAATTTCAACTCAAAATTATGAGGGAAAAAGTCAATTTTGGCATTCTCACATAATTTCAGGTTATTTTTGGACAGAGTTCCAATCAATTTCTTGCATCGTGTTGGCAAAATGCCGAGGTGTAAAATTTATTTTTAGTTACGATTTATGAGATGTGACTCATGTGGTTACTTGACATAAAGCATGCCTATTACACGTTTAATATGCGTCTATACATATTTTTAAAGCCGTGAATGATTATGCTTTATTAGAAATCCACTGTATTTTAGTTATTTTAATCGATGAAATATAGATTTTGGGTGGATGTCTTCACCATAGGTAGAGCACGGTACGGGCAAGGGAAGTCTCTGTTTGACAAGGAGCCGCGACAAAACTCCATTTTATAGGCCTTCATCACCACTCCACTACTCCTAATGACCGTAATTAAACAGTTATATAATTTGTTAGTTTTTCGTCAAACTTTTATATCATGCTGAAAGATGTCACTTGTTTTTAAAGCTATTTATAACAACATTTCAATATTTAAACATAAGTGTAAATTTAATTTCCACGCGGGAAAATGTCATTATTAAAAATGTTATTTTTATGCCATTTTTCGCAAGATAATTCTTTGAGAAATTTATATGCAGAGAAACATTCTTGTTGAGAGGATATGTCGTAGTTGGGAAAAAAGCTAATGCATCCGCGTTATGCATTTCCCGCCTGATTTGCAATTTGCGGACATGACCAAAAATGTACAAATTCAAAATTGGTCGAATTATTCACAATTAATTTTGACATCCTCTGAGCAGAAAAACCAATAAATTGCAGCGGAAAAAATTTTAACTACAACAAATAAATGGGTCACAATTTTCTTATTTAACAAGTTATTCAAGTAATTGAAATTTTATTGATGGTTAAAAACGAAATCTAGTGGAGAAGTGAGAAGTGGAGAGATATAGGGTTGACGTCATGATTTCGAAGTTTAAAATTTCGTACAGGGGGAGACCAAATATCGCCGAAAGTTTTATTGCCAAAAAACCTCGGCGATTTTTAACACTTTCTGCGATATTGGCACTTTTGTCGATAACAGGAAAAAAAATAATTTTAGAAATAAGAAATGTGCGAGCGTTCAAAATGACGTCATAATTTTAAAAGTTGTTTAATTTTATAAAAAGTTTTTCATGTGTTTCAAATGGAGTGAAGCACAAAAGTGCATAAAATTTAGTATTCCAACCAACGCAATCAAACAAAAATCCGAAGATTGAATTAAGGAAGTTCAATCTTTCTAAAATTACGTCATTCTCGACGCACCAAAATTAATTTGATACAAAATCCCAAACGCAATTCGGCGATATTGGCACATTGGGCTTTATCA
>SCLH01000243.1:96355-115823 GCA_004367855.1 Oikopleura vanhoeffeni | reverse complement strand
TATTTCAGAAAAAAAAAAATTTTGCCCTTTGACGGTCTTGACTTTTTTGGCCCTTAGA
This sequence comes from Oikopleura vanhoeffeni, assembly GCA_004367855.1. NCBI lineage: Eukaryota > Metazoa > Chordata > Appendicularia > Copelata > Oikopleuridae > Oikopleura > Oikopleura vanhoeffeni. The sequence goes on along the minus strand of SCLH01000243.1, from coordinate 115,765 downwards.
GGAAATTTTTTATTTTTTGCCTTTTGACGACGTTTTTTTTTCAACTTTGCCCTCGTACAAAAGAACTTTTTGCCCTTTTGGACTAGGAAACAAGTAGAAGGGCAAATTTCTGAAAATTTGCCTTTGACGTTTCTGCCCTTCTACTGCCTACCCAGTTTTGAGCCAGTTCTAAAAATGACATACTCTGGAGCGTCTTATCGTGTCTTTCATTGCTGAATACATAATGGTATATTCATTTTCTTACACCTACAGTCAATCTTAAAATCTTACTTTCTCTGATAGCGCAGTGTTCGAATCCCATAATGTTGTCTGAGTGATTGTCTTTGAGTATTGATTATAGCAAGGGTGCCTTGAATATTGAGACCGCCATAGTTGATCAGTGGTGTCATAATTCATTCGATCAAATAAGACAACATTCGTGGGATTCGAGCAAGCGCTTTTAGGAGATATAGTCAAGCATTTAAGATGGAACTTGGTTGAAGAAAAAACTATTTTACACATGTAGCAAGAAAATGTGACCAAATTATGAAGCCGGTAAGTTTTTTGACCGTAGATTGTTTCATCAAAACAATATTTCTTGACTGTAGTATTGTTGATATCAGGTTCTTCTGAGCCAGAAATAATACGTTTTCGTCTCTATGAATGTCAATTGAAACCAATACTTTAATGGGTATATATTCGATTTATTGGTGAAATCTGGATTAAATTTTTTCAAAAAAATTCAAATTTCGAAAATAATTTATTTCTAGAAAAAAAAATTTTGCCCTTGACGGCTTGACTTTTTTTGGCCCCTTTGGACGAATTTTATTTTTTCCCTTTTTGACGACGTTCTTTTTTTTCACTTTGCTCGTCGACAAAGATTTTTTGCCCTTTTGCTAGAAACAGTAGAAGGGCAAATTTTTGAAAAAATTTGCCCTTTGACGTTTTTGCCCTATTCTTACTGCCTACCCAGATTTTGACAGTACTAAAAATACTACTCTGAAGTCTTATCGTGTTTTCATGCGCTGAAATTACATAATGTATAATTACTTTTCTAACCTAAGTCAATCTTAAAATGCTAACTTTCTCTATAGCGCGTGTTCGAATCCCACTAATGTTGTTCTGAGTGATTGTTTTGAGTAAGATTATAGGCAAGGGTGCTTGATATTGGAGGCCGCCAAAAGTTGATCAGTGTGTAATAATCAATCGATCAATAAGACAAACTTAGTGGGATTCGAGGCAAGCGCTTTAGAGATAGTAAGCATTTTTAAGCATGGAGCTTGGGTTGAGAAAAGAATTTTTAACATGTAAGAAACAAATGTGAGCAAATTTGAAGCCGGTATAAGTTTTTTGTTCCGTATGATTGTTCATTCTGAGCCAGAAATAAATACGTTTTCGTCTCTATGAATGTGAATTGAAACAATACATTAATAGGTATATATTGATACTTATTGAGGAAATTAATTAAAAATTTTTCAAAAATCTATTTGAAGAAAATTGACAAAATGTGGCAAAAAGTGAAAATCAGTAGTTATGGCTTTGTTGAGTTAACAAGTGGTTTATTGGATGACATTGACTTTAATCTGGTCACAGGTATAGGCTGTTCCATGTTAACAGAAAAATAAAACGTTTATCAACTTCGAAAATTTTATTATCACGGTAAATTATGAGCCAAGTCTTGCCCGTGAAAAATAGCCTAACAGATAGAAAACCTCAATTTTCACCAATAATTCATGCTGATGTAACTGACGACAATGGCGCACATAACGTAACAGGTTGTAAAAGTTAAGATGATTTAGCTCATAATCAATGTTTAACATTAATAAAATTTGAATTTGTTTGTTTGAGTGTGCATTGGAGTGGACAGAAAGTGAAATCGCAAGGTTGTTTTAGCCATATACATTATATATGATATAACTTCCTTAGAAAAATATATAATAATTTGGTCAAACGTTAAATTTTAGCTTTTTTCAAATATCTTTGTGAAATGCTTACTTAGGAAAATGACTTTTTTCTTTAAAACGTGTAATACTTTAAAATGTTCACTTTCGGAAAATATTTTGCATAGTAAAATACTAATATGCCCAGTGATATGCCGTAGGCAAATTTCAGATTCCGAACTTTTGACCGGTGAAATTCTCAAGTATCAAATGAATGTTTGCAAGGAGAAATTTAAAGACTGAAAAAAATAGATACATTTTAACATGTTTTTAATTTTGCCCCTGAGGAAATAATATGGGTTTGATATACCCGAAATATTATTAATAATATGGGCATTATAGACAAAAATTACCAAAATGTATTAATTAAGGGGATTGTGGGTGCCCGTTTTAAATTTTTGAAATCGATTGTGATAAATTTTTCTTTTGTATATTGAACTTTGTCACTTTGAAATGTTTCATCTCAAATTGTTAATTAATTTTTTTTGCATGTTAATCAGATATTCTAGAACTATTTATTCGCTAATAATCATCTTTTTGCTTGCAATCGATTTCTCATGTGCTGGATTGTTAGAAACAAGAAAAAAATACCGAATTTGAAACCGTGGTTGAAAAAGTACTACACCCACACTCCCTCTTAAATTTATTTTTATGTTGAAGAATGTTTTTTTCAGGAATTTTTCTCGAGACACAATTGCACCCTCATATCATATCTCAAACCTCGAAATTGTTATTTTAGATATAGCGCGTACAGCACAGTACGCCCCAACCTTGAACGAAGTATTATCCAAAATGGTCGCGCAGGAAACTTTTCATTCACCCAACTTTCAATATGAATGGGAAGGACAAAAAGTAAATGTCGACATTGACATACATGAAGATGAAATTCATGAGATACACTGATTTGAGTCAGGTATAAAAGTTATTTTTTTTCTTCAAAAATGAAAAATAAGTATCACTGGGACTCTACTTTCACGTTCGGTCCACTTTTCACCAATGAGCGCACCGAATTCCACTTCTTTGATCAATAAAAGCTTCAAAAATAAATTCATCCTGTAACGCGAAAGTAAAAGCCTAGTGATGCACTTTTAAGATTTGACAATTTGAAATAAGAAAATTTGAAAGTCAAAAATGGGTACTGATATGATTTGTTCATCTGGGAAATAAAATTTTAAAACCAAGAATTTTTTTTGAAATTTTTTTTCAAAAACAATCGATTTCACGGGAAACTCAGCGCGGGCTTTATTTGGCCAATTCGACTTTCGCGGCTGTACTACGGGCGTTATAGTTTCCAAAAAAATATTTTAAAAACACAGTTTTATTCATTGGTGTTCTTGATTTCAAACCAACCAAATAGCTATAATTTCCGAACCAAAGAAAATAAAAAAATAATTTTAGGAAAATTTCAGTTTTATATCCTTCATGTAATCCCTGTGTATTTCACTATGAACGAGCGCGATGAATAACCAACTGTGTCAATTTGTGGTGTAAATTCGGACCAGTTTGGGTACACGGGTTTATATTGCTGAAATTTTAACGTGGGGTGACAATTGCAGTAATTATAACATATGTTTTGAAATCTTTACATGTATATGAAATAATATATTATTTCATATAATATTAAAATAAAGAACACTAAGGAATATACAGTATATTTGATTTTTTTGAGTTATGGCAACGTTTTCTAATTTTATTATTTTCAAATTTATTAAATTTATATTAAAGGTCCTTTCGTCACGCTGGTTTGGCGAAAATCTGAAGATGGGTATCTTTTAGATAAGATAGATAATTAAAGAATATCTTATAAGATGGATAGATAAGAATTTGAAAAAACTAAGGCCCTTTTACTGTGAAAAATGTTTCTGCAGACATTCTAGATTTCCCACTTCTTAAGTCTACTTATTTTTTCTGTGAACGAATCTTTACTTTTAAAAATGGTGAAAAACTGAAAAATATATAGATAAGATAGATGCTTGAAAGTTATTTCTTTCTGCGGAAAAATTATGTCACATAAAATAAAAACTGTTATCAGAAAGATATTCTTGAAATGCGTACCAGAGATTATAAAAAAGGGAATAAGGTGTTATGTTAAGGCTCCGAAGAACCTTGTTAATTGGGCAATAGAGGTCTGAGTTATTCAGACTAAACAATATTCAATATGGTGATGCTTATCAACGAATATTCTCAAGCTGAGAATATACGTTAATTCATATCGCCATAGTCATTCATCTCTTAAATTAATAAATTGCAGTATAATTTTACAGTAATGGTTACAGAAATAATCGGATAACGTAGGTATAATTACGATTAAACTCGTTCGTTTTTCTTTTTGCAAACTGTCAAAGTATGAAAAAGTCTCGTTAATAATATCCGTGGAAAATCATTAGAAAAATTACTTCTATTGATAAAAAATTGAACGCAAGAAACATTTCTTTTTGAATATCCCTTTAACACTTTTTGTTAAATCTGAGAGATGTGGGTTGAAAAGCGGCCAGGGAGCCAATTCTAACAGTCCTGAGACCCCTCCTAGCCACTCATGAGGCCGCATTTCAGCCCACATCTCTTAGATTTAACAAAAGGTGTTAAAAGGATATTGGACACAAAAATTTTGTTCTGTTTTTTTTTCAATGTTGAACACAAAATTCTATATTGTTTAAATAAAATAAGACGTATAAAACGTCTGTTAAAAAATTGAATTTTGAACATTACAATTCCGTTCTATTTTTAAAAAAATGAAAAACAAAATTCGTCTCTGTGAAAAATCTGTAGTGTTTCTATCAAACATTTTTAACACAATTAATTCCGTGTGTTTTAATAACAAATGTTGAACACAAAACTTCCTCACCGTTTGAAAAAGTTTGAACAAAAAAATTTAGTACTGTTTTTATAAAAACATTTTAAACACAATTAATTCCGAAAGGTTTTTATAATAAATTTTGAACACAGCAGTTCTTCACTGTTTCTAAAAAATTAAGCAGTGAATTACGTCACTGTTTTTAACAAAAATTTGGACACTTTGAAATTCGTACTCTTATCTTTGTGTTAATATAAAATCCGTAATTTATATTTGGTGATGAAATTGTGAACGTAAAAATGCCGTAAGTTTATTTCAAAATTTCGAACACTTAAATTTTAAACTGTTCTTTCAAAATTTTGGTCATAAAGTTCGTTTGTTTTTATTGCTGATAAGATTTCGATTGTATAAAGTCCGTACTGTATTTCGTTAATAAATTTTGACTGTGTAAAATCCTCATTTGTTTTTTGCTTATGAATTTGAACATAAAAATGCTATAAATTTGTACTGTTCAAAAAAATGAATCCGTCGAAAAATTTGAATCAGTAAACCAAACTGACACTGTTTGCGAGAAATTTAAAGCAGGAAAAATCTTTCGCTGTGTTTGAAAAAATTTTAATAAGTTTAAACATTTGCCACGTTTTTGGTTAAAAACCTGAACCCGCTTAAAAATCCGGCATTGTTCTTATAAATTAAAATTATTCAGAAATTTTTCGCCGTTTTTTCACAAAGTTTGAATAAAATAAATTCCGTATTGTTCAAATACCCAAATGAGTAAAATATGGTTTTTTCGAATTTAATTTCGAACAATAAAAATGCCCACCTTTTTTTTAACAAGCTAATTTCGAAAATTAAAATTGATGATTTCCATTGATGATTCCTTATTACATGAAAAACCGTTAAAAAGTTTAGAAAAATTCAATTAGTTATTATTTTCGCACATTTACAGTATATAAAAAACTCAGTTAAAAATAAAAAATGAATAATTGAAGTTTATTTAAAATCAAAATAAAAAATTGTTCTATATGATATTGGTATACAGTTAAATTTCAGAACCACACGACCTTTTTATCTGGTACCTCATTTTTTGCTCGGCCGGCCTATTATAGGCCGCCTATATATATCTATCAAAGAAAGCAATAAATTTGGTCGGTTCCCGTAAATTTGTTTGAAAAAAACTTCAGTAGTCAAACTTTTTGAAAAAAAAATTTTTTCCGAAACGTTTTTATGATGTATAATGGCATTTTTTTTTGGCAAAATTTTTTTTTATCGAATTTTTTTTTCTCAAAAAAGCTTTATTTTTTTGAAACATGATCCTTTTATTGACAACAATAAATGAAAACATAAGGTAGTAGAATAGTGACAAACAAAGCTTAAAAAGTGTCTCAAATTGTCTCAAATTCTGACCACTAGGTGGCACCAAAATTTTTTTTTTGGTCGTGAATCATTTTTTTTGAGAAGATTCAATCCGAGAAACATAAAGAATCATTGCAGAGGGGTTTGGTTTTGCAGATAAATCTCCCGGTACTGACCCTAGGTATGTGGGCTCTGAAAGCGACTACAATACCCTTTTCCAAACCTAATTCCATCTTAAAAATGCTTACTATCTTTATAACGCGTGTTCGAATCCCATTATTGTTGTCTCATTGATTGTCTTCAGTATGATTATAGGCAAGGGTACTTGATATTGGGACCGCCAAAGTTGATTGGTGTGTTATCACTCTAGCAATCATTCAGACAATCACTAAGACAACATTAATGAGATTCGAACACGCGCTATAGAGATAGTAAGCATTTTTAAGATAGACTTAGGTTGGAAAAATCAAATAAAGTACAATGTTCCACATTTGCTAACAACACCTCAAACTCAGGCGGTAAATGATCGGAAGCAAGATTCTACTTGACAACCAATTCCGGATGTAAAAATTCTACGTCAAATTGGAAATATCGTCGCATTTTTAAGACAAAAAACTTTCGACGATGTTGGGCCGCCTCGTGTGGTTAAATTTCCAAAATGTTTAGCAAATAAAATTTTATAAGTGCAATATTAATGATTTTAAAACATCATTTGGAAAAGTCATGATAAACTATAGATCCGATGCATAAATATTCCTAATTATTAACAAATCTATCGGACATAAGTTTTCTAATGATAATGAAAATTCTAAGAAATGAACAAAGAGAAAAAACAAATGAATGATGCGGGCTTATATTTATCAATTTTTTTCTTATTATTTTTCTTAGTTTTTGTCGGTTATTGCATGTATTTGGGATGGAAAGAGTAGATCAAAAATATAACACTGCACTGAGATAACTCTTAGAGTTAAACATAACGTAAAAACAACCGTCACTAAAAAAGATATATAATAATTTTGAAATAAATTTAAAAATTGTAAAAAATAAATTTGAAAAACTAATATTTGCAACACAATTGATGTCTTTTTCGATATCGAGTCCAGGGGTCAGCATATTCGGAAAGAAAAATTTGTTCGGATCAGCCAAAACAATTGGATCAGATCGGTGGACTCCGAAAAAATTGGAACGAATCGGTAGAGTCCCCAAAAAATTGGATCGAATCGGTCTTTCGTTAATCCTCCGTCTTTTTCAATTTTTTTCAAAATTCAAAATATTGTACAATTTTACTGCCAGTATTATATCCGACCCACTTTTTTTTATATTCCTACTTTGCTTCCTAGCTTCCGCTTTAACTCACTCATAAATAGATTGATAACTTACAAGAACCTCATTTTTAAAGAATGTCTCAGGATCTCCGTGATCAAAACTGGCATTTTTTATATTTTTCGCAAAATTACCCCAAAAGTACAGAAATTTCCTTTTGTAGACCAAAAAATAGGGATAATTGTTTTTTTTTTTATTTTGACCTGCACACGCAGAAATTTAATGTCTGGTTTTTTTTGTTTTTTCCAGGGCCGTAATTAATCAGCGCCGACACTGTATTTTGTTGAAATTTAAGGGGGAATTGTTAGTGCATCACTTATTTTTAATCACCGCTTCAAGTTCGGTCATTTTGTCATGAACCCGATCATCATAAATCGATTGCAATCAGAAAAAGTTAATAATTCGGAGATAACTTTTTCCAGAATATCGGATTTGCTTCCAAAATATGTTAATTCATTGTGAATTCCACACAAAGGATAGTTTCAAAATACAACAAAAATGAACTCGCAACAAAAATTTTACTTAAGTTTCATAGTGTAAAATTTTACACAGTTTCACAAGTGCATAATTCTGAAAATTTCTGCCGTTTAACCGATATTTTAATTTTCAGCACTATCAATGTATTCAGGGCGCGCAGTAACTATGCTTAAAAATTGATTTCGAGAATTCTAGGCAAAAATATTTAATTCACCGTAAATAAAAATTTACTTATTAAATTAGGGACTATTATTTAAAAAAATCACATGTAGCGTTCATGGATTGAGGCGAATTAAGATTAATTCAAAGAAAACTCTTAGAGAATAATATAAAATATTTTTCTGTTATATAATATTGCCATATCGATTACGCGTGCTCTTGAAACATATAAGCTAATTTTTTGGCGGGAATTTTTATAAAATTCGGCTTTTGAGAACGACTCATCCAATTAAGTTCTCAAATAGTTCAAACTGAGCACAACTACTCAGAGTAAAATAAATTATTAAACCAGTCCGAATAAGACCATTGTTTCTCATTTTTTGAACAAAAACTGATTATTTAACAATTTCAGTAATCTCATAGAAAAATAAAAAATAAATGGTTTGAGTCGGACCAATTTAATTATATTTTATCATTAACTTAATATTTCTACCCAGTTTCAGCTATATTAGAATTTGATCGGAAGAGCCGTTTTCAAAAGTCGAATTATATCAAAAACTTTGGATGAAAACTAGCTTATATGTTCCAGAAGCACGCGTTGTCGATAGGTTTTTTACAGATATGTGGATCAATCTGATTAAATATTTGAGAACAAAAATTATCCATTAAGTTTTAACCATTTAATGGTTAGTTTGGAAATATTGACAAGAAATTGATAATTAAATTACATTTAAAGGTTGCAAATTTTATAAAAAACAATCTCCACTTGATTCTCACATAAAATATTTGAGTTTTCTAAATAAGATTATTTTTTCGCAGCACATAGCTAGAAGCACCGAAAATGCCCTTGAGATCAGGCAATAATATTATAAGAGACCAAATCCTCAAATAAAGGTGGATTAAAGCCGATATGCGAGCTAGAAAGTTTTTTTTGTCAAATGAGCTTAAATAATTGAAAGTTATCATAAATTATAAGGAATCATTGGGAAATTAACTCTGGTTTAAAATTTTTTTTTCTCATTTGTAATTTCGTAGATTTATATTTTGAGAGCATGATCAAAAATAGGTGACAATATTTATTTTTACAATGCATTTTCAATTTGACCTTTAAAAGCTCAAACTCATCCACCGGCTCCAGATCCCGCACCAGCTCCGCAAGATACTTTGATAATGGTCAAGTGTTCTGGAAAAACTTGTATCTTCATTTCATCAACATACGACGAAAGGGGTCAGGCCAGCGATTAAAATTTATAAAAATTTTACTGCGGCTCTTCCAAAAATAAGTTTATTTTTTAATTTTTTGAACAGACGGTTGGAAATTCTGATCCCTTTCTTAGGCATGAGAATTATTTCTTTCAGGTTTATAATATGTTTAATGAGGCTTGTAATTCAATTGTTATATAAGGAGGTTCGGTGACCACAACATCGGGGCCCCCGATTCGGGGGTATATTTAAACATTGATATTGGTAACGATCCCTGGTTGCACAAAACAACTCATTTATAACAGAATATTCTTCCATTTTCGGGCAATAATTTCGTGAGTTACTCGTCTCATTTCGAAAATTAGAAAAAAACGACGCTTATTATAACGACATAAGTTATTTTTTCGAGCCTTAATTAGGGAAATTTTCATTACACCTTGGATGTCAAAATAGAGGCGAAAAGAGGTATAAAAATTCGATGATGCCAAATTGCCATAGCCAATCTGATTGATTTGGTGCAAACAAAATCTATCGATTTTTCGATGTTCAAATGAAAAAAATGTTTTGTAGCGCCGAATCGTAATCAAGGTTTCAATTTGTGCTCAGGATATTTTTGATAAGGTGGCAGTCCTTAACTTCTTTACGCGCATGTTGAGTTTTTATAATCTGTCGTTTTGAGAAGTCAAAAAAATTAAAAAAGCTTTAAGGAGTCGGAACATTTTTTTTGAAAAGAGTTTTTTTATCGTTTTTTTTCAAGTTTTGCGATCAGCCGAAAATTTGCTTCCAGATTCCTGTTAGTAAATTAACTTGTAGTTATTGCCTTGATGCGCAATAGTCAGTTAAAAATATATATGATGTTTGTTATATTCGAGGTTATAATGTCACTTTTTAATCTCCGTCAAACAGTATTTCAAGTCATTAAAATCATCGAATTATGACCGGTTATTTCCGCACATAATAAGATCATTGAAAGCAAAATTCCGGTCGAAAATTGAAAAAACCGCCCTCACAGTACGACGGATTGCGTGGCACGCAGCCTTCAAAATTTTTATAAAGTTCCAAAATTTTTATATAACTTAAAAATTTGAAATGGTCGTATACCAACCGACCATTTAAAATGCCTTTATTAATTAAACCTAAGAAAAGAGACGAAAGATTAAAAGTATCGACATCATTTGGACTAGATGGAAATATCTCGTAAGATTTGGCTAAGAACAAAAATTTGATATTTTTTTCTTGATAATTTTTTTTTCTGTAGAAAACAATAATAAACATCTCATTTCTGCTTGATGATTGAAAAAAATATTGTTATGAAATAAGCAGCATTTCTGCTACAAAAAATTATTCTTTATTGCCGAATCAGGAGTTTGGGGTCATTTGGATGACCCAATTAAACTCAACTTCAACATGAAGATATAAATCTCTACTCCGGTCAGGTAACCCACTTCACCTTACGCTTAGTTTGACGAGAAAAATGGAGCCGACTAATTGGGTTTAAATTAAATGCTGAATCAAAAAATAAGTCATCGCAGCCAATCATCTTCATGCAGTAAGCATCATTTGAATCGAATTTTCCCCGAATTCGGAGACGGAATTCATGTCGGTTTATCAATACCGTTTGATGTGAGAAAAACAACGCAATATAATTAAAGTGGAGGCTCGATAGCGCCGAAAGTATTTTTGAAAACATTTCGGCGATATGGGGAAAAGCATAAATTGATTTGTTGAAAATGAAAACGCGTTGTTAATTCAGCCATTTCAATAATTTTGAGCGATATCGGGCATTTCCTCGATATGTGAACAAAAACGTTTTTTTGTTTAAACAGTGAAAAACGCGGAGGCGTTCGAAATGACGTCATATGTCAAACATTTATTTTTGATTCTATAAGGAGGCGCTGAAATTAAACTTGAAAAGACTTGATTTGGAAAGGTTAATCTTGGAAATGACGTCATTCAAGAGTTATTTAAGTAATTCGGCGATATTGGGCACTTTCGGCGATATGGGAACATGATTTATTTTTGCAAAAAATCTTGATATTGCGTGGGTTCAATTCGGCGATTTGAGCTAATTCGGCGATATTGGGCCCCATGTATATTTTTAATTTATCAGAATGGTTCTCAAAGACATGACTTAACTTGTTATTGTGCCAATTGGCTAAAACTTTCGATATTAGAACCAATGGAGTGATATATTATTTTCGCCATCCGGAGGCGTGAGTTCGTATCCCACTTCAGGCACCAATATTGGTGTGCCGTGTATTAATGGTATTTACCACGGCACAGGTCTGAGTATTCTGACTCAGACCATTTCACAATCGGGTTCTGACGCCAATATATAAATACTGGCATCAGAACAGTTTATCAATATTTTGACACAGTCCTCGACACAGTGGCCCAAACAGTCGGCCTCGGCTTCTCTATAAGGATCCGAGGCCGGCTAGGTCGGGGCACTTTTCGAGAGGCTTTTTAAGAGATAGATTCGGAAACGATGGCTCCCCGAGTTCTTATATAACAAAGATTAGGTAAATGAGTTTAAACTTGCAATTATTAGTGAGATTACAGTAAAGGTACAGGTATCCATTTAGGATTAAAAAGGGTATAAATATACCCTTTTTAACTGGTGAATAGCGATGTAGCGAAAAGAACCCACGCAAAAAAGTAAAAGACATTTTGATTTTAAAATTTTTTAAAAAAACCTTAAGGGGGTAGCGGGCGCTTCAATATTTTCGAAGAAACGCACTTGGGCACAGATTACGCAAATAACCCAAAATATGTTTATTCTGTCCGAACGTGGAAAACTTGAAAATCTCCACGTAGGAGGCTAATTCCTGGTCCGATACCTTGGGAGTGGTCCAAAACGGGTTATGTTAACACCCCGATTGAAATGGTCAACCACGACCTCCCCAAACCACTCGTGAATACCATAATAGGCAACACGGCCACAGATTAGAAAAATAATTTTGTATCATAAAAATTGAGCCATATGCTCTCACTGTATTTTAGAAATGTCAAAAGTTCACCCTTTCCCATTATCAAAAAGTATTGGTCCAGGGTAAACCCTAAATTGGCAACATAGGTACCGGACAAAAAATCTACCGGTTTCACGCGGTTCAAAAAATGCACACAGGCCGGTGCCGTAGATAAAGAAAAAATTAAAAGGGTTTAAGGAAGTCTCCGAATATGACCATCTATATCCAGGTTCGACCCTTTTAAGAAGTAGGCCGAATATCCGGAGACCTCCTCCATCGTTAAAACATAAAATACCTGAGATGAATTCAGGGCGGCGATTACCTTCTTGAATGTATCAATACAGATAAGCTGCCCTGACCATCTCATGGACATCTTTAATTCACGGATAAAATGCCAAACCGCTTCCCCCAATACAGTGGAACTTAAAAAAATTTGCGCAACCTGGTCCGGGTTGGCAAGGTTATAACAATCTCCCTCAGATGCAGGGAGCTCCAGCACTCTAGGCCCCGGGCTTGATATGATGGAAATGGGTCGTTGAGGCATTGGGGAGACCTGAGTACCACCATCATAATTGACCACAGAGTCCTCGCGGTCCTCAGTATCCTCAGAGGCACTAGGCTCAGAATCCTCTCGGTCCTCAGTATGCTCAGAGTCACTAGGCTCAGAATCCTCTTGGTCCTCATTTTCCTCAGAGTCACTAAGGTTGACAAAACTCTGAGGAAGGCGTCGTCCTCGACCTCGGATTGGAGCTTTGACGTCCTGTTTTGTGAGCACGATGGTCATTGAGCTCGTGAGCGTGTCGTCTCGCTCGGCAATCGTTAAACCTTAAACAAAATTTTTAGTCCAACTTTAGAAGGAAAATAGGATAAATTTTAGCGATCCCAATATCAAGCACCCGCGCCCATAATCGGACTCAAGACAAGCCCTTTTTAAAGCACCCACTACTAAAAAGTGCAAGAGAAAATTACCATCGCCGAACTTTCCTAGAAACATCATTGGTATCACAAACATACAAAATCTTATAAATTTTCGAGTCATAACCGCCAAAAAGGATTTAAAAATCATAAAATTTGACAAAGCAAACAATCTTACATTATTTTTGAAGAAAAAATCGTAAATTTTACATGAACAAGTAGAGTGTATTTCGCAGGTTACCTAAATTGGTGTGAACAAAATATTTAAATAAATATAACCATGGAAAATTGAGTATATCTGAAATTCCAGCTTATGATTGGCTGATATGTTTGAACTTTTTGTTCACTATGATCGTTATCCATTTGTGCACCTGATTGGTAGTTTAAAATTTATCTTATAACTGAAAGAGAAAAACAAGCTGCCTTGAAAGCGACTTGTTCTCGACATATTTAAATATCTTATCGAAGAAGATTCGGACGGTCTTCTGTCTATTTAAACACCTATTTTTAAATAAAATCAAGATTATAGCCTATAAAGTCAATCAAAATTGAGCCAAGTATTTTTTTACAAATAATTGTCCTTATACTTAATAAAGGATAGTAACTGAAAAACAATCCTTGAATGAACAATGGACGTTATATTTATTTTAAGCATTTCCACGTAACTATCTATTAGACTCTGGTGGACCAGAAAACATTTTTTTTTAAATTCATATTTTTCATAAAAATCGATGGTGTCTCCCTTTTTTAAATTTATATATACATTCAGTTATGAGAAATGGCGCGAAACCGGTGAATGTCGATAACCTGATCGTAAAATTTCCCATTTTCTCCCCCCTTTATGGGTGAGGGTCCTGATAATGCGCTCTAGTTAAATTTGAAGGAAGAAAATCTCGAGAAACCTAATATATCGTGTTTACTTCCCTAAAAAGTCCGGAGGTATTTTTCGCTAGTAAACCAAACATTTTATGGGTTTTTATGCAATTAAAAAAAATCCTATACATGTAGCCTTTAGAAAAAACGCTTACCACTTCATGAAAACTAACATTAAAAATGTTTTTTTGTTAGCTTGAATTACCGCCGCCGGAAGAAATGTAGATTACTTGCGTGGGATCTTCTTCCGTACTTGTAAAAATAAAGCTCTAATTTGAGTGACATCATAAATTATTTTTGGTGTAAAAATCTAGTTATTTTTGACCAGGAAGGTCAATAATAGAAATAGCAAAACGCTTGTTTCAAAATACTAACCGCCTCCTACGAATTGAAACCTGTTATTTTCAAATAGAGCTCAAACCGCCATGTTAGGATCTTCATTGATATTTAACCACCGGTTCTTTTTGTATTACTGGTAGATATATTGTATAAAATTTCGCCTAAACCAGCGACAAGATTTTTAAAATCGCGTTTTTTAGTGCAGTTTATATCAAAAGAGTACAAAAAATTGTTTGGACTATGTATTAGCATGAAAAAAGTTTTCTTTTTAAATATTAATCTTGTACCCTACGTGTCAAAAAACTACAGAACACCCTGCCAAAGCGCGATTTAAAAATTGAAACAATCAAACGTTTCAAGACGAAATTTTATCAATCAAATATTTCCTATTTTTTGTTTTAAAAATTTTTCTTCAAAAAGCGTTTTTTTTATATCTTTCATGGATTCCGATCTTATTAAAAAACAGCGCAAATTTCAATTTTTGAAGTCGCCGAAGTATCGTATTTAAATGAGTTTGGTAAAAATACACAGTAGTATTTAACATGAGATGTTCTAATTCGCCATTTCACTTGTCAATTATTCCCTCTTAAAGGTGTCAAAATGAAAGAAAAATTAAAACATAATGTCAAATATTTGTGGGCGGACCGAGGTTTAAAAACTAAACAAAATAATAAGATGTTGTAATAATAAATATAAAATTTGTTATAGATCCATTAGATTAGGTTTCGAAACGTTGGTTTCAGCATCTGTTCAACAAAATACGGGACTATCCGATAACACTAAGTTCCTACTTTAGTGCAAATTTAATCTTATTTTCGTAAAAAAAATTTAAGTCATCCGAACTTCGGTGACCGAAGAAACACGTTTCGCTCTTACTTCAAAAATTTCTGAAAACAGAAGCTTCTAAGATGAAAAAATACGGTGGTGACATCATACAAGCATTACACTACTATATGAGTCAAATAGGTGTCCTAGCAAAAACGAGGTGCACTGACAATTATGTAAAGGGTTTATTTGATTAATATAATCTGATTTCTCAAGACCAGTGTCAAACGATACAAATCTTGAACAAGATAATTAAACTAATGTATCCGATCAAAAATAAGAATATTGCAGCCACCAATACGTAGGGTTTTCCTCCGTGAACTTTGGAAGTTATAAAGCTCTGAGGCTATGAATAAAATTTTGACCAGTATTAAATCAGTTTTAAAAGCTGATTTCAAACAATATTGGGTTTGCTAGTTCGACCGCAAAAACCGTAAACGATGAATTTTTTAATAAAACGAGCCGTTTCATTTTGACGCGTAAAGCTCGAAAAACCCCGTTCGTTAAAGGATTTTGTTTCGCATTCTGTAGAGTTCGACCCCATCACTCATGAACAATTATAATTGATGTTATCAACCGGAAGTTTCAGAAAACCGTATTCAACCTCGTACTTAGTAATGGGGCGCTGTGAAAAAAGCTATCTAAGGCTAGCAGTAAAGTTGTCTGAAACTCGGAATTGCGGCACCGTAACGTCCAAATAACGCCAAATTTATTTTAATATTAAGCATAAACGGTGGCTTTGGTTTAATAAACGTTATGGTTGCCGATAAAAAAAAATTAAATCAAAAAATCTTTCCTTTCGAAAAATAAATCTGATAAATAATTTTAGAAACACAACTTTTTAACAGATCTTAGGTCCCTTGTTTAAAACTGGTTATATTTTTGGAATCTTAAAATTGAAATAATAAGATATCTCAAAAAAAAATTCGGCGATTCGGCAAATTCGGTGATAGTAGCACATTTGGCGATATTGGCACTGAGTTTTTGGCTTAAAATCGTGAAATTGTCGTAGGTATTTTACGGCAAATTCGCGATATGGGCTGGCGATAGGGCCCCCCTGATAAAGTTTCGAACTATCTCACCGAGAAATTAGAGGTATCCTAATTAACAGACATTGGGTATTTTTCCTAAAAATCAAAGAAACTGAACACAAAGCACCATTTGTATGAGTTTTTAGCGATGATTATACAAGTTTTAAATTTTTGTCGCAAACAAACACTACAGTAATCTGTCCAAAAACAATATTTACAAGTTTCACTCAACCCAAGTTTATACACCATGTCAAGAAATTCGCAGCATTTCTCTGGCAAAAAATCCCGACTTTGGTTTTTGGTATTATACTTTGCGGTTTGATATCATTACTGATCATGTTCACACAAAGTTTTGTGAGCCAAAAGACCAGCATTGATTATCTCAAAAAAAATTTTCAGATCTGCTCATGTTTGTCTGAATAAGAGATAATTGGAAGTGTTCTAATTTTTGAAGATAACTCAACAACGAGATACGATAAACGAAATGACGAGTCGAGTTTATGACTTTCGATTACAAACAAAAGAATGTTTTCAATGTTTTCCAACAATTTCATGACACTGAATTAAATACTAAAATTAATTTCTCAAAAATTCTCAGTCATTTTCCACTCGAAAAATTTTCGCTCGGCGATTTTATAGATATGCTGTAGTTCTCTTTTTTATCTACTGTTGAACAGTTACTAGCAGTTAAGGGGGTGGCAAGCGCGACTCTTTTACCGGCCATCCGGGGACACTGGGACTTCAAGATATAAAATGTAAGTTTTCTGACTAAATCGGCCATGAGAAAATCAGAATGGTTTTACCAAATTTTCCCTATCTCCCTAGAAATTTTCTAGAATTTTCAAAATTTCGTCCCTGTCAATTTCACCCTCTGGTCTTCAAATTGATATATTTAAATAAAATTGTATATCATTTGATAACTAAATCGGGCCATGAGAAAATCAATGGTTTTTACCAAATTTTCCTATCTCTCTAGAAAATTTTCTAGAATTTTGAAATTTTCGTCCGCTTCAATTTTAATTCTCTGGCTTCAATGATATTTTAAATAAATTGAGACCGACAATTGCTAAAATCAAAGAATTACCAAGGTGATATAACATGACGACAAATCGGCGGCTTTTGGAAAATAGTAATCTGAAAATTTCACATCTGCCATCCATTAATTTGATTTAAACGAAGTTCAGCTGGTGTTTTAATGTTAGCCAAAAGTTGAGTTTCCCTAAAAATTTAGCGCCTAAAAATGGTTGAGCAACATAATCTTTAATCATAACCTACAAAGTTAAGTATCGAAATAATTGTGGACGGCAGAAATTTGCTTTGTTAGGCGCAAAAAGATTTATTTGTTCGAGTAAATATTGCGGTAAAAACAAACATTTTTTAAAAGGCGATAACATAGTTCACGCATCAGATTTCCCAGATCTATCGACAAAGACAAAAAGCCTCGCAATTTTAGAAATAAATATAATTGGATAAATTTATTTTGAACGGCTATTTTCAGAACGTAAATTCAATTTAAATCGTACTTTGTGTCATATCTTTGAACTACACGACTTACAACTTCAAATTAACAAAAATGATCTCCAAGCCCGTATTTAGTTACTTTTGATCTTCAAAAAATAATTAAAAAAAAATTTTTCACTTGGCAGCTTTTTTTCTAGCGCTCGACGTTTACGTATACTGTGAGAGACCAGTGCGAATATTGCAACATCTGAGGGGAAAAAGTTTGAAAGTGCATGCGTATATGATCCTGAAATAAAAATTCTAAATTTCGAAAATGAGAGAGAGATAGATTTTAAAAAATGGCTGCAAAAAAGCGGTAAATGCGCTCGAGAGCATTCTAGGGTAAAATTCAAAAATTGGGAGAGGCGTTTGTTATAAATTCAAAATCATTTGCATTACCTTTATTATCATATTAACCAATGAAAACCAGGAGGCAATTATTGCGTTTGAAAATTATTGCTCTCGTAAGCTCTAAATTATATGTCCGAAACAAAAAAATTTTTCTTTCTCAATTTTGACTTCGCACATTGTGTATGAAGATCAATATATTCTTTTAATTGACTCCATCTGTTTCATTCTCTCACAATCTCTGCCTCAAAGTCAAAAACATGCGAAAAAAGGCGCCTAACAACCCGCTTAAACTGTAAACATTTTGAAAAAATATGAATAATTATTCAGAATAACCGAAGTATGAATATTGTCAAGTATAAACGTTTTTTTAATAATGATGATTAATTATTTTTTGAATCACGTGACGTGAAAATGACTGAATACATTAATCAGGTCAATTCGGATTGATTGTCAACGACTTTTATGTTCAATAGATTTTTCACGTGGTATGAAATTGAAAACGTTATTTTAGACAGAACATTTCCACACGACTTTACAGCGTTCTAAGTAGGTTTCTAAGGGAGTAAGTGGTCGCATTTAAGGCCAAACAAGGGTTTTCGCAGGGTTAGCACGAACAAGAAATTTCATTTAGGGAAAATTTGAAACATTAATCTGCCTTTCACCAAACAAATCGAGGGCCTCTGATTGGCCGTACCAATCAGGAACGACCTTTCGCAAAATGTGGCACTATTTTCACTTTCAAAAAACCTTTTTTTTAAGCCAGGAGTTAAAAGACTATCCGGTACTGTAAATGATCAAGTTTTGAAATATACCCAACAGTTGGAGCCGATTTAGTAGCTTACGTTTCCTAAAAAATGCCCTTCTGTAATTAAAATGAAAAGAAGGGGCAAATCAAGCATAGGGTCAAATTCTAATAATATGAGACCTCTTATACGCGTATAAGTGTTTGCAGTAAGACGTTAATTAAGCATTATTTTTCGGATAAAACTTCAATTTGAAAATAAATAAGACAAAAGTACTCGAGGGAAATTTTACTTAAAAAGATGTATGATTGATATGTATATTTTCTTAACAGTTAGAACTTTGCTTAATAAATTACAAAGGAACGTTATTTTTGATAGAAAAAATATAAGGGCGTCACTAGTGTAAATCTAACCACTTTTAGTTATTAATTAATATCTTTGTGAACGGTTTGGAATGGGGGTATAATAAACAAAACAAATTTATTTTGAACCTGACGACTGGAAGCATTTAGAAAATGTCTCTTGATAAAACTTTTGTTACGCTTGCTTATAATTATAAATTAAGATCTTTGTGAACGGTTTGGAATGGGGGGATAATAAACAAAACAAATTTATTTTGAACCTGAACAACTG
>SCLH01000243.1:60547-88039 GCA_004367855.1 Oikopleura vanhoeffeni | reverse complement strand
GTGAATTGAGAACATATTTTTACCGGTTTTTCAGTACGGCACTGGTGAGCCACCCTTAACCAGAATAAAAAAAATTACTTGCAGTTGATAGAGAAGGTTTTAGTCTCCAGAATTTTTTTTCATTTATTCTTATCTCCCCGTTATCGACCCTTCCAGTCCCGCTGGAGGGGAGGGCTATTTCCCCAGCAATTCCAACATTCTACACCCACAACTCCCTTAAGGGTATCCCGGCTCCTACATTTTCTGCAGTTATTATGTCATGAAAATGCACCAAATCAATTGATTATGTTTTCAACGCATAAAACAACCCAAATGACAACAAAAAAATTTCGAAAATTTGCGTTTTTTCGATTTTTTCTCAGTATTTTTTCTCAGAATGTTGTTCAAAAATAACGTTTGTGTCAATTTGACCACTAAAACTTCAAAATATCGGATTGACGTAAGCCAACTTTCTCTTCAGTGTTTCCCCAGCTTTCTTTTGAGCCTACTTTCGAAAAAATCGAAGCACATTTTATTTCAGACAAAAATCAACTATATTTCAGGATTTCAATATCGTCAGGCTGTCCGTTAAAACAGGACTGATGTTCGAAAAAAAGTAAAACGCGTCGGTTACCGCCTTAAACCACATTATATTAACAAAGGCCCTTAAGGGGGTTCTATAGGCAGCCTATATATTTTGTAATGTAAATCCAATTGACTTGATTTTACAATTTATATAAAGAGATAAAAATTTCAAAAAATTTCAATTTTGGATGTTTTTTTATAAAATTCGAAATAAGCTTATTTTGAGTATATAGGTTCTATAGGCAAGTCGTATCTTTCTAACTAAACGAGCTCGAGGTCTGATTTTACGATTTTTGAACTCAACGTGGCTTTTTTAGTCATAAAACCAAAAAAATCGGAAAAAAATGGCAAAAAATTTTGAAAAAGAATTTTCTGAGTGTCGAAAATAAAAAATGTTATCTGCTTTCGCGCTGGAACGGTTAAATATTTTGCCAAAGTTTATAATACCGTTTCCAGAAACATTCAACTTACGAATCGTTTGGTACACTTGAAAATGTCATACGATGACATTGATGTAAAAAAATAAATTTTCAAATCGTACTCCTGGGAGTTAAAAAATGAAATCGTTACATCAGACACATTAATTTTGTTGACAATTATTACAAAAAACTATCGTACACGGAAAAATAGTTTGCCATGTAGCATGAAAAAAATACAACTTTCCGTGGCCAAAATAGCAAAAAAACAGTCCTTTTCGCCAGCTTTGATACCTTTTTAGTGAGAAAATTAAAAAAAATCGACAAAAATTTTTCCGCGTTTAAATTTCGCAGATAATGTCAAATTTTGAAACATTTCCTAAATAGGACGAAAAAAAATACGGCTTTTTCAAGAAATTTTTTGCTCCTGGTTAACCTCATTTACCGGTTGGTTCAACATACTATCTTAAGAATATAATTTAAAACGTCTTCCAGAGATTACGAACTAACTTATCAAAATGTTTTATTCACTTCCTATGTCTATGCCGAGAGAAATAAGCAATAAAAAAGGTCCATTTTGCCTATAGAACCCCCTTAAGTGGGTACAGTTCGGTTCACAGAATTTTTTTTAAATTTGGGAACTAACTAATTCGGGTAAAAAAATGACAATGAAAATATAATTTTTAATTTTTGAACACAAGTTCGGCCAAACCGCGCCTTCAAAGTCCGAAAACGTAGATACCCGTTAGAGTAAGAGGTGTTTTCAAAAGCGATTAACAGTAAAACTGTGTGTTATAGCAACTTGAAAATAGTGTCATGACATGTCATAAGAAGCGCCAAACCCTGAACTGTTGATTTAAGGTTTCTTTGTCATCTCAAATACTTCCAGTTGACCAGTAAACTGGTTACAAAACTGGAAAATTCAAAATTTTAAAAAATTTCAGCGCCTTCATTATACATGCAAAAAAACTAAATTTCATGAAAAAAATTTGCCAATGTGTGGTCATTTTAATTGTGAAGGATTTGTAAAAAATCTCAAACACTAGAAATCGTCAAAGAAATTGTTAATTACTAGGTGTCGGTCACCAATTTTCAGCGCCGCCAATTCATTACGAATTCATTTTTCCTAGACGTATTTAATAAGTTACATTTTAGAAATAATTTTAATTGTGTCAAATTTTAAATAACCACTCGCAGTTTTTTTCTAGAAACGCCCAAAGTTTAAAGTGGGGCCAAAAATTGAAATTTTTTCCAAACTTTGCTGAATATGGTTCTTGGAAATTTAAATTTTTTCTTATCGCATTTTTTCAAAGTTTTCAAGAACAATTCAAAAATATAAATATAATTTTTCCATCATTACAGGTTCTCATTTAAATCATAAAATTGTTATTGGGTATTTTTGTATTACGCCCACTAATTTCAAAATTGCAAAACAAGTACTTTCTTGAAAAGATACAGCTTCGAAATTATCACTAATCGATTTGAAATTATTCAAATTACTAAATTTGCGTATATACTTACGTAAGTAAACAATTATGGGGCATTTCTATAATGATCCAAAATGGTTGCCAAAAATGCCGCCGGGAACCCCCTTAAGAGGGTGGCATAAACCCGGCATCTTGGAGTCAATATAACTTACGAAAATAGTACGTCAGTTAAGAAAATAGTAAGTCAGTATATGTTTTCATGCTTATTATAGTTAGCTGAACCGATTTAAATATGTTTCAGCTTCATAAAATTATTTTTATCCATTTTAGGAAAGATTTGAGTTCGGGTTTTCATCTTTGAAATCGTAAAAATTTGAAAAAAATCGAAGCATTATGAAAATTTTCCGCATTTTTTGTCCAAAACTTTTTTTGTTTTAATAACTAAAATATGTGGGTAAAAAGCAAAAAAATAGCAACTTTAACTTTTTTCATGGATTCCTACATATTTTCTGACCGCTGTTTGAAAAATCATAAAATTTTTATATTATATTTTTTATCGACTTTTTAAGAAAA
This sequence comes from Oikopleura vanhoeffeni, assembly GCA_004367855.1. Taxonomy (NCBI): domain Eukaryota; kingdom Metazoa; phylum Chordata; class Appendicularia; order Copelata; family Oikopleuridae; genus Oikopleura; species Oikopleura vanhoeffeni. The sequence goes on along the minus strand of SCLH01000243.1, from coordinate 85,059 downwards.
ATTATGAAAATTTTCCCCAAATCAAGTCCAAAATTTTTTATTCGTGGTTTTTTGAACCCTCCATAAAAAATCATGCAGAATCACATATTAAATGTTTTGGTATCTATTAAATCGCCGTATGTCAACTAATCGGTAGGTCGCGCGTTTATCATTTTGAAACTGTTGATGAAATTTTTAACACTTAACTGTGCACTCGATAAGTGTCATTCGGCACCGAATCTTTATAAATGTTATGGTTGTGAAAAATTCCCAATAAAATGGTGGGTGTAATAGGCGCCATTTTGTTTAATAGTCAGTACATTTTTTAATATCAAAACGCAATTTAAGGTCAATTTTTATCTCAAAAAAAGCTGTTTTTCTCTACTTTTTGCCAATTTTTACGCTTTTTCATAGAAAAAAACTTTGATATTAAGGATGTGGGGCACGATAATTGGGCTCTTTTTTACACATTTTCAAGTGAAGTTTCTGAGAAACCTGACTTCAGAAATAATTAATTTTTTTTCAAATACGAAGTACAACTCTTAAGGAAGGTGCCAGTACTATTCAGAGCATCTGATACCTCAACCTACGCTCATAAAATGGGTTTTAGTAGGCGTCCCTAAAAGCACTAAAAAGCCTACTCCTCATTCAGTCCTCATCACTTTTTCTTGTTATTTGAGATTCAACTTCCAAATATGAATGCGCATCTCCGAGCGGTAGAAAATTTCAAAAATTTTGCCCCTAGTAGTCAAAACAGCGTATTTGGGAGCCTCACGCAAAAGCCTACTCCTCCTTGAAAATATGTAGATTTTTTTTAATTTGTGCTTTAAATTCACCGCAAAGGCTGAATTAAGGTCTAAACGGTAGCCTTTTTTCAATTTTCCTCTCCAAAGTCTCAGGAACGACTTGTGAATTTCTAGTTTTTGTTGAAATTCTGAACTTTTTTGAAATTAAAAAAAAATAAAAATTGAAATTTAACGTTTTTTGGCAGTATTTCGAGTTAAGTGTCTACATTCGCAATTTTGAAAGGTGACAAATAAATTCTAGATCGAAATTGGTACCTTTCACTTCAAATTTCTTAAAAATCTCAAACTTATTTTTTTTGAAAAAAATCAAAATTCAGAAAAAATCCTTGGCTTTAAAAAACTCAGTGGAAAATTCTCTACAAAATGGGACAATCAAAAAAGTTTTCTGAGAAATCTCAATTATCGTCCCCCACATCCTTAAAGAAATTTTCGACTGTGCAGAGTAATTAGGTTACTAATTAGCGAAGTACACCCGAAAATAAATGAAGTTTATTGATATCGTCTTTAAAAAAAATTCTATAGTCGGGTTAAGTTGGAAATTGATGCACAGTGAAAAGTGTTTTTTNTATAGTCGAGTCATAGTGAATTTCGCAACATTTTGTTTTCTTATCCTTATTAAATGCCTTTAAATTCGTTTAAAATTTTATTTTGTTATTTTATTTGTAAAGCAAATTGGCTGAATATTATTTTAAGCTATTGAAAAATGTATGTTGATAATGAAACTTTGCTTATATGGCTCGATCTAAAGAATGGTCACTAGTTGCCGGAAATCGAGTCTGGGTACAGATTCATGTCTAAAGTCTACGAGTTAAAGAAATTTTCGACTGTGCAGAGTAATTAGGTTACTAATTAGCGAAGTACACCCGAAAATAAATGAAGTTTATTGATATCGTCTTTAAAAAAAATTCTATAGTCGGGTTAAGTTGGAAATTGATGCACAGTGTTTTTTTGTATTTTTAACCATAGTTAGTTGTATTTAGAAAATAAAAATGTTAACGTTTGTAAGAATGAACACTTTTATTGAAGATAAAAAATAATAAAAATTTCCACATGTTTTTTTTTCAAATATTTCTCTGAAAAAATGTACCAATCTGCTGGACTTATGCCACCCCCATTAGATTTACTGCTCAAAGTGATCTGAAATACCTAATTGTTACCTGGTAGAAAGACATTCTACCGAAACTTTTCATAACAGCTTGACAAATTTTTTTTCATAGCTTGCGGCCTAGCCCCACCCAGAGACCAACTTTTTCGAGACAAGCAGGAAAAAATCTTGCACCGAAAAAAAAATTAGCATGGAGGGGGTGGTTTCAGAGTCAAAATACCCACTTTTTCAACCAAAAATACGATTTTTTCAAATAAATTATCATTTTTTTCAAAAAATATCGATTTATGAAAAAAAATATTTATATCACAAGACGCGCAATAAAATTCTACACAGACCAGTATATGCCGATAATCAATTCTAACTGGTCGATTTTTGCCGAAAATCGATCGGTGGACACGCTAAGCATGAGGTTGAAATTTCAATGTTTATTGCCAGTAATGATACAGTTAGTAATTTTCAATTTTTCAATGGATAACAGAAACAGAAGAAAATACTTAATCGCACTTGCAGTCTCCCTTGACGGAAATTTCATCTAATTTAGCTTTGGTGACAACAGCTACCTGTGCGTGGAGATTGATACTAAAATAAAGGTTAATAATATGAAAAATAAATGAGATATGATTGAAACTTAAAAAAATAATGATAAAATATTGGTTAACATTTGTTCTCTGACTTACTCTCCGTGCATGACGACCTCTGGGGATTGAACGCAAATTTTTGGCATATTGTATATTTTTTTGTGAGTTGACTAAAAAACTGATTTTTTAATTGTCCAAATATTCGTTTTATACCATGGCATAAAATATACTTTATTAGCGCCTCAATTCCTTGAATTAGCGGTATTTATCAAGTTTTTTACGATCTTACGGCTAGATGGCCAGGGTATTATAAAATCAAGTTTACAAGTCAAGAATATTAGTTCTCTAAAGATTCTCAAAAATATATAAAAATGGCAAACAACGAAATCTGCTTCGAAGCCCCAGAAATCAACATGGCCTCAGAGTAAGTACAAACATTTTCATCTATAGGCCGTGAGATAAAAAAAACGGTCGTCGTTTTGTTTAATTTTCTAACTGTTAATTTTAGCATCGTTCTCGATGCCCGAGTATCCATTGTCACTGTCGCCAAACTCGTGGACGTCCGAGTTACTGGAAACTGCAAATGCCCTTGAAAAACTACTTCAATAGGTATACCGAAAAACTTTTTAACTGCAAAATAAGTACAATTTGACCATTAAACGCATTATTTATAAATGTTTTTGACTGTTTATTTTGTTTCTGCACCGGACACGACTTTCCTTTGTAATTACCTATATAATTATCCACTTTTGTTATCTTCGAATCATCTTTGTTGTTGCCAGAATAAATGATTTACTAATACAAAAACTATGATATTTTATTGCATTTCAGACCTATTGCGCATAATGTTATCAAAAGAAAATTCCGAAAAACAAATTAAGGGGTTGGGTGTCGTAATTTGGTACCTTTTAATCCCGCCTCAGAATAATTCTAGGGCAGTTGTGAAAATCTGAGATTACTTGTTAGTACGTTTAGGCTTCGTCTTACGATTCCATGTCTTATACTCAGAATTTGAACACCACAGCAACAGGTGCTGAGTCAATTTTAGAACACCCAAGTGTTTTGAATTTCCCTCTTGTATTTTCTAGAATCTCTCTTGAACGCCGATTCTTACAATTTTCTCTTCAAACTCGTTTTTCTTTTAGACGGATGATCAGAATAAGACTGTTTTTTCAAAGTTAGATTAATTTTGTGTCGTCAATATTGTTTGCTCGAATTTTTGAAATTTTTGCCAGAATTCTAGAAACTTGACTTTAAGTGAACCGGAAATGAAAAGTTCGAAAAAAAGGTCGTCCGATTTGATTCAAAGTACCACCAAATTAAAGCTGAGATTTTACTGATCAAAAAATCTGATAACAGCTAATCAAAATTTTAAATCAATCAGCGTCAAATTCGATAATTGGGTGGAACATTCTTGTTGAAGAATGCTTGAAATTTCTAAAATTTGATTAAGACATTTCCGATAATTTAAATGATATGCATCTTTTTTGACGGGTCACATTCACCAATTAAAAATTTTCATATCACTTTTGTGTTAACTACGGAACTCAAAGAGTGTCGATTGGCACTAAATCGACATTTAGCACACTCGTTTGTTGTCTAAATAAACAAGAAGTGAATTTTAGGTCCTCGGGTTCGTGAATAATGTGAGAATTTAAACTGATACGGCAAACAACAACAAAAACATTTATATTCATGTTCGTTTCAGAATCGGTTACCAAATTACCAGCCGTTGTTTTTCGCTTCTCATAGTTATATAAATGATAAATCATATTAAAAATGAATTGACAGCAAAAAAATTGATTATTTCACATTCCGAATGAGTTTTAGTTTCAGTTAACTAAAAAGTCAGCTCCGACACGACCCTTGTTAAACATCTTGACTTTATGAAATTTGCAGCATGACCAGACTGTCGGTTAAGATCTATTTCATTTTTGTGGTATTATTTATAATTCAAAAACATCGATACAAATGAAGTAAGAACAAAAATACATGATTGTTATAATTTTTAAATGCAGATTTGTACAGGAAAATTTATTTCTGATCAACGATTTACTAGACAAAATATTCCCGATTCTTGACACCGCTGAGATTATTTGAAATGTGTGCCCTTTAAAAGTGAATAACTTTTGACATTTGTTTTTTGAAGTTTTGATATTTTCAAAAAATATTTTGTTGCGGGATTAGTATTCACGGAGCAGGTTTACTGTATACATAATCAAAGAAAGTTTCATTTGACGGTTTTCTACAAAATCATGATATGCAAAGCGTGCCATTTAAATTTTATATTGTATGATTCTGTAATAATCATTGACAATGGTATAATACTGATTAATTATCCACTGTTATTTTTCGCATTATAAATATTAAATCGGTAATGCTGGTGTATATGGTCTGGAATGCAATAACAAGATGAAATTGTTTCATATTAGTAAATCATTTATTCTGGCAACAACAAAGATGATTCGAAGATAACAAAAATGTGAATAATAGAAAGTGTAAACACAAAGGAAAGTCGTGTCCGGTGCAGAAAAAAAATAACAGTTAAAAGCACTTATTAAAAATGCTTTTAAAGGTCAAAATTTATACTAATTTTGCAGTTAAAGGGTTTTCATTTGACCTCTGAAGTTGTTGTTCAAGGGCATTTGCAGTTTCCAGTAACTCGGACGTCAACGAGTTTGGCGACGGTAACAATGGAAACTCGGGCATCGAGAACGATGCTAAAATAAATAGTTAGAAAATGAACAAAACCACTGCCGTTTTTCATCTCACGGTCTCTGTTAATAAAAATATAAGTACTTACTCGGAGGCCATGTTGATTTCTGGGGCTTCGAAGCAGATTTCGTTGTTTGCCATTTTTATATATTTTTGAGAATCTTTAGAGAACTAATATTTTGGACTTGTTACTTCGATTTTATAATACCCTGGCCATCTAGCCGAATGATCGTTAAAAACTTGATGAATACCGCCATTTTAAGAAATTGAGGCGCTTGTCAAGTACTTTTTAACGACCATGGTATAAAAAGAAATTTTTGACTATTTAAAAATCAGTTTTTTTAGCCAACTCACAAAAAAATATACAATATGCCAAAAATTTGCGTTCAATCCCCAGAGGTCGTCATGCACGGAGAGTAAGTCAGAGAAATGCAAATTAAAAGTAAATTTTGTCATTTTATTTTAAACATTTTCGATTATATCTTATTGGTTTCATCCCAATTAACCCTTATTTTAGTATCAACCTCCACGCCCAGGTAGCTGTTGTTACCAAAGCTAAATTGGACGAAATCTCCGTCAAGGGAGACTGCAAGTGCGATTAAGTATTTTATTCTGTTTCTGTTCCCTTTTTAAAAATGGGAAATTACTAATTATCATTTCTGGCAATAAACATTGAAAATTCAATCTTATTTATTTTATTTGTCAACAAGAATATATTTCACCAGCAATATATTTCACCAGCAATTTTAAAATATGTTTCAAAATATTAATTTATACGAATATCAAGGTATTATTTCGATTTTGTATCACTTTATTACAGAGTGATCTCAATAGGCAAAATCTATATTTTCAAAAAAACTAGACCATTGCGTGTTTTCGAACTATTCAGCAACATGAAAACTAATTACGAAAGTATTTTGCAAATTTTTGTAGTATTTTTCCAAATGCGTGGATTTTTTTGAATATATGAAGACGCTCCTTGATTGATCTAGATAATAAAATTGGCAAAATTTTGTGCGGTCACCAAAATATAGTTTACCACTTCGAATTATTCAAATAAACACGATAGTAAGGTCGAAAGCCTTCTACGAGGTACGGGACTCTGGTTTTGCTGCCTTCATTATATCAATATATCAAGAATTGGGTAGGTTTTCACGCCGATTTTTATTTAAGATATAAACGTGTATCAAACGGCCGCCTTATCAGATAAGATAAGTCGGACCACAAAGAGGGGAGAAAAATGTTCCGGGTGGTCCTTCTTTTTTAAGGCTGAGAATCCGCTTTTGGTTTATTTTTATTAAGCGTTTCAACGGCGCAGAAGAGCAGAAACGCTCGGTTTAACATTGAAGCCTTTAATCATTGGACAACCTAAGCACTTTGGTGGCTTGGAAATGTTTCCATCTTAAAAATACCGACAAAATTACTCGAAAAACTTTTTATGAAATTGTTAAAGAAAAGTTTCCGAAGAAGCCTTTAATAATATAAATTAAAACTCTTAGATTCAACTCATTCAAAAGTAATTCTTCTTTTGTTGCAGATTTCTTTGAAAATTTTATCTGAAAGCTTATTTTCAGAACTAGTTCATCATATTTTATGATTCATATATAAAATAAGGAAATTGAGTGCATAAAAAAGCTGAAGTTTTCAACTGAAAAAAGTTTGTTATACAGTTTTGGCCACATTTCCAGTAAATAAAAATGTATTAGAAATGCCTGTTTATTCGATCCCATCCAGGATTACAAAAATAACTTGAACTATTCATAATCTTAAACCCCGTTTTTTATATTTCATATCAATAGTTCATTCATCTTCTTATCTAAATTCCTCACGGTCTTAGACCTTTTCAAGTTCATCAAGACTCGTGACTAGTGCTGAACAGCTAGCATCTTTTAGAGAGTATCTGAAATTTGGAAAGTACAGCCTGAGTTTTTTAAAAAATATAAAGAAATTAATCGAAATATAAATGTTCTCCCGAATCGAAAATGTCATTCGATCATTTAAAATTAATTGTTATTGGTGTCGAGAGAAATAAGTTTTTTTAAATTTCAGATATAAAATTTGCAGTTTTTTAACGTTTCGATTATTTATTAATCATCTTCAGAATGAGAGCAGAAAAATAAGTTTGAAACACATCGAGTATTTTTTGTTCCAAATACTCGATGTGTTTCAAACTTATTTTTCTGCTCTCATTCTGAAGATGATCAAAAAATAATCGAAACGTTAAAAAACTGCAAATTTTATATTTGAAATTAAAAAAAAATTAAAATTAAATTCGGAAACTAAGGTAGAAACCAAAAACAATTCAGTGAAAAATTTGAAATTCCCTTAGAAAATTAAAACTTTATTTTTTAGAAAACAAAATTTGAGAAAGTTTGAGAATTTTGTTTTTAATTTTAGAATCTTAAATTGAGATATTAGAAAACAAATATCAGTTCTAAGAAAATTTTCAACAAAATTTTAAAAACTCTTATACTGTTTATCTTTAATCTTTAACTTTCCGACAATATTTTCATTTTGAATTAAATGAGCTGTTTTATTCTAAAATATAATTTAAATTATTAAACAAAATTTTTGTTTGATTTTTCAACAAAATTTTATTTTCCTCATAAAAACACGAGATAGAAATTTAAATTGCAAAAATTAACAATTATAAAAAGAAATTGTAAATCATTGTCTCAAATCCGAATTTGTTTTCGAAAATTAGTTATTTCAAATCGTCTACAGCATGTAACGTTTTTTTTCTTCTTTTTTCCAATTTGCATAAATTGCTATCCGCTAATGAGAACGATCAATTTTGATAAGTACCTACTTCTTTTTCAAATTAAACCAATCAAAACGGCGGAATTCATATTTATGCAGAAATTTGACGCCGTTTTTTTTTATTAACCCCATTTTGTGACAAAAACATCCGCATTGATCTCAGAGATGACACATGGGATCAGGTTGTATGAGAGCTCATTCGAACCGTAATTAGTTGGGCCAGGTTTTAACACTCGATTTTTACCACCAGACCGAAACGGCGTCCAATTGGAAAAAATAAAGCAAAAACGTTACATGCTGTATATAAATATTGTTTTTTTAGGCATCATGAGTTATTTTAAATCATCGTCTCAGATTCGTCTGAATCATTTTGACAGAATGAGTGGAAAATATTTTTTTCAGTTGAAAAAAGGGGGCCTATACGTATATTCTTCGTGTCCCGTAGAACTTTGACGTCAGAGACCTAAATAATCGTGTGATGTGATAGGTCAATACGCATTGACTCTGGTGCATTGACCAATCACATCACACGATTCTTAAGGTTTCTCCCGTCAAAGTTCTACGGGACACGTAAGTATAATCTTCGATATCGCCGAAAGTTATTGTTCCAAAAAATTCGGCGATATTAGGCAATTTCGGCAATATGGGGACAGAAATAAATTTTTTGTTCAAAAATGAAAAACACATGCGCGTTCGAAATGACGTCATAATTTGAAAAGTTTTTCAATTTTACAATAGGTTCAAATTAGGCTGTCACTGAACTTCAAATGAAGTAAAATATCAAAACTGACAGGAATTTAGCTAAAAATCGTCAAATTGTTTAGGTTTTTTCGGCGATATGAGGCCCCCTGTATTTGCAAACTTTACTGAGTGAATTCGCTGGCACCATTTTTATTAATGTTTTTTTTGTTCGATACAAATAAAAACTTACAATATTTTTTTAAAGTTTCGATTTTTTTTGACATTGAAAAGAATTTTTCGTCTCATCTTGAAGATAATATAAAATAAACCGAAACGTTAAAAAACACAATATTTATATTGAATGCCGTATAATTTTAATTATTAGTCTACAGGTAATGTGCCAATTGTTCATCATTTTTTTCGAGAACTTTTGTGAAACCAATTTAAGGGTATCCCGGCCCCTAATTTGACATATTCTAGATGAAATATCAACCAAACAGGGCTTCAATGATATTATTCAGATTAGCCACTATGTAGAACTAGCATTCAACTTGCGAAAAAATATGCCAAAACTTTTTTGTATGACCAAACTTCTTCACACATAAGCGGCACAAGAGCCACCTAAGCCAAAACGGAAAATCTATCTCCTCCAAGGTTTTATTCTGAAATAAACCCAAATTTTAACATATCCTGTATAATTAGTATACTAAACTTTGAAGCATAAATGTACTTCGATTTTTTCGAAAGTAGGCTCAAAAGAAAGCTAGAAAAACACTGAAGAGAAAGTTGGTCTACGTCAACCTGATATTTTGAAGTTTTAGTGGTCAAATTGACAACGAACGAGAGATTTTGAACCGCGTCAAACATTCCACAATAAAAAATTTTCCATATCACTGTGTAACTACGGAACTCAAAGAGTGTCGATTGGCACTAAATCGAACATTTAGCACACTCGTTTGTTGTCTAAATAAACAAATGAATTGGTCCTCGGGTTCGTGAATAATGTGAGAATAAAAACTGATACGGCAAACAACAACAAAACCATTTATACTTCGTTCGTTTCAGATCGGTTACCAAATTACCAAGCCGTGTTTTTTGCCTCTCATAGTTATATAAATGATAATCATATTAAAAAGAATTGACAGCAAAAAAATTTTATTTCACATTCCGAATGAGTTTTAGTTTCAGTTAACTAAAAAGCTCGCTCCGACACGACCCTTGTTTAAATCATCTGACTTTAATGAAATTTGCAGCATGACCAGACGTGCGTTAAAGATTCTATTTCATTTTTGTGGTATTATTTATAATTCAAAAACATCGATACAAAAGTAAGAACAAAAATACATAATTGTTATAATTTTTAAATGCAGATTTGTACAGGAAATTTATTTCTGATCAACGATTACTAACAGACAAAATATTCCCGATTCTTGACAACGCTGAGATTATTAGAAATGTGTGCCCTTTAAAATGAATAACTTTTGACATTTGTTTTTTGAAGTTTGATATTTTTCAAAATATTTTGTTGCGGGATTAGTTTCACGGAGCAGGTTTACTGTATACATAATCAAAGAAAGTTTCATTTGACGGTTTTCTACAAAATCATGATATGCAAAGCGTGCCATTTAAATTTTTATATTTATGTATGATCTGCTAATGAATCAATAATCGACTAATGTATTAATCAATCTGGTATAATACTGATTAATTTATCACTGTTATTTTTTCGCATTATATATAAATCGGTAATGCGGTGTATATGGTCTGGAATGCAAATACAAGATGAAATTGTTTCATATTAGTAAATCATTTATTCTGGCAACAACAAAGATGATTCGAAGATAACAAAAATGTGAATAATAGAAAGTGTAAACACAAAGGAAAGTCGTGTCCGGTGCAGAAAAAAATAACAGTTTAAAAGCACTTATTAAAAATGCTTTTAAAGGTCAAAATTTAATACTAATTTTGCAGTTAAAGGGTTTTCTTTAACCTCTGAAGTTTTGGTTCAAGGGCATTTGCGGTTTCCAGTACACTCGGACGTCAACGAGTTTGGCGACGGTAACAATGGAACTCGGGCATCGAGAACGATGCTAAAATAAATAGTTAGAAAATGAAACAAAACCACTGCCGTTTTCATCTCACGGTCTTTGTTAATAAAAATATAAGTACTTATCTCTAGCCATGTTGATTTCTGGGCTTCGAAGCAGATTTCGTTGTTTGCCATTTTTATATATTTTTTGAGAATCTTTAGAGAACTAATAATTTTGGACTTGTTACTTCGATTTAATAATCCCTGGCCATCTAGCCAAATGATCGTTAAAACTTGATGAATACCGCCATTTTATAGAAATTGAGGCGCTTGTCAAGTACTTTTTTAACGACCATGGTAAAAAAGAAATTTTTGACTATTTAAAAATCAGTTTTTTTAGCCAACTCACAAAAAAATAATACAAAATATGCCAAAATTTGCGTTCAATCCCCAGAGGTCGTCATGCACGGAGAGTAAGTCAGAGAAATGCAAATTAAAGTAATTTTTGTCATTTTATTTTAAACATTTTCGATTATCTTATTGGTTTCATCCCAATTAACCCTTATTTTAGTATCAACCTCCACGCCCAGGTAGCTGTTGTTACCAAAGCTAAATTGGACGAAAATCTTCCGTCAAGGGAGACTGCAAGTGCGATTAAGTATTTTATTCTGTTCCCTTTTTAAAAATGGGAAATTACTATATCATTTCTGGCCATAAAACATTGAAAATTCAATCTTATTTTTTTATTGTCAACAAGAAATATATTCACCAGCCAATAATATTTCACCAGCAATTTTAAAATATGTTTCAAAATATAATTTATACGATATAAGGTATTATTTCGATTTGTAAATCACTTTATTACGAGTGATCTCAATAGGCAAAATCTATATTTTCAAAAAAACTAGACCATTGCGTGTTTTCGAACTATTCCAGCAACATGAAAACAATTACGAAAGTATTTTGCAAATTTTTGTAGTATTTTTTCCAAATGCCGTGGATTTTTTTGAATATATGAAGACGCTCCTTGATTGATCTAGATAATAAAATTGGCAAAAATTTTGTGCGGTCACCAAAATATAGTTTTACCACTTCGAATTATTCAAAATAACACGATAGTAAGGTCGAAACCTTCTAACGAGGTACGGGACTCTGGTTTCTGCCTTCATTATATCAATATATCAAGAATTGGGTTAGGTTTTCACGCCGATTTTATTTAAGATATAAACGTGTATCAAACGGCCGCCTTTATCAGATAAGATAAGTCGGACCAAAAAAGAGGGGAAGAAAAATTGTTTCCGGGTGGTCCTTCTTTTTTAAGGCTGAGAATCCGCTTTTGGTTTATTTTTATTTGCGTTTCAACGGCGCAGAAGAGCAGAAACGCTCGGTTTAACATTGAAGCCTTTAATCATTGATACAACCTAAGCACTTTGGTGGCTTGGAAATGTTTCCATCTTAAAAATACCGACAAATTACTCGAAAAACTTTTATGAATTTGTAAAGAAAAGTTTCCGAAGAAGCCCTTTAATAATATAAATTAAAACTCTTAGATTCCAACTCATTCAAAAGTAATTCTTCTTTTGTTGCAGATTTCTTTGAAAATTTTATCTGAAAGCTTATTTTCCAAAGAACTAGTTCAATCATATTTTAATGATTCATATATAAAATAAGGAAATTGAGTGCACAAAAAAGCTGAAGTTTTCAACTGAAAAAAGTGTGTTATACAGTTTTGGCCACATTTCCAGTAAAATACAAATGTATAAGAAATGCCTGTTTATTCGATCCCATCCAGGATTACAAAAAATACTTGAACTATTCATAATCTTAAACCCCGTTTTTTATATTTCATATCAATAGTTCATTCATCTTCTTAATCTAAATTCCTCACGGTCTTAGACTTTTCAAGTTCATCAAGACTCCGTGACTAGTGCTGAACAGCTAGCATCTTTAGAGAGTATCTGAAATTTGGAAAGTACAGCCTGAGTTTTTTTAAAAAATATAAAGAAATTAATCGAAATATAAATGTTTCCGCCGAATCGAAAAATGTCATTCGATCATTTAAAATTAATTGTTATTGGTGTCGAGAGAAATAAGTTTTTTTAAATTTCAAATATAAAATTTGCAGTTTTTTTAACGTTTCGATTATTATTTAATCATCTTCAGAATGAGAGCAGAAAAATAAGTTTGAACACATCGAGTATTTTTTTGTTCCAAATACTCGATGTGTTTCAAACTTATTTTTCTGCTCTCATTCTGAAGATGATCAAAAATAATCGAAACGTTAAAAAACTGCAAATTTTATATTTGAAATTAAAAAAAAATAAAAATTAAATTCGGAAACTAAGGTAAGAAACCAAAAAACAATTCAGTGAAAAATTTGAAATTCCCTTAGAAAATTAAAACTTTATTTTTTAGAAAACAAAATTTGAGAAAGTTTGAGAATTTTGTTTTTAATTTTAGAATCTTAAATTGAGATATTAGAAAACAAATATCAGTTCTAAGAAAATTTTCACAAAATTTTAAAAACTCTTATACTGTTTATCTTTAATCTTTAACTTTCCGACAATATTTTCATTTTTGAATTAATGAGCTGTTTTAATTCTAAAATATAATTTAAATTTAAACAAAATTTTTGTTTTGATTTTTCAAACAAAATTTTATTTTCCTCATAAACACACGAGAATAGAAATTTAAATTGCAAAAATTAACAATTATAAAGGAAATTTGTAAATCATTGTCTCAAATCCGAATTTGTTTTTCGAAAAATTAGTTTATTTCAAATCGTCCTACAGCATGTAACGTTTTTTTCCTTCTTTTTCCAATTTGCATAAATTGCTATCCGCTAATGAGAACGGATCAATTTTGGAAGTACCTACTTCTTTTTCAGATTAAACCAATCAAAACGGCGGAATTCATAATTTATGCAGAATTTGACGGCCGTTTTTTTTATTAACCCCATTTTGTGACAAAAACATCCGCATGATCCAGAGATGACACAATGGGATCAGGTTGTAATGAAAGCTCATTCGAACCGTAATTAGTTGGGCCAGGTTTTAACACTCGATTTTTACCACCAGACCGAAAACGGCGTCCAATTGGAAAAATAAAGCAAAAACGTTACTGCGTATATAATAATTGTTTTTTTTAGGCATCATGAGTTATTTTAAAAATCATCGTCTCAGATTTCGTCTGAATCATATGACAGATAGAGTGGAAAATATTTTTTTTCAGTTGAAAAAAGGGGCCTATACGTTATTCTTCGTGTTCCCGTAGAACTTTGGACGTCAGAGACTAAATAATCGTGTGATGTGATAGGTCAAATAATACGCATTGACTCTTGGTGCATTGAACCAATCACATCACACGATTCTTTAAGGTCTCTCCCGTCAAAGTTCTCTACGGGACACGTAAGTATAATCTTCGATATCGCCGAAAGTTATTGTTCCAAAAAATTCGGCGATATTAGGCAATTTCGGCAATAATGGGGACAGAAATAAATTTTTTGTTCAAAAAATGAAAAACACATGCGCGTTCGAAATGACGTCATATTTGAAAAGTTTTTTCAATTTTACAATAGGTTCAAATTAGGCGCTGTCACTGAAACTTCAAATGAAGTAAAATATCAAAACTGACAGGAAATTTAGCTTAAAAATCGTCAAATTGTTTAGGTTTTTCGGCGATATGAGGCCCCCTGTATTGCAAACTTTACTGAGTGAATTCGCTGGCACCATTTTTATTAATGTTTTTTTTGTTCGATACAAATAAAAACTTACAATATTTTTAAAGTTTCGATTTTTTTGACATTGAAAAGAATTTTCGTCTATCTTGAAGATAATATAAAATAAACCGAAACGTAAAAAACAATATTATATTGAATGCCGTAAATTTTAATTATTAGTCTACAGGTAATGTGCCAATTGTTCATCATTTTTTTCGAGAACTTTGTAAAACCAATTTAAGGGTATCCCGCCCCTAATTGACATATTCTAGATGAAATATCACCCCAAACAGGGCTTCAATGATATTATTCAGTATTAGCCACTATGTAGAACTAGCATTCAACTTGCGAAAAAATATGCCAAACATTTTTGTATGAACCAAACTTCTTCACACATAAGCGGCACAAGAGCCACCTAAGCCAAAACGGAAATCTATCTCCTCCTCCAAGGTTTTATTCTGAAATAAACCCACAATTTTAACATATCTGTATATTAGTATACAAAACTTTGAAGCAGAAATGTAACTTCGATTTTTTTCGAAAGTAGGCTCAAAAGAAAGCTGAGAAACACTGAAGAGAAAGTTGGTCTACGTCAACCTGAATATTTTGAAAGTTTTAAGGGTATCCCGACTCCTCCATTTTCTGCAGTTATTATGGTCATAAAAATGCACCAAATCAATTGTTTATTGATGTTTTGAACGCAATAAAAACAACCCAAATGGAAAACAATAATTCCGAAAATTTTGCGTTTTTTTCGATTTTTTTTCTAAGTATTTTTTCCTCAAAATTATGTTCAAAAATAACGTTTGTGTCAATTTACACCACTATACTTCAAAATATCGGGTTGACCGTAGCCACTTTCTCTTCAGTGTTTTCCCTCAGCTTTTCTTTGAGCTAACTTTCGAAAAAATTGAAGCACATTTTTTTTTCGGCAAATTTTTCCTAGTGACCTTGAAAAATTCCGTATTTTTTGTTTTGGGTCGAAATTTTGAAACAAAACGCCTCCTACAAAGTACAAAGTTTCTGTTTGTTTAGAGCTAGCTTTTGGCAAAAAAATTGAGTAAATTTTGAAAATTAACCCTAGAGGAGAAGGAATTTTCCAGAATGAAGAAAGTCCAAAACCTGGTATTTTGGACCGGGTTTTTTACGGTATTCTAGAAATAATATAGCACTTATCAACAAAAGCTCTCTAACAGAAGTTTTGTTTACTAATTATAACAGGTTTATGTTTAAATTAAGGTTTATTTCAAAATATAACCCTCAAGGAGTAAGGAATTTCGGTTTTTGTGGCTTAGGTGGCTCTTGTGCCGCAATGTGTAAAGGAGTGTGGTCATACAAGTTTTGAAAAGACAAATTTTTTGCAAGTTGAAGGGCTAGTTTCTAGAAACAAACTGGCTATCTGAATAATATCCTTGAAGCCGTGTTCGCTAATTTTTTATCGAGCAATAATGTCAATTTGGACAATCCGGCGGCGGGACTTCGGGGATGCGATTTTGGCGCATTTTTCCTCAGCGTATATCTCAGATAGAGAATACCCCCCCTGTCTCCGGCGGTTCGGCGTTCAGTGGTTGAACTTCCTTTCGGGAAGCGNATTGCGCATTTCTCAGGCGTATATCTCAGATAGAGATCCCCTGTTCCTCCGGTTCGCGTTCGTGGTTGAACTTCTTTTCGAAGCTCTTATTGGTCAAAAAACTGAAATCCGGTGCTCTCATTGGTCAAAAGCGAGTCAGACACGAACGCGGACCGGAGGAACAGGGGATCCTTATTTCAGATATATTGATGCAATAAAAAAAGGAAACTGTGCAAAATGTGAATGTTTTATTTTACAGAAAGTAAATTTTGCAAAAGGTGGTTTAAATTTCATCTGATTGATTTGCAATGAACGATTTGAAGTAACAAATTTTTAAAGTCAAAAATGGGCACAAATTTTATGAGCTCATGTTTTTCTGGTCGTTTTAGGTCAGAGATTTTTTGTTGAACTTAGTTCAATTGGCCAATTCCTCCGAAGACAAGCTAAAAGGTTAATTTTTTCCGAAAATGAGATTGAAGGGTTTTTAAATTATATTTTTCTTCTAGGACTTATAATCCTGCCAGCATTATCCTGGATTCTAAACACTTGGTCAATCACAAATTAACGGTCATATTTCAAGGTATATTTAAGGGGGTGTTCATGTCTGATTTGCAATTTTGCAGAGCTAGTTTACGAAAATCTGAAGCTTTAGCAATAATTACAAAAGTGCCATTTCGTAGACCTAGCCTTTATCTTGTGAAATTAAAGGGCAAACTCAGATTTTGATGATTACACCAATCGTCACTTAGTCGTAACAGGAGGTCACTTCGCAAAATTTCAAAATCTATCTCCTCTCAGATTATATCGAAATTTGTTGAAAAGTTTACATAATAGTGAAATAAGCAAACTAAGACCTCTAGTAGAGCGATTTTCATTTCCATGACTAAATTTGTCTAGCGGACCAATAAAACGACGCTTTTTGGCCAATTTTTTTTACGATTTTTAGGTTTAAAAGCTATCTACTTTTTTCATTGTATACCTTGTTACGTGCCTGAGATCTCTAGTAGCCATTTTTGCAAATTTCGATGCCGACTCGAAAATATGTGCTTCGATATACCAACACTCTATACCAAAAACAAAGTCTACAAGATGAGCTCATAAAATCGGGTCCAATTTTTTACTTTTGAAGTTGGTTATTTCTATCGTCAAATAATTTCCAAGAGTTTGATTATTTGCGAAAACAAAACAGTTGGGTACCATTCAAAAGTCCTTGAAATAAATATTTAGCTAGACGGCTTATATGATATAAGTTATATCCTTCATCCAACTGAAGTCTTACCTGATCTCGTGTATAGTAATTTAATTACTGTAATTTAATTACTGTAATTACCATGGTGACACCAGACCCTTGCACTTATTTTGTATACATACCATTTTTTGTAGCAATTTACCACTTTTGAAGTCAAAACTATTTCGCACAAGATCAAGAGAACCTTTAGTTGGAAAAAGGATATATCGATAATTATAGCTTGGTAGGTGTAACGACTTCACCCCAGTTAAAAGATACACCCCACCCCAGGTAAAAGATAGGGCTGAAGTCGTTACACCTACCAAGGTATAATTTTCGATATGGTCATATGGATCTTCAAAAACTGAGCTAACCAAGGGTTGAGTTGCTTATGGTTTGGAAATGGCCCTCATAATTGAGATTGCCCCCTTTTGAGGTGGCCAAAGTGGCAGGTTGGTTTCCGATGGGAGTTCTTTTTCCCGGAAAAGTACATGGTGGTTATTTCACTACAAACTCTAGCTTTCCAATTAAACAGTTCCTACCGGTGTAACGACTGGCCAGTGTACACGGTAGGAACTGTTAATTTGGAAAGCTAGAAGTTTGTAGTAAATAACCAACCCATGTACTTTTCCGGGAAAAGAACTCCCATCGGAACCAACTCCACTTTGGGGCACCTCAAAAGGGGGCAATCTCAATTTATGAGGGCCATTTCAACCATAGCCAACTCCAACCCTTGGGTTAGCTCAGTTTTTGAAGATCCATATGACCATATCGAAAGTGTCACTGGGGTTCACATCACCTTACTTTTGAGAGTTTAAAAATATGGATTACCGACCCTCAGAGAACAGATCCTGAATATTTGAAAAAATGCGGAATCTAAGCACTTGATTGGTTGATCCCTTCGAAATCTGACCAATGAAATCGGCCTATTCTGCAATCCAGGGTTTTGATTTCGTGCTAGTATACCGCGCTGTTTTTATCATTCAAATATTTAGGATCTATCCTCTGAGGGTCTGTGATCCATATATTATATATGATATCCATATATAGTTGTATTTTGGGGGTCATGCTTAGTGTAATTTGTCATGTAAACAATACAACGTATAACGCAGGCTGACCAATTAAACTGATCGAGAATTAAGTAAACAAATAATCTAATTTTATTTTTTTTTGTGGCAGTTTCTGGGGTTAGGGGACGGAAACTTATCGTTAGAGGGGATATACGTACAGGAATATACGTTTAGGAAAAATATCTTGAAATTTTAGCAAAACATCGATAAGAGGTTTGGTTCAAGGGCTTTATCGATTTTTGTTCCCGATTCATCATTAAGGATTTTCCCCGTAAAAGTCTCTAAATTTTCCATCGTGAAATTAATTCCAGAATGATAGAATCAATTTTGCCTCTTCCGATCTCTGATTGAAGCTTAACGTCTGATGATCATTGCAAATTATCTCAATTTTATCAAAGTTTGATTGGTCAAATTCCACTTTTCACAAAATAATTTTCATTTTGACCAATTTGGGTACACTAAGCACGCCCGTGCTTTCTGTACCCAAATTGGTCTGAATAAAAAATTGGATTCATACCAATTTGGGTACACTAGACACGGACTAGTATTTTGTGCACACATTATATGATTGTGTGCACTTAGGCCATGGCAAAAGTTTTTTGTTGACGGTGGTGCATGGTTTTGTACCGTTTAATGGAAAAGGCTAGGGTTGGAGTAAAGTAACCAACCAAAGCCTTTTTCAAGAAAAGACCCTCTACTGGGGCTACTCAACCGCGGGGCCAGCCTAACCAGCAGTTGGCAATGGGCAACACACGAGCTTTTGGTCAAATTGCTCATTGCCCTCACTGTTACCCATTGCTCTCACTGTTGCCCATTGCCAACACCTATGTTTCTTAAACAAGGAATTTCAAAAGTCAAAAATGGGCATCGATATCCAGCTCTGAAAGTTGCAAATTAGGAGCTAGCGCACTTATTTCTTTTGCAATCAGGAGGTAAAGCCAAGACCGCTTGGGGCGAAAGCACAAATAAAAAATCCTAGGTCTTAAAATGACCAAAAAACAATTCTCTACAAAATCAGCCAAAAAAATCGATACCCATTTTTGACTTTTGAAATCCCTTATTTCAAATGGTGATTTGATCACTGTGATTATCTTAGTGAACTTTTAATGATCACCAACTGTAGTGAAAATCCCAGTTCGGGCATTGACATATCATGTAACTATCAAAATAAAACTCCAAGCGGGTCATATTATATGGAATTTGATATTGGAAACACCAGCCTGCCATCATTTGTAATACTTCAACTTTAGTTTTTTGTAAATTTCTGTGCCAAAACTAAATAAAGAATTTCATGTTATACAGTGTACTTGAGTAGTTTATACTGAAGGAGTTTATCCAAAATCGAGAATATTTATCAAAAATTGTAAAATATGTAAATTTTTGCTTTTTTCACCTTCACAGCACAACATGGTACCAGGTATCTGTAGGGACAACTATTGGTGAATTCCAACAATTTATTTTGACTTATTTTCAAAGTCACTTGTAATTGCTTAGCTAAATGTTCATCTTGTATTTTAAAAACATTGTTCGACATGTTTTGATCATCCATTAATTCTTTTGGGAGATCTATAAAATATATTTTTATAACTGTTCTGATCATGCGGTGGATATCAATAGCAAAATGACGACGATATATTTTTGATAAATTGTATCGCTTATTATAAGAATATAAAAAGCACTTGGCAAATACGGCTCTAAAATACGAGTGAAATAGAAATTTCGCCCGCTAGTGGCGCTGTGACGGTTTCACCCATGACGTCATAATTTCAGCATCTCCGTCAGATTTTGGCCATCAACACTAAAATTTCAAAAAAATCACAATGCCGAACTGGTACACCCCTAACTGGTACACTTTTTTGAAGTAGGTCAATGTGTCCCTAACTAGTACAGTAAAAATGTCTTGTTTTCAATTTATGCTTATATTTGTGAGCGCCCCCAGAGACAAAATTGCCAAGAAATTAACTACCTTACCTACTTAGTATTTTTTAAATAGTTTCACAGAAATCCTCTAATTATTATTGTTTCGAGATATCTTAAGGGGGTTCTATAGGCAAAATGGACTTTTTGATCTGTTTTGAATTGCTTATTTCTCTCGGATAGACATACGAATGAATAAAACATTTTGAATAAGTTAGTTCGTAATCTTGGAAGACGTTTTAAATCTATATTCTAAGATAGCATTTAAGCGACATGGTAAATAGGTTAACTCAGGGCAAAATAATTTTCTTGCAAAAAGCCGGTTTTTTCGTCTATTTAGAAATGTTCTCAAATTACATTGATCTGCGAAATTCAAACTCGGAACAAATAGTTGTTTGTCGAGTTTTTAAAATTTTCTGCACATAAAAAGGTATAAGCTGGCGAAACGGACCTGTTTTTTGCTATTTCTGGCCACGGAAAGTTGTAATTTTTTTTCATGCAACCTTTTCCGTGCACCTAATAGTTGTTTGTAATAATTGTTCTAACAAATAATTGGTTGTGTCTGTGTAACGATTTCCATTTTTTAACTCCCAAGAGTACGATTTGAAATTTATTTTTGACACAATTTGTCACTCGCTATGACATTTCAAGTGTACCAAACAATTAGTGAAGTGAATCGGTATTATAAACTATGGCGAAATATTTTATCCGTTCAAGCGGTGAAAGCAGCTAAAACCTTTTTGATTTTCGACAACTCTCAAAAATTTTTTGGCATTTTTTCCAATTTTTTTAGTTTTTATAATGACTAAAATAAGCCACCCTGATGTTCAAATAATTCGTAAAATCCAGATCCTCTTAGCTCGTTTAGATATGGAAAGATACCACTTGCCTATAGAACTATACCGAATGTGTTTTAGCTTTTGGGTGTTTTTCCCAAGCGAGATTCCGGCCTAATCAATCAGCCGCGCCGACTTGGTTAATTTATTTAAGGGCGAGTTTCAATTCCCCAGGGACAAACCCCAAAAAGCTCAAAACACATTATGTACTATATCTCAAATAAAGCTTATTTCGAATTCTTATATAAAAACATCCAATAATATTGATTTTTTGAAATTTTTATCTCTTTATTATACTTAAACAGGATAGCCCGGAGATCAAAAATTGTAGAAATCCAGTTCAATTGAATTTACATTACATAAAGATATAGGCTGCCTATGAACCCTTCAAGGGAGTGGTGTCGCTGATTTGGTCCCTTTAGAAAACCATTTCACGCCAAACTAGTAAGGTTCGATATTCCGAAAACCTTGTGCTGACAGAACCAACCTTCGCGTAAATTTCAAAATATACAGAAATATGATACAATCGCAGCCTACGCACACACACAAACATTTAATAAGCGCCAAGAAACAATCAATCAATCATCTCATCTGTCAATTTACATCATTTCTTGAGCTTCTTTTTTGTGCACTGCTAGATCAACTAAACAATACAAAACATTCCTCTCTCGAGTTTTTCAAATTTGGCTTTTGACGGCAAAAAAGCTCAAAACAACAAATTTACCTAAAAACTTGCAGTACATTATAATTCAAATGTCGAAAGTGCTCGCTATTTGTAAGTTTTGAGACGCTGTCTGAGTAAAAATTTGCAGCCAAAACCATAAAATTGTTGAATTTGAACGAAAACAAATTCTTTTGAAGCATTTTTGTTCATTTTTCAATTTTTTGGTTTCAAAAATTAGTCAAAATTAAATAATATGAAAAATTGACACTGCCCCAAAAAAACTCCAAACCAAAAAGCTCTGTTAAAAAAATGTGTCGTTGATTGTTAAACAACTTTTTTATAAGCTTCATAAAAAGTATGAATTGGAGTTTCAACTGGATCGAAATTCTGGGCAGGAGATAGCTTTTTACTGAGCCTCTAAATTCATTTTTTTGATTCGTTTTTTTGGGCCGTCAAAAAGCCAAAATTTTATAAAAAACTCGTGAGAACGATGTTTGTATTGTCTGTTGTCTAGCCCTGAACACAAAAAAGCCAAAAATGATTTAAATGACAGAGGAGATAGTTTATTAGTGTTATTCTTGGGACGCTTATTAAATGTTTGCTGTGTGTGTGCGTAGTGCGATTTGTATCAGATTCTGTCATTCGACGATTTTTGAAATAAGAAATTTCAAAACTCAAAAATGGGTCTTCGATGTTTTTAACCTATTTGTGAGATTTTCTGGTAATTTTAGACTGAGGATTTTTTTTTATATGAAAATTTTTAAAAAAAAATCATTTTAAAGGTCAATTTTTTCGTGTTTTAACAGGTAAACTTGGATCCAAGTTCTAGCGAAGCCGTATGAAGTGTAGAAGGCTGATTTTTGGCTAGTGAAAATAAGCCGTCTTTCGGCTACCTGTTTTTTTAAGTTGGAGGGTCGGCGACCAATATTTGACTCTAATGACCGGTCAAAGTCAAGGTCAATCTCATGTTCCAATCGTATAACTTGTAGTACCCCTAAATAAAATCGAAAGGTCACTTCTGATGAACGGTATGTCAGCAACCTATTGGGTCAATAAATGTACTGCCAGGTCGCTAGAGAGCAAACTATAAATGCAAAAACTTTCTTTTGCTCTCTAGCGACCTCTCAGTACATTATTGACCTCATAGTTCCTAATACGTTCATTAGAAAGTTGACCCTTCCGATTTCTTGGGGGTCGTACAAGTCTATACGATGAACATGAGATGACCTTGACTTTGACCGTCATGAGAGTCAAATAGTTGGTCGCCGACCCTCAATTAAAAAAACAGGTAGCCGAAAAAACGCTTAAATTTTTCACTGGGCCAAATAATCTGGCCTTTCTAGCCTTTATAACGGTTTCGCTAGAACTGGATCACATTTACTGTATAATCACGAAAAATATTGACCTAAATCAATTTTTTTTTTTAAATATTTTATTAAATAAAAAAAACCTAAGTCCAAAGATGACCAGAAAAAAATTTTCTACAAGATAGGTTAAAGGAACATCGATATCCCATTTTTTGAGTTTTTAAATTTCTTATTTCAAATCGTCTATGTTGAAAATTTACCGGAAAAAATCAGGCGACAGCCCCACTCCTTAAACCTACGTACAGTCGAAACAATTTTGATTTTTAACATTAAAATATTCTAGATTAAAAAAAACAAAACTTAATTATTACTGTACAGTAACTGTAACCTACAGCGGGGAGGGGGGCATATATTCCGAAATGTTTTTTGGCAAAAAATTTGAAATATGGGGAAACTTTCGGAAATAATGGGGAACCCTTTTGTACTGGGGCCTACTTATCCATTATGAATTGCCCGGGTAACACAAAAAACTTCATTCCCTTTTCTTTTAATAGGCATATAGTTTTAGTGTTATCCCGGGCATCATAATGGATATAACAGAATTTTGGTAGCTAAAAGATGGTGATTTTGCGCTAGGTTAAATCGGAAATATGGGTAACCATTCGGAAATATTGGGGCCCGGATCTATTGCCCCCCCTGTATGTAGTGTTTTTTGCACAAAAAGTGATAGTAAAACTGCTGGCTGTATTTTTATCCTGTTATAGAGAGAGTTTTTAAACTCTTTTTCCATTTAATATTCGAATTAATAGTGAACAATAAAGCAATTTTAGTCCTACTCAGCTTACGGACTCCTGGTCGTTTTTGCTAGATTTTTAGCAATTTTTTTAAATATAATTTGAAACGACTCATCCATTAAGTTTCTTCTAATAGCTCAAACTGACCACAAACATCTCCAGAGATAAATTAGATAAAAGAAATGGTGCAAATGTAGACCATGTTCCAATTTTTGAACAAAACTTATAATCAATACTTTCAGAAATCTCACGAATAAAATCAAACATAATGGTCCGATTCGACAATGTTTTATTTATCATCACTAAAATATTTGTGCTCAGTTTTATCTATCTAAGAATGTTATGGATAAGTGTTATCAAACGGGCTCGAGTACAGTATATACTTCGTAGCGACTTCTTAAACAGGGTACTACACTTGAGGTGTACTCTGGTATTTGTAAAGCCCGGAGTGGTAATTATAGTACTAGACAAGTAATGGGATTGTGAAAAAACACATCCCGCTGTTAATATCAAACCATTCCTTTTATCCCAGTATAACAAGTGGCCTGGATATTTCATCAAGGAAATGATGCGGTTCATTCAAAATCAGCAAGCTGCCTTTTGCCCATCTGCCCTTTAGGCCATGATTAATACAAAAATTGCTAAAAGATCTAGCAAAAACCCACAGGAGGCTCCGTACTCCGATATATCAACAATAATATATTTGATTAGCCACCATTCAGGTTTCGATTGAACAAAAAACAGTAAACCTA